>CM056054.1:227151301-227602863 GCA_029574335.1 Rana kukunoris
GAGAAGGCACCGGAGAGCGGGAGAAGAGAGTTGAGAGTCGGAAAGAGATTCCTTGAGTCGGAAGAAGACCCCTGGAGCTGTCTAATAAATTACTTTAAAAAACCTATGTAGTGCGTTTTTTTTCCTAGACCTTTCCCCCCACCCCCCAGGTGAATGGGTAGGGGTACGATATACCCAATTACTCATTCACATAGGGTGGGGAGCCGGGATCTTGGGGCCCCCTTATTAAAGGGGGCTCCCAGATTCCCATAAGTCCCCCTCCCGCAGACCCTGACAACCAACGGCCAGGGTTGTCGGGAAAGGGCCCTTGTCCTCATCAACATGGGGGCAAGGTGCTTTGGGGTGGGGGGGCGCAGGGCCCCCCCTGCCCCAAAGCACCAACCCCCCAATGTTGAGGGCATGCAGCCTGGTACGGATCAGGGAGTTTACCATGATCACCTAAAGTGAAAGAAAATCCCCAAATGTCCCCAGACTAGAGAGGAAATCTTACAATGACGACACTAGTTCTGGTGACCTGGGGGTCCCCCAAGGAATTCCCTTAATTTGCAGGGATTTTCTCTCACTTCCTGTTTGGCTGTGACAGGATGTAAAGGGAAATCTCTGCAATGGGACACAGATGGTGGGGGGGGGGGGGGGGAATCTGATAGGGTTTATAACTGTCCTTTGCTCTATCCAAAGTGAAAAAAAAGTTTTGCCTATAGTTATACTTTAAGTTATTACTAAAAGCAGTAATAATGGAATGCAGGGGCAATTTTATGACATGGTAGAGAGTAGATACATTCATATACTCAAAGATACAACCTGCCATTTGAGGGCAATTATAATGCTGATGCAGTCTGCAATGAAATTTAAGTTTGACCCCCCCCCCCCCCAATGGAATTTCCATTGCGAGTCTGAGTCCTGAGCTCTTGATGAACAAGCACCAAGCATGCAAAATGAGTCAAGAAAGTTGCTTGATCCTTGTATACGATTTGCCTTCTGCTCGCTGAGTAAACAAACCTACTGATTACACACAATTATTACAGACATGGGCCTAGCACGAGGGGTTGCAGGTGTCACAATAGCAACCCTGCCCCTAGCTCCAGGGGGCCCCAGCAGCCTCCCTGTCATATTATCATATCCTCCACAAAGTCCAGCTCCGATCTGCCTTAGGGCAATACACACTACTAGGCTTCTTCTTTGCCTTCCACAGTCCACACCCCTCTGTTCTCATTGGCTGGGGAAAAGCTGTGAGGCATTTCTTGAATGGAGGGGAGCACAAAGGTCAGAACAGCCCAGGATGGGGAAGTGTCTGTGCTGTGTGCCGTCAACATGGAATGGTAACCGAGCTCAGCGAGTTGAGGAGGAGAGTGCCGTCCTGTAGCCAAGATGGGACCAATGTCACTGGCGAGGTAAGAGACCACTCAGAGTCTCCTAGTCACCAGCTGGGATTCTCTATACCCCCCACCCGGTTTGATTACCCCACTTCCCTGACAACTGGAGAAAAGACACACACATCTGGGAGGTGACCCTCCCCAAACACCGACTGAGAAACCTTCAGAATTAGCTAAAACAAATCCCTTAACACCCACTCAGGGAGGCCCTGAAGGGCTGCAGGCTCCAGGTTTTGTGTCACATGGCTTTGCCCTCCCAGATCTAAGTATCTTGGCCTGCTGTGGCTGTAGAAGTGGTGGGTGGTAGTGGGACCCAGGTCAACTTTTGCATCAGGGCCCACAAACTTCAAGCTACGCCTCCGATTACAGACATGTTCTTTGAATCTGGTTGTGAATTATGAAGGGCTGTATTTAGACAGGACCACACTGCTTCTGACACAGCCGGCGAAATCAGTTAGGCGCTTGTTTCCTTGTCCACCTTGCCCCTGTGACTGGAGGATATGAACACTAACTTATGACCGATGGTCCTCATTGTTTTTCCATCAGCACTTAATAAGTATCCATTTACTCAAAGCAGGGGAGCGTGGCCGAGAGCGACATGTGAGAGGATGTGCATCACGGAGCTCCCGCACTGATCCTCCAACGATCCTCTTCCCAGCCAGATACATCGCCCGGGATTAAACTAAATCCTGCTCGGGCACTTCCCAGGAATCTCCCGGTGGTATCGGGAGCGGCGCTCACTGGCATCATGCTGACCCGCAAGCAGACAGAGACCGGAGCGCTGGAAATCCAACATGGCGCCGCGGCTCCTCTATCGCAGCGTGCACGAGGCACAGAGAATGCGAAGGACGTGGGTAAGACCCCCAAAGGCACAGGGAAAGACCCCCCCCACGGGACATGCTGTATTATGCCCAGAAATTGGCAGGCCCGTCAGCACAAGGGAGTGGGGAGGACTTACTGGCAACCCCTGCAGCATTTTGCACACAGGAGGATGGGGCAGACATGCAGGGCCCTGCAGCTTCACCTAGTCAAAGCCTGCCTGACATGGAGGAGGGTGAGGAGAGTGGGGATGCTGATCAACCCTCCCTAGCAGACATTCTATGAGCGGTGCCCAAGTGCACAGCCTCTGTGCATACCCTGCAGGAACAGTTTGGTGGTCTGAAGGAGGAACTGGGGTTTATTAGGCATGATTTGCAGAAAACCCGGGAGCGCACTACGGCGGCTGAAGGCCGCATTAGTGAGCTAGAAGACAAACTAACGCCATTGCTGCAGGACGCGCAAGTAACTGCCAGGATTGCCCGAGCGGACGAACTTAAATCAGGTGACATCGAGAATCGTTTGCGGCGCAATAACATTCGCATAGTGCTGCTCCCTGAGAAGATGGAGGGGAGGGTCCCCACTGAATTTGTTGAACAATGGCTTTTACAGGTTTTTGGGAAGGAAGTGTTTAGCCCTCTGTACTCAGAGGAAAGGGTGCACAGGGTGCCACCCAGGCCCTTAACACCAGGGAGCCCACCGCGCACCATGATAGCCAGGCTGCTTAACTTTAAAGGATAAAGAGATTGTGCTCCAGCAGGCGAGGGAGCGGCGAAATATTCAGTTTAATGGGGACCATGTCTCTTTTTACCCTGATTACTCAGCAGAGATACAGAAACACAGAGCCAGATTCACTAGTGTCAAGAAGAGGCTGAACGGCTCTGGGCCACATATGTCATGCTTTTCCCGGCACAACTCCAGATTACAGCAGGTAGCCAATCTCACTTTTTCGAGTCCGCAAATGATGCGTCCTCGTGGTTGGACGCCAATGAGCATATTGTCCGACAAGCTGATAGTGGAGTGGCAGAGGAGGATTGATCGGATGGCCCTAGTACTAGCTATGACTAAGCACTGAGCTCACCTTATACCGGATAAAAAATAAAAATAAAGTATCCATTTACTCTCTTTCTACTTCTGACTATATGCCTTTATCCATGTATGGTCTCCCATGGACCAGGACTGTCAACCTGCATGCACACTCTGGATATCAAATTATGGTTTGCATGCCACATACATACTGTGACCATCTTTCAATTCCATATACCTCCTCTAGACCACTGTTGACCCAGGGTGTTGTCCCTTCCCCTTTTCTTTTTATCTCTCGGCAATTTACGCCCCCCCCCCCCCCACCTTCCAGATACATCAAGGTATCAGCAACACTCACCACAATATGCCAGCGTGCTCCTTTGCCAGGATCCAGGTCTGATCTTCCTAGGATCCATTTCCCAATTGAGCGCCACATCCTATTCATATGCATTCAATTTCAATTTATTATTGCTGCTCAGGATTGAAGATATTGTACTTTCAATTAAATAGTGTTTTTTGGTTTGTGGTGCTCAGAGTGACGCAATGTAGTTCCACTTTTAACAGCTAGCTGTAGCAGAGCCTGTGCTGAGTTGGTTAAAATGACTTCCCATAAAGGAGAGCGGACTTTCTGTAGTAAGTGGCAAAAAAAAATCCATTGTGTTCAACATCTAGACTTTTCACATACATTTTACAAAGTATAATGTAACTCTTTACGTCGTTTCTCACCATCTTCTCTGCCTGCTGCGTAGACTCATCCCCTTCATCCCGGAAGAGGATGCAGCAGTAGTGGTTGGCACAATCATCAATTCCTGACTCGATAACGCGAACTCCCTCTACCTAGGACTACCCAAATACCAGATTTCGTGTCTACAAGTCGTCCAGAACACTGCAGCCAGACTGGTAACAGTTAAAAAAAAAAAAAAAGACGTGGGAAGCAATATCCCTGATCTTGAGGTCCCTCCACTGGCTATTCGTAAAGGATCAGGTCACATTCAAGACCCTCTGCCTGACTCACAAAAGCTCACAAAGAAAACTCTACTTAAAGCGGAGGTTCACCCACAAATCAACTTTCTGACATTAGTTCCAGCATACTGCCAACATCTGCAGTATGCTGTTTTTTTTTTTTTGGTACTTATCGTTTTATGCGCCTTTGTTATCCGGCTCCGAGCGGGGATCGCTTCTGGGTATAGGGGTTCCCAAGCCAAGAGGAGTTGATGGACGGTCTGCTAAAGGGCGTCACGGCTTCCGAAAATAACCGAAGTGACACTCGGGTGTTTACGGCGCCTGCGCAGTCAGCTCTACACGGCAGGCGCAGGCGCCGTAAACACCCAAGTGTCACTTCGGGTATTTTTGGAAGCCGTGACACGCTTTAGCAGACCGTCAATCACCTCCTCTTGGCTTAGGAACGCCTACTCCCCGCAGGATTCCCCGCTCGGAGCCGGAAAAAAAAAGGCTCATAAAACGATAAGTACCAAAACAAAAAAACAGCATACTGCAGATGTTAGCAGTATGCTGTAACTAATGTCAGAAAGTTGATTTGTGGGTGAACCTCTGCTTTAAGCTAGAAAAAAAAACCCTACATCACCAATCGCGTCCTCCGGTCAACCAACCAAAACCTCCTCCAAATCCCGCTACAAATCTAAGGGGGAACGAAGATTTGCAGTCCAAGGACCTCGGCTCTGGAACAATCTACCCATGAACATCTGCATGGAAGAATCCAAGAACCATCAGGCTTTTGGGAAAAACGCAAGACCCACCTCTTCTGAAGGATCAGGACAACACTGGAGGCAAAAAGCGCCTTGAGGCGATTTAATTCGCATTTGTAGCGCTATACAAGTTACTCACTTACTATTTTTTCATTTTACATGAGAGAATTTTGTGAAGGTTTTTTTTTTTTTCTGCAGGTCTTCTTTACATTTTCACGGTAGCAGTAGTCTATATAAAGATAGTACATGTTGTGCGTCTGACTTCATTCAGTTTGCTCTGACAGCTGACAGACTGAGAATTCCGCACAAGCGCATCACAGCTCAGCCCCTTCTTGTGACAGTTCTCCGGTACCCTTATGTCAGTTTAATGTTCTAAATAAACAGGAGGAGAAATACCACCCAGATAGAAGCTATACTATTATCCCCTCCCTAACAAAAAATAAATAAAAAAAGAAGAACATGGTTTCTTTTTTTTCTTTTTTTTTCTCCAGAGCCGTCTTATTGTAATTCTCCAACATAGGAATACCGCTAAGAATTTCAGCATAATCAGGCCACCGCATGCATCCTGGGCAAAACTACAGATTTCAATGATTTGGTAAAAACGCCTTCGGAGGAAACAAGGTCACACATGAGAAATTGATTGAGGTGGATTTACTAAAACTGGTTCACTCGGAATCTGGTGCACCTGTACATGGTAGCCAGCTTCTCACTTCAGCTTGTTCAATTAAGCTTTGACAATAAGACCTGGAAGCCGATTGGTTACCACGCAGAGCTGCACCAGATTTGGGACTCTCCAGTTCTAGTAAATCTCCCCCCATTGTGGCAAACGTAACCACTTAAGAACCGGAAAGGATTTACCCTCTTAAATGATGAGGCCATTTTTTGCGATGCGACACTGCGTCGATTGAACTGACAATGGCGCGGTCGTGCAAGACTGTCCCCAAACAAACAAAATAAAAAAGACTTCTTCCCCAGTTTAGGCCAATATGTGTTCTACAAATATTTGAGATAATAAAAAAAAAATCTTTTTTTTTTTTGCAATAAGCATATACTGATTGCTTTACACAAAAGTTATAGCGTCTACAAAATAGAAGGGAAAGGGATTCATGGCATTTTTATTATTTTGTTTTAGTAGGAATGGCGGTAATCAGCAATTTTTAGTGGGACTTCCTCATTACGGTGGACAGATCGGACACTTCTGACACTTTTTTGAAACCACTGATCATTTAAACAGCGATCAGAGCTATACAAATGCACAGATTACTGTATAGATTACACTAACAAAGAAGAGGTTAACACTTAGGGGTAATCAAGGGGTTAAATGTGTTCCCTGGGAGGTGTTTCTGTGTGGGGGGGTGGGGGGACTGACTGGAGGAGGAGAGAAATCGCAATTCCTGATTACTAGGAAAAGGAGATCTCTCTCTACTCTCCTGTCAGAACAGGGATCCGTTTGTTTACATTGAGAGGTTCTGGCTCTCTGTGGAGCTATCGAGGATGGCCCGCATACATCTCAGCCGCCGGTTTCCGGCACTGTGTGTGCGCCCACTGTATCCAAAGCAGGAACCGACGTTCAGCTCCGTTGGTTCGCGCAACAAAGCCAACCTGCCGCAGTATAATGACAGCGGCTGGTTGGCAAGTGTTTAACCACTTGCTTACTGGGCACATAACCCCCCTTCGTGCCCAGGCGAAATTTCAGCTTCCGGCACTGCGTTGCTTTAACTGACATTTGCGCAGTCGTGCGACGTGGCTCCCAAACAAAATTGACGTCCTTTTTTCCCCACAAATAGAGCTTTATTTTGGTGGTATTTGATCGCCTGTGCGGTTTTTATTTTTTGCATTATAAACAAAAAAAAGAGCGACAATTTATATATATATTTTTTTTTTTTTTTTTTTTACTTGTTACTATAATAAATATCGCTATTTTTTTTCTCAGTTAAGGCCGATACATATTCTTCTACGTATTTTTGTAAAAAAAAAAAATCGCAATAATCGTCTGCTTTACGCAAAAGTTATAGCGCCTACAAGATAGGGGACATAATGATTTTTTTTTTTACTAGTAATGGCGGCCATCTGCGATTTTTATTGGGACTGCGACATTACGGCGGATACATCGGACACTTTTGACACATTTTTGAGATCATTCACATTTATACAGCGGCCAGTGCTATAAATATGCACTAATTACTGTATAAATGTGACTGGCATTGAAGGGATTAACACTAGGGGGTGAGGAAGGGGTTAAATGTGTATCCTGGGTGTGTTCTAACTGTGTGGGGGGAGGGGGGTGACTGGGGGAGGTGACCGATGCTGTGTCCCTATGTACAAGAGAAACAGCATCTGTCTCCTCTCCCTGACAGGACGTGTTTACACACAGAGCTCCACGTCCCTGCTCTGTCACCGCCGATCGCATGTACCTGACTGACACCGCGGCCGCCGGGTACACACATCGAATCCTCAGCGATGCGACGGCACTGTTTTTCCCCGCTGCGCGCCACCCAGTGGCGCGCGGGGGAATTACATCAGCATGACGTCCAAAGACGTGATCCCGGCACCTCAGGTCCACGCTGTGGATGTCTTTTATCCATAGCGCGGATCTGTAGTGGTTAAGTAAATCAAAACCGTCACTTTGTGAATGCTACAAACCGGGTAAAATGTACAAAATGAAGTAGACGACAGTTGATGTACCTTTAAATGGCCATCCAATTTGAAGATTTTTTTTTTTAGGTTTTGCATACAGAAGCTTTAGGCTCTACTCACACCTCAGCGTTTTGTCGCCTGAAGCGCGCCGCTCAGATACACTGGAGAGGATAAATAACATCTCTATGGAGATGGTTCACATCTCCACGCCGAACGCCGAAACGCCGATCGCGTGAAGCTCAAACAAGTCCCGGACCCTTTTTTTCCAGGCGGCTTCGGTGTTCGGCATAGCCGACAATGACCTGTTAAAAAAACAAGGTTAAAAACGTTGCGTTTTGTCGGAGCAAATCGCGGTACAAAACGCTGCAATTTGTTGCGGCAAATCGCGGTACAAAACGCCTCGCTAAGGTGTGAATGCAGCCTTAGAGTGCATTATAAACCCCGGGTCTGTTTTAATGCTTTCTTTTTCCTCAAAAGGGAAAAATATTGCTTCACTTCCTGTTGTGCCAATTGGACAGAAGTCTGGGTTCACACAGGACCAGCTGCGGTTTCACATCCGGTGTCTTGTGCGTTCACAGGTTCAGGTGCGATTCAGGTGTGAATTTTGCCCTGAATTCACAGCTGAACCAGACCCAAAAATGTACAGAATCCTTTTCAAATTTGCAACACAGCTGCCCCGGACATGTGTCAACCGGCCCCATTGAAAGCCGGTCACACTCACATGTTGTGTGAATTGGATGCAGTGTAAATGGTAATGGTTTTGCACAGAGCAGCCCCGATCCTCCTCTTCTCAGGTCCCCTGCCCGTGCTCTTGGTTCCTTCCCTCTGCTGTGTGCCCCATAGCAAACCACTGTCTATGGGGCACGCCTGCATGCTTGCCCTACTCTGTGGGCCAATAAGACACAATGGTTCCTGCTGCTGTCTTTGAGCCAATGAGGAGGCAGACAGCTGGGAAAGCCACTGCTTTTGTTAACATCGCTGGATTGCGATCAGATTCGGGGGTGTAATTAGGGGGGGGGGGGGGGGCAGCATGCCAAGAAATCATGAATCCTTCATTCAGAGTCGGAGCGCTCAGATACAGGGGAGGCCAGATCATCAGGTAAAAAAAAAAAAACAGCCTAAAAATGTTTTAATTATAACTAATGCAACCAACACATATAGTGATTGGTGAGCTGCAATATACTGTATTACATTTTGGGTTTTGGAATGAATAACGCTTTCATTTGCTTGAGGCCCCTTTCACACTGTGGTGGTGGGTGCGGTGACGGTATAGCGCCGCTATTTTTAGTTTAGTTTCCATTTTTAGGAATTGCAGCAGAGTTGCGGCGGTATTCAGCTGCTAGCGGTGTAGTAATCGCCACTAGCGTCCGGCGGAAAAAGAGTCAATACCGCCCGCAATGCGACTCTGCAGCGGTGTCTCATTGTTTTCATTGGAAAGTAGCGGTATACACACTGCCCCTCTTACAGCTCCAAAGATGCTGCTTGAAGCGCATCACCTCAGTGTGAAAGCTGTCGGGCTTTCACATTGAGAATGCTGGGGCAGGAGTATTTCAGGCATTATTTATGCGCTATTTTTAGCGCTAAAACGCCTGAAATACGCCCCAGGTTTCTGCTGCAGCCAATGTTGACATTTTATAAATTCCACAAATTTCACTTTAAGGTGAAATTTTACGTAAAAAAAATAAAAGCATCAAACAGCTATAACACATTCTCATACATGGTATAAAAATATACAGATTTATTTTTTTACTATTTAAATCACACCTTCGTCAGACTCTTAACACAGCCAACGCACGGAAGAACCGAGAACTTCGCACTTGTTCAGCCGATAAAAAAAAAAAAGTGATAAAAATAAACGATATAAGCTGCAGCTTGTCAATGTGTTTTTGGTGGGAGCAATCATGTAATGTAAAACGCTCTACTGTGTTTCAGGCTAGCAATTAGGACAGGTGTACGATATATATAAAAGAAACAAAAACAAAAAAAAGCCATCTTTCAGATCTCCGGGTCTTCTTATTCTATAAGCAGAACGGTTATGTAATTATGCAAATATCCAGTAATTACACTCTGAATAGAAATGTATTTTTAAAATAAAAGAATGCTGCTATGACCCAAGCATTTGAACCACATAATCACTGTATACAAAAAAAAATGAAAAAAAAAAAAAAGGAAATTCTCAGAAAGATATTATAATGTCCACATTATGTTATGAAGCTCGTCATAAAAGATATGCTGTTATTATAAAACCTAAGGATTTTTTTATTTTTTATTATTTTTTGCTGGTTTCAGAATTTTATTAGAAAACACAAAGGAGCTCTTTCTTTGTCAGTATGCTTACAATTTAAAGTGTAACTTCAGTCATTTTCTCATCTTTCCATCTATTAAATCTTCTGCCCTTCTTGTGGTTTTAATTTTGGATAGTAAAAAGGGAAAATTTTATACTTACCTAACGGTAATTTTCCTTTCCTGATGCAAGCATGACAGCATATACGTATGGGAAGGCTCCGCCCCCCTGCCCAATCAGGACCGGTTATACTATAAAACTAGGTCTCCTCCCCTACCCCCGCATTCTCGTAATTTAGTTTTGTTGCGGAAGGCCTTACTTTAAAATGTTTCAGGCCCCATATTTGCCATTTCTTTCTCTCTTTTTTTTTTTTTTGGGGAGGGAACCTATATGCTGTCATGCTTGCACCAGGAAAGGAAAATTACCGTTAGGTAAGTATAGAAAATTTCCCTTTTCCTGACACAGCATGACAGCATATACGTATGGGATGTACCAACTCACCAGACAACAAGGGCGGGTACTGCTCAAGTGTTTAAGAGGATTAGATCTATTCCCTCCAACGACTGAGATGTATTGTAGATACGACTGCTGGGTCCGCCAGAATGGACCCCCAACATGTTGAATGTAAATCAGGTCGTAGTTTAGATATTAACTCTGGAGGAACTATTTTGGAGTTCCGTCAATGGATGCATCACCGGCTTGGAGGAGCTGTCTCTGCCCTCATCTGATGGACTTGTCCTCTCCATCTAGGTTTTGACTAATTGTATCCATACAACTGCGATGGTCTTCGTTGGACAGCGGGATTGTCCTTTTCCGATGCCATTAGGCCTAATGAGTTTATCGTTTTACTCCTAGAAGAAGGGCCAATTCTATGTCTCTTCAACCTTGAGTCTCTTTTTTCAACTTTGTGGAACTTCAAACACTATCGTTTGGATCTGCCAAAAGGATGATGATGTTCTAACTCAGGTTGCCAAGATACCAACCTTTGTATAGTGTTGAGGAAGAGACTAGAGACATTTTGCCTGATCATTTCAGCAACAAGGTAGTTTATGGTATGACACTTGGATGTTTGAGATTCTTCTAGATCTACTTTACATACTGTATTTGCCAAAAGGAATACTTATTCCCATGTTCCTGGCCATATTTAGGATGTTTTGTCCCTCTAAATGGAGAGTGAGATAATGTGTCTCACTCTATTTGGAAGACCCCATGGGGGAAAGAATAACCTGCCTAGGTCTTTCGGACTTGGTTGCTGGGATATGTAACCCAGAGAGTGAAGAATAGATACGACTGCGTTTCAGTATCCTTTAATGCCGTCTCTAGGCTCTCTTGTATACAATTCATTCCTTCCAGTAAGGAACAGAGAATTCCATCCTTGAAAATCTGTAGGTTCTTCTCTTAGCTAAGGTACTTGAAGTCTGGATTAGACACTCTGACCTCCATTAGATTTCCAACACTAAACGGTGAGACCTCCACATCTTGGTCTGTATCTCGATATCATTTGTATGAATTTGGAAGATACAGTTGGCACGCTGTATGAGGTGTTGAATCTCAGGAAGGAGAATAGGGAGTTCTCAGATCTGAGACTGTACCCGTGGGCATCATTGCCTGCAAGCTACAGGGTAATTATCGTCATCACCACCGAACGGCTGCAAATTCGGATAGGCCTCCTGGAGACTCTAAGGTTTGTTAAATATATACGTATTGGCTAATCTGCCAACCCAGCTGGCTGTCCTTCGTTTATCTGCTTCCACCTCTGGGAAGCCACCCGGGTTACGGTCAGACCAATAACTTGATAGCCTTGCTCGTTGCCGATCCCTTGACTGTCTTGTTTGAGACTGTCCCTTGCCATCCAACGGCTTTTGTATCTTACGCCCTCTGGCTGTAAGTTCGAGAAAACCCTAACATGCTGGGAGATACCTCTGACAGAAGTTGACTAGTTTTGCATTCCTTCTTGCCAGCGAGGCTAGGCCTTCCCCATTTTGCCGAATCCTTTCAGCATAGTTGAGGCTCCCTCTGTTGTGTTTCCGCAAGACTTTGGTCTGCGACCGCTGTAGCTCTGGCTTTTGGACACCTTGTCCTTCATTGGCATGGCTACCCCACGAGTGACAACTTGTGATGATTGGTATGCTGAAAGATCAGCTTAGCTACCTCCCCAATCGGGGATTTTTCTCCTCTGTGGAGTCATCGTTTCTCACGTGGGAAGGAAGTCTCTTTACTAAAGTTAATACAGTTGTCAACCCTGCTTGGGCCCCCCCTCGGACCACATGGGTTATTACAGGGTACTTTATCGCTTTTGCAAACGTGGGATGCAACCAATAGGAAAGAGCATCTGTTCAAATGGGATACTTACACTGTTTCTCTGAGTGTAGCTTAAATTTTTGTTCATTAACTTTTCCCATTCAGAATTACCTTCCAGCAGGTGATTACTGCGATGAGACTAGTTTGTCTCTCAATGATGGCTCCTCCCGACTTGATTAGAGTCTGTACTGGGACCTTTCCCAGAACTTGGAAGCCATTGTGCCACAACTCTTCTGAAGTATCAGCACGACTCTGGATACAAAGCGCCTTGAGGCGATTCGGTTCGCATTTATCAGCGCTATACAAGTTACTCACTTTGCTGTTCAAACAAGACTTACCAGTAGTCCTTGTGCCCGCAAGTCGGCCTTAACGACCACAACATACAGGGTATACCAAGGTAACTACCCCTATCACACCACCAGGTTGGACTTAATGGACTAGGTTTCCAGTATTACGGCATAAAATTGTGAGATTTTACTGCGATTCCTATGCGTCTTAAATCAATGCCTGTGTATTCTTGACGTCCACGGCCCCCAGTTAGACCCCAGTGGGTTCAAACGTAGTGTAGGGACTACATTTAAGTCACAGCACTGCTATGAACAATACTCCTTAAAAATCCTGGAGTAGGATTTGTGGAGGTCAGGCTTTACCGACGACTGGAGAGATTAATTGCCACAATGGCCTATGCCATCCTTTTGGACCCTCTTGTTATTGAAGTTTTACTATGACCAACGCCCATGTAATCATAGCCCTTGTGCTCCGATGCATCACGGAGGGAATGCAATGAATTGGTAGAGGAATGAAACAATTCCATTGGCTTCCTAATGCACAGGACTCATGGATCCTTCGCTGAAATTTACATCCAACTGTCAGCTGACCCTATTGGGCGACTTGGGTTTAGGCTAATAAAGATTATCGATTCTTTATTCCCCGCCATAGTTCTCCCACGTTTAACTTGTCAATCCTTTGACTATCCTCTGGTCTTTGGTGATTAACATAAGGAATTAATCTTCCTTCTAGATATTGCCAGATCCGACTTGAACAGTCACCACTCTGACTAAAGCGGCATGTGTTCACTTGTGGGAGAGGCCATAAGGGTTCACTGGCCACAATGATTTCTGGAGAAAGAGCATACAGTCTTGTATCCGCAGTGACTGAACTGCATCATTGGCTATTCCCTTTCAATCTAGGATCTGCCATAGAGAGCTTATCACTGACCAGAGCTCTGCTTCCATCCTGCCTCATCGCAGGTCACAACACTACTTAACAGTAGTATGAATCTTGTTGATCTCAAGATCTATTTGCTGTCACAGGGTCTCTGCAAGGATATTGTTTCATCTGTTTGGAAGAATGGTACCCTTGGTTAATCTGCTGAATCCTGTTTGGCTGGCTGCTCTTTGATACCAAAGGAGACAGGAACAACAAGCGCCAGAGGCTGCGCTATATAAGTTTTCATTCATTCACGCTCTAGAGGCAGAGGTACCCTTTAGCTGATTTTGCTTGAATAGCTTAGTACCTGAGTTCCACACAGTCAGTTTGGACGGGGTTAAAGTCGCCGTCTATTGCTTCTGATATGCCAACTAGTCAGAGCGATTTTCCATAAGCAAGCTCTCAGGTAGAGGTTGCCTTTAAACAAGCACGGTTGTTTGATTAGGCTTGGTATGGAACTATTACCGTGTTTCCCCGAAAATAAGACGTACTCCGAAAATAAGCCGTAGCGGGATTTCGACGCAAGATAGAAATATAAGACACCCCTCCGAAAATAAGACGTAGCGATGTAGTGTCGAATCTCCGAAAATAAGATGTAGTGTCGAATCTCCGAAAATAAGATGTAGTGTCGAATCTCCGAAAATAAGATGTAGTGTCGAATCTCCGAAAATAGGATGTAGTGTCGAATCTCCGAAAATAAGATGTAGTGTCGAATCTTGTAGTGATAGGCGTGTCGTATGCGGCGCGGCACGGTAAACAACACGTCATAGGTGTATGTTACTGTACTGGTGCTCAGGAGCTGTGAGGAGAAGAACACTCTGTAAAGCAAAAAGATTCTCCCAGCATTGACCAGCAAACCCCTCTCTCACCCCACACAAACAGATCACCCCAGCTCCACTGTGCTCCACATCAGCTTTGCTGGCCTATCTTTTTGTACAACCAGACAAGATGAGTGCAAAAAGAAAGAGTTATTCTGTTGAGTACAAGAAAGGAATTGTGGAGGACTCCCGAGGCAAGAATCTTACGGCTTTTTGCAAAGAGAAGAAGTTGGATATCCGAATGGTCCAAAAATGGCGTGCAGAATACGATAATCTCAGTCTACAGGTGGACAGAGAAAATGCTAAGAAGCGCAAGTGTGGTTCAGGTAGGCAACCTTTATTTTCTGTAATAAAAATAAGACACCCCCCGAAAATAAGCCATAGTGTGATTTCTTGAGGAAAAAAAAATATAAGACGGTGTCTTATTTTCGGGGAAACACGGTAGTGACTGTAGGCCTTCTCAGTCTCTGCCCCTCTGTCACTGTCTTTGGCCTGCAACCTTGTTTTGCATTCTGGCCGTCACACCAGTTACACCCGACCACTATGATTCCTGTAGCGATTTCTGGCAGTTAGCTACATAGTGGGATTTTTTCAGGGTTGAAGAGGATCTGTCCCTTGTCGCAGAAGCAGGTAGACTGGTGTTTGGTGTTGAGGGCTTGAGATGTACACTCATTATGCCCATAATGTGCACTCTTTTTTAGGATATAGCATATACTTACCTGCCCTCACCTTTATTCAAAGTTGCTGGTCTCTAGGAAGGCTGATTGCTACTGGTTCACAGATGCCTGGGATTATTTTCCCATAAAATAGTAACCACTACAAACCCCATATCTTTCAGTGGGGTACCCCAAATAACACAAGCAATTACCTATTGCTAACAAGTACGAAGGAGTGTGACTAAACAGATCCTGACATTTTAGCACCAAGGTCAACATGTAAATGCATAGAAGTAAACACATCACAGCCTTACCTAGTGTGGAGTTAATGTAATCACAGGAATGCAGCACAAATTAATGATCCTATGACATTAGCACTAGCAAGTTAAACCTACCAGAGGAGACCAAACTTCCATACACAGTGAGCCCCATACTGCAGGCCCAATCCCTGCACTAACCTGAAAGGGCTCTCAATATCACCTGATGTCAGTTCAAACTTCAGCAATGCTGCAAACACATCCTTTAGTCTGTTTAATATTACTAAACAGAGTGACACTACAGACATCTAGTTACATTCACATGTGTGATATATGCTTTTCAGAAATGCAAATGCAAATTAACCACAAACCTGCAGGAAATAAATCAAGACTGTAGAGCCAGGCTTCTTCAGTTAAATGGAAGGCTTCAGCCCAGCACAGCACCTGCTATCATCATAACAGTATTGCAGACACAACCACAGCCCTTCAGTAATGCAAGTTTAGTTGCCTATACTTGCAGCAGTAACTGAATAGAATTGTGTGTACCATGTGGTGCCTTACCACCTGCATGCTTCATGTCCAAAGTCCAATGAATGTCCATACATGGCGTCATGATAAATGAGCAATCCCTAGAGACCATATGCCTTCACCCCCATCTTCCTGGATCCTGCTGGGGTGAGGCCTCCCCCATTAGGCGTTCAGGTCTGCCTGTACAGCGGGGAGCTTCGTCACAGGAGAGGCTTTGAACCTGTGCGGCTTGGCGGGAAGTGTCCAGCCAGGTGAGGGAAAAATAAAAATTCCTGCGTTCTTTAGCAGTAGTATAACCACCTGTAGCAGTGAAGGAAAAAACAGAGAATGCGGGGGTAGGGGAGGAGACCTAGTTTTATAGTATAACCGGTCCTGATTGGGCAGGGGGGCGGAGCCTTCCCATACGTATATGCTGTCATGCTGTGTCAGGAAAACATTTTTTTACTATGCCAGTAAATCCCTTATACAGCCCACTTCCTGTTTATTGTCCGGTCATTAGCATAGGCTTATGTCATCATGCACAGCTCCCTCACTTTTGTGAGAGTTTTCCAGGAAGGAAGAGGGGCGAGTCATAAGAGGGCCAATGAGAGCTGTGGAGCTGGAAGTGTGCAATTGAACAGGCAGCAGCTTCAGCTGCCCACAGTTAAAATGGTTGCAGCCAGTCTCAGTGGAGGGAGATTTCTGCAGCATATTTGGCAAGTACAGAATCACAGTATTTATTAGATAATATGCAAAGTGGTTGGAGGGAAGCTTCAGAATGGCAAAGCTGTTTTTATTACAAATTATGTGAGAAGACTGCAGTTCCTCTTTAACCACTTCAGCCCCGAAAGAATTGGCTGCCCAGAATTGGATGACCATGCCATTTTTTGCAATTCGGCAATGTGTCGCTTTAACTGACAATTGCGCAGTCGTGCGACGCTGTACATAAATAATGGACACATCCTATTTTCCTCCCACCAATAGAGCTTTCTTTTGGTGGTATTTAATCATCTCTGATTATTTTTTGGTTATAGCGCAAAAAATAAGCGACAATTTTGAAAAAATATATATATATTTTGAACTTATTGATATGTTAAATATCCCCAATTAAAAAAAAGCCAAATTTGTCTTTGTTTAGGCCGATATGTATTCTAAATTTTTTTGGTGATAAAAAAATAAAATAAAAAATTAAAAAAAAATCGCAATAAGCGTATATTTGGTTGGTTTGCACAAAAAAGGGATTTTTAAATACAGCTTACCTGTAAAATCCTTTTCTTGGAGTACATCACGGGACACAGAGCGGCATATTCATTACTATATGGGTTATATGGAGTACCTTCAGGTGTGGACACTGGCAATCTCAAACAGGAAGTCCCCTCCCTATATAACCCCCTCCCCTAGAGGGAGTCCCTCAGTTTTGTAGCAAGCAGTATGCCTCCCAAAATGGTCACCCAAAAGAGGGGTGGGAGCTCTGTGTCCCGTGATGTACTCCAAGAAAAGGATTTTACAGGTAAGCTGTATTTAAAAATCCCTTTTTCTTTCTCGTACATCACGGGACACAGAGCGGCATATTCATTACTATATGGGATGTCCGAAAGCAATGCTTTAATGAGGGGAGGGAGACATCTTCCAAAGAAGGATTTAATTTTAGAGGTATACTCAGATACTAGTAAATCCAACTTAAACGAGAAATGTAAATCTCAAATCAAATCAAGGGAGCCCCCTCAGATCCTGAGGAGCTTGAATCGCGGCCTGTAGTACTGACTGCCCAAAGGCTGTATCCGCATTCCTTCTTACGTCCACTTGATAAAATTTTGTAAACGTGTGGACTGATGACTACGTTGCTGCCTTGCATATTCGAGCCATAGAGATCTGATGATGTGCTGCCCAGGAGGTGCCCCTGGCCCTGGTAGAATGGGCCTTTACCGACAAAGGAGGAGGCACCTCTTCAAACCGCAGGCCCGAACAATTAATTGTTTAATCCATCTTGCGATGGTGGATCAAGCGGCTGCCTGACCCATCTTGGGCCCTTCCGGTAAAACGAACACCACATCTGTTTTCCGAACCTTCTCTGTAGCTTTAAGATAGGCCCTTACGGCCCTGACAATATCCAACGTATGCAGCAACCCCTCTTTTCTAGAGGTGGGTTTTGGAAGAAGTACCACATCCTGGTTCAGGTGGAAACTGGATATAACCTTTGGTAGAAAGGAAGGATGAGGACGGAACCCCGCCCTATCCTTATGCAAAATGAGATATGGTTCCTTACAAGATAAGGCTGCCAATTCCGATACTCTCCTGGCCGAAACTATGGTGATCAGAAATACCGACTTTCTAGTCAGTAAAATCAAGGTACCTCAGCCAACGGCTCAAGAGGTTGTTTCTGTAGGGATGACAGAACAAGATTTAAGTCCCATGGACAAAGTGGTGACTTGACAGGAGGATTAATACGCAAGACCCCCTGTAAGAAGGTCTTTACCAGCGAGTGGGTGGCCAGCGGCCTCTGAAACCACACTGACAGAGCTGAGATCTGTCCCTTGATTGTGCTTAGTGCCAGGCCTTTATCCACTCCTAGCTGGAGAAAACTTAACACCCTATCAATAGTATATTTGCGGGAATTCCATCTTTTGGATTCACACCAGCCTACGTAGTTCCTCCACACCCTGTAATAAATCACCCTGGAGACCGGCTTTCTAGCCCTAATCAGGGTAGGGATTACCTGCCTAGACAGACCTCTACCCCTGAGAATCAGGGATTCAGCCTCCAGGCCGTCAAATTTAGACGCCGTAATGTAGGGTGGAGGATCGGGCCTTGTGAGAGTAGGTCTGGTTGTAGAGGAAGAGTCCAAGGGTCTCCCACTGCCATCTTCAGGACTAGTGAGTACCAAGTCCTCCGGGGCCAAGCCGGAGCTACTAAAATGACTGGCTTGTGCTCCACTCTGATCTTGCGCAACAGGCGAGGGAGTAACTGTAGCGGAGGGAATGCATATAGAAGTTTGAATTGATGCCAAGGGCAAACCAACGCATCGGTTCCGCAGGCCATAGGATCCCTCGTTCGAGACACGAACCTGTCTAGTTTCTTGTTGAACCTGGATGCCATTATATCTACGTCTGGCATTCCCCACCTCTGGCAGATTGTCTGAAAGACCTGGGGATGCAGAGACCACTCCCCTGGCGACAGACTCTGGCGACTTAAGAAGTCTGCCTGCAGGTTGTCCACTCCGGGAATGAATATCGCCGAAATGCAGGGTACATGAACCTCTGCCCACTGAAAAATCAAGCTCACCTCCCTCTGAGCGGCCCGACTCCTGGTTCCCCCTTGGTGGTTTATGTATGCCACCGCCGTGGCATTGTCTGACTGGATTCTCACCGGGAACCCCTTTAATCTGGAGGTCCATGCCAGAAGGGCTAGGCGAGCAGCTCTGATCTCCCAGATATTGATGGGGAGCTGCCTCTCTGCTTTCACCCCAGTTCCCTGGCGAGAGGACCCCTCGAAGACCGCCCCCCCAGCCTGCCAGGCTGGCGTCTGTGGTAACTACCTTCCAGACAACAGGGCTGAAGGATTTTCCCTTTAGAAGATTCTGGGGGTTCAACCACCAGGCCAGGCTTTGTCGGACCCTTGATGATAGCGTCAAAGGGGACTCTAAGGCATGTGCCCTCTTGCCCCAGGCTGCTAGAATGGCTGCCTGTAGGACGCAAGTGTGGATCTGAGCGTATGGTACTGCCTCGAACGTGGCCACTAGCTTGCCTAGTAATCGCATACACAGGCGAATAGTTGGTTTTTTCTTGTTTAGAACCAACTGAACCAGCCCCTTGATAGCCTCGATCTTTACCAGGGGCAGGAACACTCTTTGCTGTTCTGTGTCTAACCTCATGCCGAGGTATTCCAACTGCTTTGTAGGCTGGAACGCTGACTTTCCCCGGTTTAGGACCCAGCTGAATTCTTGGAGGTACCGAACCGTGAGGTTTACTGCCTTTTGCAGACCCGGTCGTGAGTGATCTATGATTAAAAGGTCGTCCAAGTATGCTAGGACTGTGACCCCTTGGATCCTTAAATTGGCCAGAACTGGGGCTAGGATCTTCGTGAATACCCGGGGGGCCGTGGCCAGCCCGAAGGGGAGCTCCCTGAATTGGAAGTGTCGCTGCCCCACCGCGAAGCGTAAAAATCTTTGATGCGACTGAAAGATTGGTACATGAAGGTAAGCATCCTTTATGTCTATGGAGGCCAGAAAATCGTCTTTCTGAAGCGCGGCGGCTGCTGACCGGATGGATTCCATCCGGAAGGAACGAACCTTTAGGTAACCGTTTAACCTCTTTAGGTCCAAGATTGGCCTGACATCGCCGTTGGGCTTTGGTATGACAAAGAGATTGGAATAGAAACCTAGCCCTTGCTCTTGGGCTGGCACCTCTATTATTACGTCCTGGTAGAGCAGGTGATCCAAAGCTGCCAGCAATGATGCCTTCCTTGCTGGATCCCTTGGTAGCCTTGATTCTTGAAAATGAGGCGGAGGATACCTTAGAAACTCCAGTCTGTAGCCTGTGGTTACAGATGCCCGGATCCATTTGTCGGGGATCTTGGCTTCCCAAACTTCTGAGAAGAAACGAAGCCTTCCCCCCACCCGCGAGAGTGGGGGCGCCCCTTCATAAGGCAGACTTAGGGGCTGTCTTTGTCGGCTTGCGATACCATGGCCTCTTACCCCCAGGGGCCTGTCCCTGCGATCTACTGTTAACGTTGGATCGTGCAGGCGGCCGTCGATACTGCCTGGAATTTGAGGGCCCCGAGACAGGAAAGAGCTGCCTTTTAAATGTAGGACCCCGGAATGTCTTTTTGACCGGTAAAAGGGGTACTCTTGCCATTTGAAATAGTCTGAATATATTTATCCAGATCCTCTCCGAAGAGTGGTCCTCCATGGAAGGGAAACCCTGCCAGAAGCTTTTTGCATGGGGGCTCCGCCGCCCAGTTCTTCAACCATAAGAGCCTTCTCATGTGCACCAAAAATAGTGATAAACGAGAGGCTTGCTGGATGGAATCTTTTATAGCATCTACAGCAAAACACAGAGCTCTGGGAATGTCAGAAAACTCTTCTGCTTGTTGGGTAGGCATGTCCTTTAACATTTCTTTTGTCTGGTCTTTTAACGCCTGACAAACACCAATTGCAGCCACAGCTGGCTGTACCACTGCTCCTGCCGTAGCAAAGGATGCTTTTAAAAGTGTCTCTAACCTTTTATCAACCGGATCTTTAAACATATGTATGTTTTCCACCGGGCAAGTTAGTGATTTATTCACACATGAGATGGCTGCCTCCACTATTGGGAGCCTCCACCTCTTGGAGAATCTTTCCTCCATGGGGTAAATGACCGCAAATCTTTTCGGTGGCAGAAAAATCCTGTCCGGCCGTACCCAATCCCGAAAGATCAATTCCTCCAAGAGAGGATGGACCGGAAACACTGCGTTGCTTAACGGAGCTTTCAAAGAGCCCAGAGAGGATACCGGAGGAACCTGAGGCTCTGGCAATGGTAAACTAAATGCCGAGCGGACCATGTCCGTCAAAGACTGTACCCACAGTCTTTCTGTCTGGGAGTCTGAAAATGGTTCCTCAGAGGCAGATCCCTCAATCCCTGAACCCTCTTGGTTCAGGTCTAGTTGATCCTCCTGTGATTCCAATTCCTCCGGAGAGAGAATCTCAGCATCTGAGGATACACCTCTTGGTGATGGGGATCTAACCCGTTTCTTACCAGGAATAGCTCTAGCGATCAATGCTGCTATTCTCTCTTCTAGCCCCCCTAGGGATACGGCTAGCATCTCCTCTGTGATAAACACAGGGCTGGGCTGATCTGGGCCAGCCTCCGCACCAGATCCCCCTAATGGCTCATCCTTTATGTTAATAAGTTGCGGGGAAAGTATCGGCATATCATCAGAATCAGAAGGGGAACCCCTTTGTTTTTTGGTCTTTTTTGTACCCTTTGACCCCGAGCCTTTGGAAGCCATAATACAAAATCGAGGGACTCCGCCCACACAACAGACTGTAGTGGCCAGGAGTACAAAACCAGAGTTTAGGGGACAATAGATCACTAATGCCCAAAAACTGATGGGATCTCGTATGTTTTTCTCTTTTTTTTTTTTTTTTTTTTTCTAAATATATATTATATATATTTTCTTTTTTAGAAACATACAGTGACCCCAAACTTAGTTTGCCAGCCTCCAACCTGTATGCAAAAAAGGGGGATTTCTTGGCTTAACAAAAAAGGCATTGGAACAAAGTCCAGCATGTACTACCCCTCTTCCGCCACCGGGAGTCACTGTTCTGCCGCTCTGCGTCCTCTCCTTCTGAAATCAGCCTCAGACTGAGCACTGAAATTGCCTGCTGATCTATAACAGCACAAGGCGCGCCCCTGTATGACGCCGCAGGCACGCCCCCCCCCCGCCCTCCAGTCTGAACGGCGCGAAAAACGTCTAAAAGACGTGCGCGCGCACGCGCGCACGCGCGCGCGTATGCCGGAACAGGAGGAACATGGAGGAGCCGCGCTGCTGGAGACCCAGGACTGCAGAAACAGGCGGCAGATTCAAACCCCCGGCCAGGTAGGACTCCAAAAGGCCCCTAGGGATCCTTACTAGTTCTAGGAAGAAAGCAGGTTAGCTAGCAACACATTCTTAGACAGGGGAACCTAGTGATGGGGGAAAAAGGTGTCATCCTGTCTCTCTTAGACATAGTGAGCAAGGTTGCCCATGCAGAGCATACTTAGGCTGTCCCCCCTTTTAGGTTACCCCGGAGAGCCTGCTGTCGAACCAAGTCCCGCAGGCTCCCCCTTACCTGCTCCATGCTGCAGGATGTTTGTCCAGCAAACTGATCCAATCTTCTCCCATCTCCGTGGGTAGCGTAGTAGACCTTCAGGCCCTGGGGTCCTATGAAGGTACCCACTGTCCTGGACCTATATAGCACCCTGGCAAACAGGAACTTATGGTTTTTACAAACTCCAAGTCCTGGGCCCAGGGTCCAGCCCTCCAAAGAGGAGCATTATAGGCAAAACCCCACGGTTTGGGGCCCGGGTACTGTCCACTTTGGCACTGAGGCTCCTTGGACAGATCCGGTTAGCCCGCCCTTAATCCCAAGGATGTGGAGCAAAGCTATTCCGTGACCAACACCTAAGACACTGGCGAAAAAACTGAGGGACTCCCTCTAGGGGAGGGGGTTATATAGGGAGGGGACTTCCTGTTTGAGATTGCCAGTGTCCACACCTGAAGGTACTCCATATAACCCATATAGTAATGAATATGCCGCTCTGTGTCCCGTGATGTACGAGAAAGAAAATTATAGAGTCTACAAAATAGGGGATAGATTTATAGCATTTTTATTAGGGATGTCCCAATACCGATACTAGTATCGGTGCCGATACCAAGCATTTCCCAAGTACTTGTACTCAGGGGAAATGGTCCGATGCTTCACCTGATACCTGGGCAGTCAAGTATCGGGTGGTGGGGGAGTTACTAGTCATCTCCGTGTTGTCTTCTCCCCCTCCGTGCCGCTCTCCACCAGTGCCGTCTTGTTGCCCCCGTGCCGTCTTGTTGCCCCCGTGCCGTCTTGTTGCCCCCGTGCCGTCTTGTTGATGTTCCCCCATGCAGCTCTCCCCGTGTGCCATCTTGTTCCCCAGTGCTGCTGTCCCCCGTGCCGCTTACCTCTGTGACACTCTCCCTTGTGCAGCTCTCCTCCTGTGCCATCTTGTTCCCCAGTGCCGCTCTCCTCTCCTCCCCCCCCCCCCCCCCCGTGCAGCTCTCCTCCGTGCCGTCTTGTCCCCCTCCATGCAGCTCCCCCGCATGCAGCTCTGCTCCCCCATGCTGTCTTGTCCCCCTTCGTGCAGCTCTCCCCCCATGCTGAGAAAGGGACTGGGGAATCTGTGTCCTTAGTCCTTTTCTCTGTCTTAAAGAGGATATGTCGGAGGTCTGTTAAGACCCCTGATATCTCACCAAAGACCCCCAACAGGGCTGATTAAAAAAAAATAAAAAATGAAAAAAATAATAATAATAAAAAAAAAACACACTGACAATCAACTACTAAAAAATAAAAATTGTGTAAAAACATGACAAAAAAAAAAAAAGTATCGGTATTCGGTATTGGCGAGTACTTGAAAAAAGTATCGGTACTTGTACTGGGTCTCAAAAAAGTGGTACCGGGACAACCCTAATTTTTATGATTATTCATTTTTTTTACTAGTAATGGCGGACACATAGGACACTGTTGACACATTTTTGGGACCATTGGCATTCTATACAGTGATCAGTGCTATAAAAATGCACGGTTTACTGTAAAAATGTTACTGGCAGGGAAGGGGTTAACAATAGGGGGCGATCAAGGGGTTAACTGTGTTCCCTAATGTGTGTACTAAATGTAGGGGGATGGGACTGCCTGGAAGAAGTGACAGATCGTGGTGACACACGTCCCTGTTCTGCCTCTCGTGCCGCTGGTCACAAGCATGGGCACCCCAGAGACGCAGCGGGCTCGCGCACCTGCTATCCCGCTTAAAGGGACCGACCTACAGCCAAGATGGCTAGCGGAATCATGCCAACCTGCCGCATATAACAGCAGCGGCTGGTTAGCATGTGGTTAAGGAGTTTGTCTAATGCAAACACTAGATATTATTTAAAGTGGAAGTAAAACATCCCCCCCCCCCTATCGTTTTCAGCCAAGGAAGCTGCCATCTTGGCCTGTTAAATCTTCAATTGCCATAGTGCTGCGCATGTGATCAGCTAAGACACCAGCCATTGGCTGGTTTGACAGTTTGGTTGAGAGCACAACCAAAATGTAACAGTTAATATTTCCTGCATGCCTGGAATGTAACTGTTTTTTTAAACTATTAAATCAATGGGTTTACTTCTGTTTTAATGCTGAATCACAGACAGATCATTAAATAGTAATCAGGCTAAAACCGTGCTAGTGTGTCAGCAAAAAAATCTAATCAAAAAGCAGCAGCTGAATGTGAAATACACAACAGATTAAATAAATGAGAGAATGCGTGGTAGTATACACGTCACCCGCTGTCTTACTAGGAGGACGGGCGCTTGTTGCTTGTTTTTATACGCGATTTTTAAACCTACTAATGTAAGTACAATACTTTGTCTTACAATTAAAAAGTTAGACAATGTTACGCTATGGCTAGTCTTTCTTTTTGAGTCCTTCACTGAATGAGGCGATCACAGACTTTACAGTGGTGCCGGTGTGCGAGAATCCTTGCCAACATCTATCCAGTGTTAATCGTTCTTAAGATCTTTTTTTCATCAATACATTTTTATTGGGTTTATCAATTTACAACACTTGAAGTAGTTGCAGTCAATATACAACTTAAAGGATCACTAAAGGAAACATTTTTTTTTGCTGAAATGACTGTTTACAGGGTATAGAGACATAAAAGTTAACCGATTCCTTTTAAAAATGATTAAAAATAGATAAAAATCAATCATATAATATGCCTCTAGTTTTACTTTCGTTTTTAAAAGGTTTTTTTGTTTATGTAAGGTAGAGAGAGAGAGACAGAACAAAAACAACCAAATCCAGGGCAGTGTTTTGTTTTTAAATTGAATCCCAGCGCAGTGTTTTGTTTTTAAAATGAATCTGATTGGGTCTGAAGAGTTTTAGAGACACAGCTTGGACCACAGTGAAAAGCTGCCATGAGATTTTTCATAAGGAGCCAGACAAGCAGGAAGTGTGGAGATCAGAGAAGTATTACAGCTACTTCAAAGCAAAAACGAACAATGAGAACATAAAAACAGCACTGCATTAAGGTAAAGGAAGCTATTTAGCTAAAAAAAAAAAATTACTTTAGTGATCCTTTAAGTAGTGATCCTTTAAGTAGTATAATCACCAAGTACAGGCAAACATTTAACAGAAAAAGAATACGGTACTCGGCGACCTAGGCCAGCCTACCCCAATTGGGTACAAACTGTAGGACTGGGAGGTCACCAAGATGATCAGTGGTACACCTATACAGCTAAAGTAAAATACAAATAAAGGAGGGAGAGGGATGGAGAAAACTGAAATAAAGGCTGCCGTTAGTCATTATCTATACCAAAGATTCAGTATTTTATAATGTTATTCTTCAGACTATAGGAAGATTATTAAAGTAAGGAATCTTTTAAATATTTGGAAGCTTTCGGGTGGGTTAACCACATTATCCATTTTCTACGATAGGGGATTATAGAATCATTCTTATAGGCTAATAATAGTTCTAATTGAGCTTGGGTGTTTAATCTGGTGATGACCATTGGTAGGTTTGGAGCGTCTGCGGATTTCCATAGAGAGGCCACTGTAATTCTTGAGGCTATCAAAATATGTAAGACAATAGTCCTGTACATAGTGGGGTATTTGTCTAGATCTATACCTAATAATGCGTTGGTAGGAGTAAGCTTGGCAAAGTTACCCGTAAGATTGGCGATAAAGGATGAGATAGAGTTCCAAAAACTTTTTAGAGTCTTGCAACTCCAAAGCGTGTGCAGGAGGTTACCCGTTTGCTTGTTACATTTCCAACAGATGTCGGATGCAGTTCTTAAGATCTTCTGTGCAAGTTAAGGCCTTGGGCTGGGCTATAGCCACATGCCTGTTTTTTCTTGCTATCTGGAAAGCAAGTTTTTCTTATGGTGGCGGTGCACTTTTTGATGTGAATCATGAAGGGTGTCATTGTCTTATTTCACCTATGAAAACATACTATTGTGATATTCAACCAAACATCCTGGTGCATCAATTGGATCCTAGCTATTCTAGCGTGGCTTTTCTTATTTATATCTTTAAATACACAGTCCAAATATGGACAAGAGAACTCTCTTTACCCTGCCCATGTCACAGGAGGCGGCGCTATACAGGAAGCACTTGCTCTGCTTCCTCTAGCGCTGGCTCCAGTGCTGCACCTCAAATACACTACCGGCCAAACAAAGCAATATACAGAAGAAAAAAAAAGGCAACTGTTAGCGCCGACACTAGTGTACCTATATGAATATAAACAGGCGCTCTATGGAGAGTCACAGTTCATTACTCCATGTGGTGTAAACATACAAGGGCAAGTCCTAAAGAGGAGGGATGGTGGTAGGGGGCAGCTGTCCTCAGAGAAAAGCCGACTCTGCAGGTAGGGAGAAAAGGGAAAACAACAGGAAGCGCCACCTAAGTGCAATATGTTTGATGCAATTTATTTGCACAATAAGTAATGCACTTACAGACAGAAGTTTAAAAAAGGTTCATCCGTGTCTCCAGCGATCCGGTCTCAGGGGCTATTGGTTCCACGGGTAGGCAGATGTAAGGAGGAATCTATCCTGTGGCCACCAGGAAGTGGTGCTGCATTTGGCAGTTGTCCATTTTAACAAAGCCCCGCCTCCTCCTCATCTGTGTTAAAAAACTCAACACTGATCCCAGCATTGTATCATGGTTCCGTCTATCACAAACGAGGAGGAGGCGGGGATTTGGCACAGAGAACAGTGGGGGGGTGCTACCTCCTCAAATTGAGAAGCTGCAGCAAATTGAGAATGAGAAGTGGGGGGTGCTGTCGCCAATTCAGAAGGGGGGCGTGAATTGAGGGGGCCCCGAGGTCCTCTGGGCCCCGTAAAAAAAAATATATATATAACAATTATTTAAAAAAGGGGGGGTAGCCATCCGGGGGCCTCCGGACCCTTACAGGTGTACTTCCTGTAAGCCCCCCCCCCCCCTGAATGGCAGCCCTGCTACAGTGCTCCACCACCTGTGCATATCCCAGCTACTTACCAAATATTATTGACCTCCTTGGTCTGAGGTCATCAGTGCTTTTCCAATGAGATAGCCAACAGAACCAATTTAAAAAAGGAAGCCCAATTACCATATATCTTATATTGGTGATTGACAACAGCCCATTGACGACATCCATTGAGCGTTAGCTCAGAGGAGAAAGCTAGGGGAAAACCAACTACAAAAAGGTAACCAAGCTGGGTCAATGACCAAGCCTCTACACTGTCACTTAAGGGGAAGGGGCATAGAGCCACAAGCTCCTTCATACCTAGAAGTAGCCAAGTTGCAGAAGAGCACAGGAAAAGTGAGTTCTCTACGTGTGGCTGGGGAGGGTGGCATTAAAAAATGAATTTGTGCCCTGCATGGGCAACATGCAGATTGGCTTAATCAATTTTTTTCATAAAAAGTAAGGGAAAAAGTCTGCTTCTCACAGCATCTTCTTAGAAGGTCGTTATCTGGAGCTGCTTTGACAATGAATCAAGTTTTAGATTGATCTCCATAATAATATCACTATCTTGGAACAGAACAGTTTTTTTCTAACCGAGGGAACATTTGGCAGTATTTCACCCAAACGATAATGTAGCTCGGGTCATTATCCTGACACTCAGTGCTTGGGCAGAATGATGGCACCTGGCCTTGCATGTCAAACTTCTTATTTCTAGCATGGTGGTGGGGGGGGGGGGGTTATGTGCAAACAAATGAACAGCATTCCCTCTGTAATATGACTAGCATTAAATTCTCAGTTCTAATTTAGTTTCCATTTCCACCTGTAAACAGTAGAAGGTTATAATATTAATTCTAGTGTTTTCCTAAAAAAGATGGTTGTACTGCGTACTCTCTAGGATTTTCTGTTATTCATCACATTATTTATATAGCCGCAATAATTTGATCAGCGCTTTACATTTTACCGTGCATTCCCATCAGTCCCTCCCTGCCCTCTAGGATGCTGGATCAAGAAAACTCTGGCAAGCCGGTACCAAGGGAAGCAACACCACATTACATTGAAAAGTTTTGTACAAGTGCTCCTAACCAGGGGTGACCATACCCATTGTGGGTATGGAAACCAAATGATGCGACTATGCGACTGGATTAAAAATTTAAATAAAATTTAAAATCTGATTCTTCGCAAAATGGAGAACTAAAATGTGCCAGATATGTGGAGCTTTGCCAGAAAATGGACCTTGATTTTGATTGTATAAAAGAGCAAATACACATGTTACAGACGGTTGGTGGTGAATGGAGAATAGGTGATTGAAATGAGGGACCCGCACACTTCATTTATTGTCCATTTACTGTTTTATTTTTCTTTAATTGCATTGTAAAAATGGTTTCTTCAATAAAAAAAAAAAAGATTATAAAAAAAAAAAAAATCTCATTGGGGTTTTGTAATCAAAAAAGTTAAAGCGGTATTAAACTCAAAACCAAAAATGTAATATATTACAGCATACCAATCATTAGATGATGTGGTGGCCTTCATTTGTTATCTATTTTTATCACCTGGTGATCTGGCCAGTAACACCTTCTGTATTAGAGAATCTCCACAATGGATAAAGGAGCAGAGTCCCCTTTGGACCGCAGCATTGTCAGTATAGGGGGAGGGGACTGTTAAGCATCGTACAAACGGCAGGACATTCAGAGGAAAAAAGTCAGATGGCTTTTTTTCTCGGAAAGCCCAGCCATGTGTAGCCTCCATCTGACTTTTTTTTCCTCGGACGTCCGACGGACCTTAGATAGAGAACCTGTTCTCTTTCTTTCTGTCGGACTTCCGACGGACTCACGGCAGACGTTTGCATGGTCAAAAGTCCGACCGTGTGTACGAGGCATAAGATTCACTAGAGGTTTAGATACATTAACAAAAAGTAAAGCCAAAACTCCAGCTAATACTTTTAAGCAGTTACAGCAACAGTTTTGTTTCCTTTGGAACAAAGGTTTTACCTAAATAAAATCTGACCATTGTAAGGACCCCTGTCAACTGTTACATCTGCAGGACAGCTTGATCTGTTGAAAAAACACAGATTTACTGGCAGGATTACCAGGTGAACATAAAATGAATATAGCCTCAAGACAAAAAAAAAAATAAAAAATGAATGCAGCCATCACATCTAAGAATTGGTAAGCTGAAATGTAATAAAATATTTGCTTTCGGTCTTAAAGGGGTTGTAAAGGAAAACATTTTTTTCCATAATAAGCATCCTTTACCTGCAGACATTCCTCTTTTCACTTCCTCATTGTTCGTTTTTGCACAGAAGTTGCTCTATTTCTACTCTGTTCTGTTCACTTCCTGTGGCTTTACTGCGGTGGTCAGTGATGTGCTCGCCCCCCTCCCCCCTCCTGGGAACTACATCTGTGCGGGACGCTCTCTACGCGTTAGAGACTTCAAGGAGGTGTGAATTACTGGGCGTGCCGCAATGCATACTGGGAAATGTAGTCCTTACATGAACGAGCTCCGCAAACCAGGAAGTGAATGAGAGAACAGAAACTAGAACGCCGGAGGTGATATAGATGAAGTAATTTAACAGGTATTTACTTGTTTTTTTAACAGAATCATTACACTATTCTGTCTGTCTACCTTGCAGACATTAATTTAAGGCAAAACATTTTTTTCCTTTACAACTCCTTTAATTCCGCTTTAAAGTGGAGTTCCACACATTTTTTTTTTTCGTTTATTAAAAGTCAGCAGCTACAGAAAGCATAGCTACTGACTTAATAAACTGACAGTTACCTGCCCCACAGTGCAGCGATGCAGCTGCCCAGAGGCTCGCTCCTCTCCCCCTCCTCTCCTCTGCACCATCATGGTAAATGTGGGCACCCCCCCCCATTACAGCCAACGGTGTCGTGGCTGGGCGAGTCGCGCTGCACTCTTCTATTGGCCAGCCAATCTTCTGGAACCTGAGTTGTGTCTCAGAAGTTTGCTGGCAGGGATAGGGCCGCCTAGGGCGAGAGGAGTCGCCGCCTAGGCGGCCCAAGATAAAAAGCAGGAAGTGGGACAGGAAGTTCCCCCCCCCCCCCCCCCCAAAAAAAGGGTATACACTTGAGGAGTCTGCAGGTAAAGGATGCTTATGAAAAAAAAAAACATCTCCTTTTGTTTTGGATATCTCCCTGTCTATGATTACACGAGAAATGTTTGTGTCAGATGAATAATGATAATATTAACATTTTTATATGAACTCGCTGTTCTTTAAAAATAATATTAATCTGCTTGAGCGGTTCATTCCGTTCAAGAAGAATTGTACAATGTAGAAGGCCAGGGGCTTATAAAGCTTCAGTGACAGGGTCACACTATCAGGAGCACGCATGTGCTTCCTACCTGCATGAACACATTGTCCGCAAGGGAACCAGATAAGATGCTGCTTCAGCCTCTCCTTACCCTCCGCTCTTCCTATTAACTGGAGAGGCCCTTTAAAAACAATGCCGTAAGATTTCAATTTGCTGAAACACTTATTTTAATATCAATTTGCCATGTCTTTCCGATTCCTGTGCTTGAGCAAAAGCGGCTGCAGACACCTCTTTGTGATGACTCCATGACAGATCGCTGAAGGCCAATTCCTTATGGAATTAATTATATACAACCAAGTAGAATGAGAGGTAAGACAGTGTAACCTCACTGCTATTTTAAGAGATGACAGCACTGCGCACTCCTAGCTGCATACAGCTAACTTCTCCTGTGTTTGGAAGCACTGGATAATAACCGCTAAATGCCACTGACAGCTGTTACAAAAACTGCATGATAGAAAAATTGTAGAGAGAGAGAACACACGAGCGAGAGACAGAGAGAGAGAACACACGAGCGAGAGACAGAGAGAGAGAACACACGAGAGAGCGAGAGACAGAGAGAGAGAACACACGAGAGAGCGAGAGACAGAGAGAGAGAACACACGAGAGAGCGAGAGAGAGAGAGAGAGAGAGAGACACACGAGAGAGCGAGAGAGAGAGAGAGAGAGAGAGAACACACGAGAGAGCGAGAGAGAGAGAGAGAGAGAGAGAACACACGAGAGAGCGAGAGAGAGAGAGAGAGAGAACACACGAGAGAGCGAGAGAGAGAGAGAGAACACACGAGAGAGAGAGAGAATACACAAGCTAGAGAGAGAGAGAGAATACACAAGCTAGAGAGAGAGAATACACGAGCTAGAGAGAGAGAACACACGAGCTAGAGAGAGAACCCACGAGCTAGAGAGAGAGAGAGAGAGAACCCACAAGCTAGAGAGAGAGAGAGAGAGAGAGAGAGAACCCACGAGCTAGAGAGAGAGAGAGAGAGAGAGAGAGAGAGAACCCACGAGCTAGAGAGAGAGAGAGAGAGAGAGAGAGAGAGAGAACCCACGAGCTAGAGAGAGAGAGAGAGAGAGAGAACCCACGAGCTAGAGAGAGAGAGAGAGAGAGAACCCACGAGCTAGAGAGAGAGAGAGAGAGAGAACCCACGAGCTAGAGAGAGAGAGAACCCACGAGCGAGAGAGAGAACACACGAGCGAGAGAGAGAGAGAGAGAGAGAGAGAGAGAACACACGAGCGCGAGAGAGAGAGAGAGAGAACACACGAGCTAGAGAGAGAGAGAGAGAGAGAACACACAAGCTAGAGAGAGAGAGAGAGAGAGAGAGAGAACACACAAGCTAGAGAGAGAGAGAGAGAGAACACACGAGCTAGAGAGAGAGAGAACACACAAGCGAGAGAGAGAGAGAGAGAGAACACACAAGCGAGAGAGAGAGAGAGAGAGAACACACAAGCTAGAGAGAGAGAGAGAGAGAACACACAAGCTAGAGAGAGAGAGAGAGAACACACAAGCTAGAGAGAGAGAGAGAGAGAGAGAACACACAAGCTAGAGAGAGAGAGAGAGAGAGAGAGAGAGAACACACAAGCTAGAGAGAGAGAGAGAACACACAAGCTAGAGAGAGAGAGAGAGAGAGAGAGAGAACACACGAGCGAGAGAGAGAGAGAGAGAGAACACACGAGCTAGAGAGAGAGAGAGAGAGAACACACGAGCTAGAGAGAGAGAGAACACACGAGCTAGAGAGAGAGAGAGAGAACACACGAGCTAGAGAGAGAGAGAGAACACACAAGCTAGAGAGAGAGAGAACACACAAGCTAGAGAGAGAGAGAGAGAGAACACACAAGCTAGAGAGAGAGAGAGAACACACGAGCTAGAGAGAGAGAGAGAGAGAACACACAAGCTAGAGAGAGAGAGAGAACACACGAGCTAGAGAGAGAGAGAGAACACACGAGCTAGAGAGAGAGAGAGAGAACACACAAGCTAGAGAGAGAGAGAGAGAACCCACGAGCTAGAGAGAGAGAGAACCCACGAGCTAGAGAGAGAGAACCCACGAGCGAGAGAGAGAACACACGAGCGAGAGAGAGAGAGAGAGAACACACGAGCGAGAGAGAGAGAGAGAGAGAGAACACACGAGCTAGAGAGAGAGAGAGAGAGAGAACACACGAGCTAGAGAGAGAGAGAGAGAGAGAGAGACACACAAGCTAGAGAGAGAGAGAGAGAGAGAGAACACACGAGCTAGAGAGAGAGAGAGAGAGAACACACAAGCGAGAGAGAGAGAGAGAGAACACACAAGCGAGAGAGAGAGAGAGAGAGAGAACACACAAGCTAGAGAGAGAGAGAGAGAGAGAGAGAGAGAGAGAACACACAAGCTAGAGAGAGAGAGAGAGAACACACAAGCTAGAGAGAGAGAGAGAGAGAACACACAAGCTAGAGAGAGAGAGAGAGAGAGAGAGAGAGAGAGAGAACACACAAGCTAGAGAGAGAGAGAGAGAACACACAAGCTAGAGAGAGAGAGAGAGAGAGAACACACAAGCTAGAGAGAGAGAGAGAGAGAACACACGAGCTAGAGAGAGAGAGAGAGAGAGAACACACGAGCTAGAGAGAGAGAGAGAGAGAACACACAAGCTAGAGAGAGAGAGAGAGAGAGAGAACACACAAGCTAGAGAGAGAGAGAGAGAGAGAACACACAAGCTAGAGAGAGAGAGAGAGAGAACACACGAGCTAGAGAGAGAGAGAGAGAGAGACACACGAGCTAGAGAGAGAGAGAGAGAGAGAACACACGAGCTAGAGAGAGAGAGAGAGAGAGAGAGACACACGAGCTAGAGAGAGAGAGAGAGAACACACGAGCTAGAGAGAGAGAGAGAGAGAACACACGAGCTAGAGAGAGAGAGAGAGAGAGAGAAGAGAGAGAGAACACACAAGCTAGAGAGAGAGAGAGAGAGAAACACACGAGCTAGAGAGAGAGAGAGAGAGAGAACACACGAGCTAGAGAGAGAGAGAGAGAGAGAGCACACTAGCTAGAGAGAGAGAGAGAGAGAGACACACGAGCTAGAGAGAGAGAGAGAGAGAGAGAACACACGAGCTAGAGAGAGAGAGAGAGAGAACCCACGAGCTAGAGAGAGAGAGAACACACGAGAGAGACACACGAGCTAGAGAGAGAGAGAGAGAGAGAACACACGAGCTAGAGAGAGAGAGAGAGAGAACACACGAGCTAGAGAGAGAGAGAGAGAGAGAGAGAACACACAGCTAGAGAGAGAGAGAGAGACACACGAGCTAGAGAGAGAGAGAGAGAGAGCTAGAGAGAGTAGAGAGAGAGAGAGAGAGAACACACAGCTAGAGAGAGAGAGAACACACGAGCTACACACGAGAGAGAGAGAGAGAGAGAGAGAGAGACACACGTAGAGAGAGAGAGAGAGAGAGAGACACACGAGCTAGAGAGAGAGAGAGAGCTAGAGAGAGAGAGAGAGAGAGAACACACGAGCTAGAGAGAGAGAGAAGAGAGAACACACGAGCTAGAGAGAGAGAGAGACACACTAGAGAGAGAGAGAGAGAGAGAGCTAGAGAGAGAGAGAGAGAGAGAGACACACAGCTAGCACACGAGCTAGAGAGAGAGAGAGAGAGAACACACAGCTAGAGAGAGAGAGAGAGAGAGAGAGAGAGAGAACACACGAGAGAGAGAGAGACACACGAGCTAGAGAGAGAGAGAGAGAGAACACACGAGCTAGAGAGAGAGAGAGAGAGAGAGAGAACACACGAGCTAGAGAGAGAGAGAGAGAGAACACACGAGCCACGAGCTAGAGAGAGAGAGAGAGAGACACACGAGCTAGAGAGAGAGAGAGAGAGACACACGAGCTAGAGAGAGAGAGAGACACACGAGCTAGAGAGAGAGAGAGAGAGAGAGCTAGAGAGAGAGAGAGACACACAAGCTAGAGAGAGAGAGAGAACACACGAGCTAGAGAGAGAGAGAGAGAACACACGAGCTAGAGAGAGAGAGAGAGAGAGAACACACGAGCTAGAGAGAGAGAGAGAGAGAACACACGAGCTAGAGAGAGAGAGAGAGAGAGAGAGAGAACACACGAGCTAGAGAGAGAGAGAGAGAGAGACACACGAGCTAGAGAGAGAGAGAGAGAGAGAGAGAGAGAGCTAGAGAGAGAGAGAGACACAGAGCGACACGAGCTAGAGAGAGAGAGAGAGACACACACACGAGCTAGAGAGAGAGAGAGAGACACGAGCGAGCGAGGAGAGAGACTAGAGAGAGAGACACGAGCGAGCTAGAGAGAGAGAGAGAGAGACGAGCAGAGAGAGAGAGAGAGAGAGAGAGCACACGAGCTAGAGAGAGAGAGAGAGAGAGAACACACGAGCTAGAGAGAGAGAGAGAGAGAGCACGAGCGAGAGAGAGAGAGAGAACTAGAGAGAGAGAGAGAGCTAGCTAGAGAGAGAGAGAGAGAGAGACGAGAGCTAGAGAGAGAGAGAGAGAGAACACACGAGCGAGCTAGAGAGAGAGAGAACGAGAGAGAGAGAGAGACACACGAGCGAGAGAGAGAGAGAGAGAGACGAGAGAGAGAGAGACGAGCGAGAAGAGAGAGAGAGAGAACGAGCGAGCGAGAGAGAGAGAGCGAGCGAGAGAGAGAGAGAGACGAGCACACGAGAGAGAGAGAGAACGAGAGAGAGAGAGAGAGACACACGAGAGAGAGACTAGAGAGAGAGAGAGAGAGAGCACACGAGCTAGAGAGAGAGAGACACACGAGCGAGAGAGAGAGAGACGAGAGAGAGAGAGAGAGACGAGAGACGAGCGAGCTAGAGAGAGAGAGAGAGAGAGAACGAGCTAGAGAGAGAGAGAGAGAGAGAGACACACGAGCGAGAGAGAGAGAGAGAGAGAGAGAGAGGGCACACGAGCTAGAGAGAGAGAGAGAGAGAACACACGAGCTAGAGAGAGAGAGAGAGAGAGAACGAGCACGAGCTTAGAGAGAGAGAGAGAGAGAGACACACGAGCTAGAGAGAGAGAGAGAGACACACGAGCTAGAGAGAGAGAGAGAGAGAACTGAGAGAGAGAGAGAGAACACACGAGCTAGAGAGAGAGAGAGAGACTAGAGAGAGAGACACGACTAGAGAGAGAGAGAGAGAGCGAGCTAGAGAGAGAGAGAGAGAGACACGTAGAGAGAGAGAGAGAACACACGAGCTAGAGAGAGAGAGAACTAGAGAGAGAGACACACGAGCTAGAGAGAGAGAGAGAGAGAGAGAGACACGAGCGAGCCGAGCACACGAGCGAGAGAGAGAGAGACGCTTTAGAGAGAGAGAGAGAACACGAGCGAGCGAGAGAGAGAGAACACGAGCGAGCGAGAGAGAGAACACGAGCGAGCGAGCGAGAGAGAGAGAGAGAACACGAGCGAGCGAGAGAGAGAGAGAGAACACGAGAGAGAGAGAGAACACGAGCGAGCGAGAACGAGCGAGAACGAGAGAGAGAGAGAACGAGCGAGAACGAGAGAGAGAGAGAACGAGCGAGAACGAGAGAGAGAGAGCGAGCGAGAGAGAGAGAGAGCGAGCGAGAGAGAGAGAGAACGAGCGAGAGAGAGAGAGAAGAGCGAGAGAGCGAGCGAGAGAGAGAGAGAACGAGCGAGAGAGAGAGAGAGAGAGAGCGAGCGAGAGAGAGAGAGAGAGAGAGAGAACGAGCGAGAGAGAGAGAGAGAGAGAGAACGAGCGAGAGAGAGAGGGCGAGCGAGCGAGAGGGAACGAGCGAGAGAGAGAGAACGAGCGATTTTAAGAGATGACAGCACTGCGCACTCCTAGCTGCGTACAGCTAACTTCTCCCGTGTTTGGAAGCACTGGATAATAACCGCTAAATGCCACTGACAGCTGTTACAAAAACTGCATGATAGAAAAATTGTAGAGAGAGAACACACGAGCGAGAGAGAGAGAGCGAGAGAGATAGAGAGAACACACGAGCGAGAGAGAGCGAGAGAGAGAGAGAGAACACACGAGCGAGAGAGAGAGAGAGAGAGAGAGAGAGTGAGAACACACGAGCGAGAGAGAGAGAGAGAGAGAGAGAGAGAACGAGCGAGAGAGAGAGAACACGAGCGAGCGAGAGAGAGAGAGAACGAGCGAGAGAGAGAACGAACGAACGAGAGAGAACGAGCGAGAGAGAAAGAGAGAGAGAACGAGCGAGAACGAGAGAGAGAGAGAGAACGAGCGAGAACGAGAGAAAGAGAGAACGAGCGAGAGAAAGAGAAAGAGAGAACGAGCGAGAGAGAGAGAAAGAGAACGAGCGAGAGAGAGAGAAAGAGAGAACGAGCGAGAGAGAGAGAGAGAGAACGAGCGAGAGAGAGAGAGAGAGAACGAGAGAGAGAGAGAGAAACGAGCGAGCGAGAGAGAGAGAACGAGCGAGCGAGAGAGAGAACGAACGAACGAACGAGAGAGAAAGCGAGAGAGAAAGAGAGAGAACGAGCGAGAGAGAAAGAGAGAGAACGAGCGAACGAGAGAGAGAGAGAGAGAGAGAGAGGGGGAGAGAGAGAGAGAGAGAGAGAGAGAGAGAGAGAGGGAGAAGCGAGAACGAGCGAGAGAGAAAGAGAAGCGAGAACGAGCGAGAGAGAAAGAGAAGCGAGAACGAGCGAGAGAGAAAGAGAAGCGAGAACGAGCGAGAGAGAAAGAGAAGCGAGAACGAGCGAGAGAGAAAGAGAAGCGAGAACGAGCGAGAGAGAAAGAGAGAAGCGAGAACGAGCGAGAGAGAAAGAGAGAAGCGAGAACGAGCGAGAGAGAAAGAGAGAAGCGAGAACGAGCGAGAGAGAAAGAGAGAAGCGAGAACGAGCGAGAGAGAAAGAGAGAAGCGAGAACGAGCGAGCGAGAGAGAAGAGAGAGAAGCGAGCGACGAGCGAGAGAGAGAAGAGAGAGAGCGAGCGAGAGAGAAAGAGAGAGAGAACGAGCGAGAGAGAAAGAGAGAGCGAGAACGAGCGAGAGAGAAAGAGAGACGAGCGAGAGAGAAAGAGAGAAGCGAGCGAGAGAGAAAGAGAGAGAGAACGAGCGAGAGAGAAAGAGAGAAGCGAGCGAGAGAGAAAGAGAGAGAGAACGAGCGAGAGAGAAAGAGAGAGAGAACGAGCGAGAGAGAAAGAGAGAGAGAACGAGCGAGAGAGAAAGAGAGAGAGAACGAGCGAGAGAGAAAGAGAGAGAGAACGAGCGAGAGAGAAAGAGAGAGAGAACGAGCGAGAGAGAAAGAGAGAGAGAACGAGCGAGAGAGAAAGAGAGAGAGAACGAGCGAGAGAGAGAGAAAGAGCGAGAGAGAGAGAAAGAGAGAGAGAACGAGCGAGAGAGAAAGAGAGAGAGAACGAGCGAGAGAGAGAGAAGAGAACGAGCGAGAGAGAGAGAGAACGAGCGAGAGAGAAAGAGAGAGAGAACGAGCGAGAGAGAGAGAACGAGCGAGAGAGAGAGAAAGAGAGAGAGAACGAGCGAGAGAGAGAGAACGAGCGAGAGAGAGAGAGAACGAGCGAGAGAGAGAGAACGAGCGAGAGAGAGAGAGAGAGAGAGAGAGAACGAGCGAGAGAGAGAGAGAACGAGCGAGAGAGAGAGAGAGAGAGAGAGAACGAGCGAGAGAGAGAGAGAGAACGAGCGAGAGAGAGAACGAGCGAGAGAGAGAGAGAGAGAACGAGCGAGAGAGAGAGAGAGAGACGAGCGAGAGAGAGAGAGAGAGAACGAGCGAGAGAGAGAGAGAGAGAACGAGCGAGAGAGAGAGAGAACGAGCGAGAGAGAGAGAGAACGAGCGAGAGAGAGAGAGAGAGAACGAGCGAGAGAGAGAGAGAGAGAAGAGAGAGAGAACGAGCGAGAGAGAGAGAGAGAGAACGAGCGAGAGAGAGAGAGAACGAAGAGAGAGAACGAGCGAGAGAGAGAGAGAGAGAACGAGCGAGAGAGAGAGAACGAGCGAGAGAGAGAGCGAGCGAGAGAGAGAGAGCGAGCGAACGAGCGAGCGAGCGAACGAGCGAGAGAGCGAACGAGCGAGAGAGAGAACGAGCGAGAGAGAGAACGAGCGAGAGAGAGAACGAGCGAGAGAGAGAACGAGCGAGAGAGAGAACGAGCGAGAGAGAGAACGAGCGAGAGAGAGAACGAGCGAGAGAGAGAACGAGCGAGAGAGAGAACGAGAGAGAGAGAGAACGAGCGAGAGAGAGAACGAGCGAGAGAGAGCGAGAGAGAGAGAGAGAGAGAGAGCGAGAGAGAGCGAGAGAGAGAGAGAACTAGCGAGAGAGAGAATACTCTCAAATACTTATTTTACTCACTGAACTGCAACTCAATTTATAACATTTGTATCATGTGTATCATGTGTTTTTTTCAGGATTTGTTGATATTCTCTCTCTATCATTAACCACTTAAGGACCGCCTACTGTACATTTACGTCAGCAGAATGGCACGGCTGGGCACATCAACGTGTATATATACGTTGGTTCTAGTACCCAGCCGTGGGTCACGCGCGCGCCCACGGCGCACTCCCGTGACCCGGTCCGAAGCTCCGGGACCGCGGGACTCGCGGACGCGATCGCCGCTGGAGTGCGGCGATCGGTCCCCGGAGCTGAAGAATGGGGAGAGCCGTGTGTAAACACGGCTTCCCCCTGCTTCACTGTGGCCGCAGCATCGATCGCGTCATCCCTGTTATAGGGGGACGTGATCGATGACGTCACACCTACAGCCACACCCCCCTACAGTTGTAAACACACACAGGGAACACACAAATCCTACAGCGCCCCCTTGTGGTTAACTCCCAAACTGCAACTGTCATTTTCACAGTAAACAATGCAATTTAAATGCATTTTTTGCTGTGAAAATGACAATTGTCCCAAAAATGTGTCAAAATTTTCCGAAATGTCCGCCATAATGTCGCAGTCACAAAAAAAAAATCGCTCATCGCCACTATTAGTAGTAAAAAAATAAAAAAAATAAAAATGCAATAAAACTATCCCTTATTTTGTAAACGCTATAAATTTTGCGAAAACCAACCGATAAACGCTTATTGCGATTTTTTTAACCAAAAATAGGTAGAAGAATACGTATCGGCCTAAACTGAGGAAAAAATACATTATATATATACAGTGCAGAAAATAAGTATTTGAACACCCTGCTATTTTGCAAGTTCTCCCACTTGGAAATCATGGAGGGGTCTGAAATTGTTATCGTAGGTGCATGTCCACTGTGAGAGACATAATCAAAAAGAAAAATTCCAGAAATCACAATTTATGAATTTTTAACTATTTATTTGTATGATACAGCTGCAAAGAAGTATTTGAACACCTGTCTATCAGCTAGAATTCTGACCCTCAAAGACCTGTTAGTCTGCCTTTAAAATGTCCACCTCCACTCCATTTATTATCCTAAATTAGATGCACCTGTTTGAGGTCATTAGCTGCATAAAGACACCTGTCCACCCCATACAATCAGTAAGAATCCAACTACTAACATGGCCAAGACCAAAGAGCTGTCCAAAGACACTAGAGACAAAATTGTACACCTCCACAAGGCTGGAAAGGGCTACGGGGAAATTGCCAAGCAGCTTGGTGAAAAAAGGTCCACTGTTGGAGCAATCATTAGAAAATGGAAGAAGCTAAACATGACTGTCAATCTCCCTCGGACTGGGGCTCCATGCAAAATCTCACCTCGTGGGGTCTCAATGATCCTAAGAAAGGTGAGAAATCAGCCCAGGACTACACGGGAGGAGCTGGTCAATGACCTGAAAAGAGCTGGGACCACCGTTTCCAAGGTTACTGTTGGTAATACACTAAGACGTCATGGTTTGAAATCATGCATGGCACGGAAGGTTCCCCTGCTTAAACCAGCACATGTCAAGGCCCGTCTTAAGTTTGCCAATGACCATTTGGATGATCCAGAGGAGTCATGGGAGAAAGTCATGTGGTCAGATGAGACCAAAATAGAACTTTTTGGTCATAATTCCACTAACCGTGTTTGGAGGAAGAAGAATGATGAGTACCATCCCAAGAACACCATCCCTACTGTGAAGCATGGGGGTGGTAGCATCATGCTTTGGGGGTGTTTTTCTGCACATGGGACAGGGCGACTGCACTGTATTAAGGAGAGGATGACCGGGGCCATGTATTGCGAGATTTTGGGCAACAACCTCCTTACCTCAGTTAGAGCTTTGAAGATGGGTCGAGGCTGGGTCTTCCAACATGACAATGACCCGAAGCACACAGCCAGGATAACCAAGAAGCATATCAAGGTTCTGGCGTGGCCTAGCCAGTCTCCAGACCTAAACCCAATAGAGAATCTTTGGAGGAAGCTCAAACTCCGTGTTTCTCAGCGACAGCCCAGAAACCTGACTGATCTAGAGAAGATCTGTGTGGAGGAGTGGGCCAAAATCCCTCCTCCAGTGTGTGCAAACCTGGTGAAAAACTACAAGAAACGTTTGACCTCTGTAATTGCAAACAAAGGCTACTGTACCAAATATTAACATTGATTTTCTCAGGTGTTCAAATACTTCTTTGCAGCTGTATCATACAAATAAATAGTTAAAAAAATCATACATTGTGATTTCTGGAAAAAAAAAATTTGATTATGTCTCTCACAGTGGACATGCACCTACGATGACAATTTCAGAACCCTCCATGATTTCCAAGTGGGAGAACTTGCAAAATAGCAGGGTGTTCAAATACTTATTTTCTGCACTGTATGTGTATATATATTATATTTTTATTTTATTTTTTTGGGGGGGAATATTTATTATAGCAAAAAGTAAAAAATATTGCATTTTTTCAAAATTGTCGCTCTATTTTTGTTTATAGCGCAAAAAATAAAAACCGCAGAGGTATTCAAATACCACAAAAATAAAGCTCTATTTGTGGGGGAAAAAAGGACGCCAATTTTGTTTGGGAGCAACGTCACACGACCGCGCAATTGTCAGTTAAAACCACGCAGTGCCGAATCGCAAAAAGGGGCAAGGTCCTTTACCTGCAATTTGGTCCGGGTCTTAAGTGGTTAAAAATACACCTATGATAAAAAAAAATTATAGACACTTAATTTCTTTGAAAGTGGGAAAACTTACAAAATGGAACTTCCCTTTTTGGAATCCCCCCCCCCCCCCCCTCCGGTGTCACATTTGGCACCTTTCAGGGGGGAAGAGGGAGCAGATACAGTGTAATACAGGCATTTGCTCCCACTTCTGGCCATAGATCACCACAGTGACCACGGTGACCTAAGACATGTCCGGCACCTCCTCTGCCCCCCCCCCCTCTCACCGTCTTCTGGGAGACAACCCGGTCCCAGAAGACAGCAGGGACCAGTGGGATCGTGCAGCTGGCTATACCCCAGGACATATAACACTCCTATACCCACTAGGTCTAACCCACAAAGACTTTTTTTTAGAACGGATGACATAGCTCGATTGCCCAACCTGTATATATTTCTTATTGTGGCCTCGCTCTCCGCTTTTTTTGTCCCGGATATTCTGATGATATGGCTAATTACTAGATCTGATTGGTCGATTACGGATCAGATGTGGTTCTGGTGCTATGTAGAGGTATCTCTCGATGCTTGGCTGTATAAATCTTTCCTCCTATTAACCACGTACAAATTATCCCCGATATACCTATGAGTATTAGTGTCCTTGATGTACTGGATAATGGATGGACATCTTGATATTGACAAATTAAATATTTTATATCCTACTCTCAAAATTTTCCTACCTCATCCTGAGGAAGCCAACAGGCGAAACGTGTAGACGAAAGGATATTTTGAAATTCAATGTGTAAATTGTATGGTTTTAATGCATCTTACTATTTTTTGTATTAAAGTATATATATTTTTTTCTAAAAAATCTCTCTCCCGTCCTTGCCTTTATAGTCCGCCCTGTTACTGTTTTTTTTAGCCATCACAAAACTTTTCTATTAAATATTACGGATGATGGCATATGTAAGTGCCTTTATGTCTTCCCCTTTCGACTTGTTGATCGTGCAGCCGACTCACGTGTGCGCAGTAGGGACCCAGGAAGTGAAGCTGATTCCCTCAGTAAAGATAGCGGCGGCAGCGCCCGAGAGCCGTGGGACAAATCGGCCCAACATCGCGGGTGCCCTGGACAGGTAGGTGCCCATATATTAAAAGTCAGCAGCTACAAATACAGCAGCTGCTGACTTTTAATATATGGACACTTACCTATTCAGTGCGCCCGCGGAACTCCGCTTTAATGCCACTTTAAAAATCATGGGCATAGGCTGCCACCTGCTGAAACCGCTAGCAAATAGGTCAGAGCTCCTAAGCCTCCGCTAGGGCTCTGGTGTCAGGGCACTCAGGTACAGATACCAGATGAAACTCGTACACGTTCCCCTCTGCTTATCCACAAGAAAACTACAATTAGGCTGATCATTGGGAGAGGCTGGATTCCTATGGCTCAAAAACATAAAATGATCACGTAACAAGCAAAGCCAAAAACCTTCAACCGCCATACACGTTCCCAGCTGATATCTCAAAGTATGAAAAAAAAAAAAGAGTCAGAATTACAGCCAAGGAATTTACATTTTCTAAAGCAAGTCACTAACGACAGTCCCTATTTCTCCCACATGGATGCTTTTCGGTAAGAATCCACGGGTACAAGCATAAATAGGAGAAAAACTTTGTGACATCTGCAACAACAAAAAAAAAATGTTTTGTGCAATTTCTTAAATTTGTATTTTTTTCTGCCAAATTCCAATTTTTTTATTTCGTGAAATAAAAAAGGGTTGAAGTTCCCTCATGACAGCCGATGATTAATGCGCTTGGTGTCACTCCGAATGTTAATTACTAGAGTGGGATGCAGCCATTTTGGCTACGGAGTACAGAAAAGGCTTGGCTTCATTACAGAAAGTCGTTTGCGTACATTAATCATCTTTTTATATGCGCACACCAGCTGATTCACAGCCTGCACTAAGCTTTTGTTGCTGAATTGTTCAGTCCCCTTAAAGCAATTGCGGAGTGGACAATATTGCTTTCTGTTGGAAGTCTAGAGGCGGCTGAGAAGAGCCCGATATGGGGAGCAGAGGAAATTAGCACTGTCACAGCCCATTACTAAACTCTGCAATGTGCGCACTTTGACATCTCTGCAGTGACAGGGAGTGTACAAACGCCATCATCCCCAGCAAGGGAAGGACTTCATACTGTTCAAACAGATTTGAATCTTGATCACCTCCTGCAGAAGCCATATGAATATATGTGCTGAGCCAGGGTTTGGCCTTAGATCACAGCTTATTAAAGTAAAAGTCACCAAGGTACCATAAGACTAATACATTTTAACCCTTTTGCTGTCAGGCCCTGTATTCCACTTTAACCACTTAAGGACCAAGCCTCTTTCTGAGATTTGGCATTTACAAGTTAAAAACATGTTTTTTGTAACACCCTAGAGAATAAAATGGCGGTTGTTGCAATACTTTTTGTCACACTGTATTTGCGCAGCGGTCTTACTATCGCACTTTAAAAAAAAAAAAAAAAAACACAACAGTAAAGTTAGCCCAATTTTTTTTTTTATATTGTGAAAGATAAATGTTACGCCGAGTAAATTGATACCCAACATGTCACGCATCAAAGTTGCACCCACTCGTAATTCCTGACAATATTTGCTATGCCCACCACCTCCCAAGTGTTCAGTGTATTGCCTACTCCGGCTGTGCCCTTCTAGTGATGGGATGCGGCCAGTCGTTTACCTGTACGTCACAAGAGACCGCAGAAGCCCAAGGCCCCTTCTAAGCCTTCGCAGCCTCTCACATCCCCCCCCCCCCCCCCCCCGATTAGGATTAATGCTTCTTGCCCTGATACATGGATAGATAGGGATTGTCGTACCCGGCACACATCCTGACCCTGACAGGTTTTGATTTTTGATCTTTTCCATATCAACCAGTGTTTAACTTCATAATTTTCCTTGTGTACAGCTCCTTTTTGTACTGAACCTCTAATGTACCATGGTATTGTTAATTCAACCTCTGTACCGTTTTTTTTTTCTTTTTAAGCTGTTTATTTGTAACTTTTTTTTTTGTTTGCCTTTCCTTTTTTATTAATAAAAACGTTTGTTAAAAAAGTTGCACCCACTCGTGGAATGGCAACAAACTTTTACCCATAAAAAACTCCATAGGCAAAGTTAAAAAAGAATCTACAGGTTGTATGTTTTGAGTTACAGAGGAGGTCTAGAGCTAGAAATATTGCTCTCGCTCTTACGGTCGGGGCGATACCTCACATTAAATATGTGATCTGGGGTCAAAAAGACAGTCCCATTATGCCTCTGCCTGTAGGAGTCATGATTGTATCTGTCAGCCCTGCAATAATACCCCATGGGAATTGTACTTTCGCAACAGCTGGAGGCTTACCAGTTTGTAGACCCCTGACTTAAATATTTTTTTTTTTTTAAATCAGGAGCGATCCATTACTGTTTACCAACAAATAAAAGCCTAAATCGGGGATCTTCAAACTACGGCCCTCCAGCTTTTGCGGAACTACAAGTCCCATGAGGCATTGTAAAACTCTGACATTGACAGACATGACTAGGCATGATGGGAATTGTAGTTCCTGAACAACTGGAGGGCCGTAGTTTGAGGACCCCTGGCCTAAATTGTCCTGAAAAAAAAAATATATAATCCACCTGGATGCACAAAGTAATCATGATGATATGTACAGTTTTACCAACACATGTCAAAGTTGCAAAATTGGGCTTAGGCATTAAGATTTGTTTTACCATTAGGCGCAAAGGAGTTAATACTAGGCTTATATGGGTGTAGAGCAGCCTAACTCAATCAGGGATTCTCCAGATGTTGCTAGGGGGTTCCTTGAGTTAATATTTGAGATTTCCAGATAAGTAGTCATGGACAACAATAATCTTTTTAGTCATTTGCAGTCGTGACATTCTTCTCAGGAAACGCTTCCCAGGCCTTTTGACCAAGATCAAGTGTAGCATCTATTCTTATCAGTTGCCAAGATGTGGCGCTATGCTAACCGTCCCCAGTACACAGTGAGGTGGAAAGGGATGGCGGTGGCATATGCAAAATATTTTTGGCGTAATGGCAGTAGCCTGGCCTTCTGGCCTAGATTCATGTGGTACTTGCTGCAGACAGTTTTTCGGGAGAGAACACTGGCTCCCTTTTCCCACTGGGGGAGCGGTTAGTATTTCCGGAATGTAATTAGGTAGGAGTGAAGGGAGTAGAGGTTGAGCCTTCTGGCGTGGGCTCTCCCCAATCTTTTAGAGCTCCACACCTTCCTGACTGGGGTGGATGCTGCACAGTCTGGGCTGTTGGTCAGGGTTGAGAGAAAAGCCCATGGTGAATGTGCCCCTGGAGTGGCAGTCCAGGGGTGGCATACTTGCACAAGTGTTGAAGGGCATTTAGAGTTTTGGCACCTTGGTCACGTCACCACACACACACACTTATTTCACACCTGCCTCTAGTGCCGAGTCTTTTGAATAGGACCAGAGGAATTTTTGATTCCTGGCCGAAGGGCCGGCCATCGTATTGCACGATTGTCACTACTACTTCTCCCACCTTCCTTCTACCCCACTTTATATTTATTTTACCCCGTGTTTGTAACTTGTCTTTTTTTTTGTTGGTTGTTACACGTTTGTCACTGTGTGTGGGTTGTGGGTCCTCGGGCCTACCCTGAACATCTTGGGAGGGGGTGGATATGGCCTTCTGGCTTAGTTCGCCCTCTCTCATGGGGTCTCACTTCAGGGGAGTCCCACGAGTACTTGGGTGCGTCTGTTTTGGCAGACCTTCCAGAGAAAGGGGTCCGTCTGGTTTTGGCCAGATGGACCAAGAGAAGTACCTCAGTCCCCGTCAAGAGCCTAACCCCCCTGGGGATCAGGGCAAGGTCCTTCGTTGTGGAGAACAGTACAACACCCGTTGCAAGTTTTGTGTCGCTCTTTATGTATGTGCACTTTTTTGGGCACCGGGTGGAGTTTTTGGGTGCGTTTCACATGAAACTGGCTTTTCAAAAAAATAAATAAAAAATCTTCTCACTGACTACCAATGTAATAGGCCTCTTCTCCCACTGGCCACCAGTGTAAAGGGCCCTTCTCTCAGTGAGCTCCAATATAAAAAAGGAGTCTCTCTCTCTCTCTCTCTCTCTCTCTCTCTATAACCCTCGTCCACAGAACACCAATGTAAGAAGGCAATCTATTCCAGTGAATACCCAACACAAACTAAAGGCAATTTGCTTTGATTTTAAATTAAGACAGTTCGTACACCTGCGCTGTGGTGGTATGTGCTATGAAAGGACAGCATACTGTACTTTACCACAGCGTGTTGTGGCAATAAAGTAGAAAAGAAAAAAAAAAACACACCACACAACAGCCTTCTTGCTGTCCCTTGGGTTGGAATATCCTCCATTGGTAGCCTTAAAAACACTGCGATGATCACTTCTGGTAGCCAAAAGGATATCAGCACAATAGCAGGAATTTGAACACTGCAGAATGGGCCCTCTTAAGCTACAGACCAATAAGAAAAGACCCAGTACCTGTTATGTGACCAACATTTTAGAAAATTAGGGCATTTTTTTTACATAAAAAATTCATGAATAGCTAGGGGCTGGTGTATAGGGTAGGGATAATGTTGCTTTATCCTAACCGACGAGCTTTAAAAATTCCCACTGTATGACACCATTGTTGGAAACGTTCTAAATGAACAGCTCCCATCACAGGCTGTGGGCAAAGTGGCCTTGATTTGCAGCTCCTAAGATTAACGAAATAATTAGAAACAGATTTTGATGACAGTAGGGGGATTCACCAGGATGTGAAATCCTAGCAATAAAAAAACAAATTTGCTAGGAGCCATTTTCAAATGCACATATAGCAGTCTCCTAATATTCAAAAAGCCTCCAAGTGTTTTCCATAGAAACAAACTTGAGGTGATTGTAGCCGTATTAATGCAATTGTGACAGAGAAAATTGAGTACTGTCCGTGATACTTTTTTTATTTGCAAAAACATATCGTTTTTCATGGACGAGCTTTTAGGGTATGTCCCCTTCTTCGAGGTCCAAGCAGTACCGATTCACAAAACGTTTGTGAATCGGCACTGCTTGGACCTTTAAGAAAGGAACATACCCCCGAAAGCTCGTCCATGAAAAATTATATGTTAGTGCAAATAAAAAAAAAGTTTCACGGACAGTACTCCATTTTTGCTATGGAAAAAAAAAACTTTTATCATGTCCACATGCCTCTAACTGCTATTCATGCATTCAGGCCTTAAAACTTAGCTCCTGCATGTTTAGCAGCTACTCGTAAAGATAGCCAATTTCTTAAAGTCTAAAAAACATTTCAAAACTGAATCCAATACTATTTTAGATAAATACATCTATAAAAAAAACATACCATAATCATAATTTAAGCTCCATTGACTTTAATTATCCTGCATAGTTAGGGCAGTCACTAAAAAAGAAAGAATCCAACAGTTCCATGTGAATTCCAAAAAAATAAATAAAAAAAAAAGGATCTGAAAACACCTGGAACTTTTCTTCTCCTTGCTGTTACACCCTTTTTCCCTGGCCACTGCATCACTAGTGTGTGCATGCAGCCAGTAGGGACACACTAGTGAATTAGTGGCCACAGAAGACCTAGACTTCCAACACCTTGTTGAAAATTCTAACAGCAACTGTCAAGAGTTCTTTTTGATGTCCTTCCTCAATGTATACATATGTTACTCAAAATCTTGCAGAAGCATTAAGATTGCAGCAAAGTCAACTAGGGAGCAAAGTCAACTAGGGAGCAAAGTCAACTAGGGAGCAAAGTCAACTAGGGAGCAAAGTCAACTAGGGAGCAAAGTCAACTAGGGAGCAAAGTCAACTAGGGAGCAAAGTCAACTAGGGAGCAAAGTCATGCTCTTTGCAGGAGTCCAAGCTAGTGCTTTACACACAACCATTAGTGGTAAAAGTATGTTCAAGGACTTTTTTGTATCAACAAGGCAGATAGCTTCAAAGATTTCTTTGAGTGCAAGTTTACGTTAAAGAAAAACTCTAAAACATGCAGAATGGTGTCCAAGGTTAGAACTGCTTAGATCTTACAACCTTGAAACACTTGTTTTCATTTCTAAAGTGAGTAGCTGCTAGCATGCAAATCAGCTGACCTCATAAGCCATCATGGCTCCCGCTTCTTCAGGAGCCACTGGGGTTAGTAGGCATGCAGTGTTTATGCCCACCCCCAGCACTAACAGTTAGAATCTGCTGAGAATGAGTGGCCAGTCGTATACAGGTGTATGCTTTTATTGTCCCCTATCCCTCAAAAAGTCAATCTGTTCCCATCTGTTCCCATAGAAAGGGTTGACGTTTTACTGGAATAAGATTAGGGTTATATCATGTGGTCATTTTAGCGCTTTGCAAATGCTAAATCATTTGCTTATATTAGCGATAATGTGCCTTTAAATAAAGAACAGCACAACAATGATAAACCGCGAAGCCTTTACCAAGCTGCAGAGATTATGAGTAAGCTTATTAATCATTATCAGCTGATGCAGTATTAGTGTCATTCTGCAACAGTTCCAATTCTCGTCTTCTGGGACCTTTAACGAGCACGATTTGAAAAATGTTTCTGCTTTTACACAACTGGGGCAACGAGAAAGCATGAATCTCTTGGGAGACCCATTGGCAGTCAATTGGGAGCATCCTGTGCGGTAATGGTACACATTGGGAGTTTGCACTACATCAGTCAAATAGGGAATCTTAGCCTTGATACCCTTTATTCACAGCATGGCATACCTATAAAAAAAAAAAGATAACTAAAGGAGGAACGGAATTATGAAAGCGTCGCTCAAAAAAGGCAGGTAGGAGGACAAAGAGCCAGGCACTAATATTGCATAGGCAAGTGAAGGGCGAACCTTGGCACCCTAGATGTTTTGGAACTAACTCTCCCATGATGCTCAAATTCACTGCATGAGCATCATGGGAAATAAGAAATGTTCCAAAACATCTGGGGTGCAAAGGTTCACCATCACTGGATCCACACAGCCCAACTTTTCCCAACTTTTACCGACTTACCATGCTTTGCTCTGCACGGTGTCTGGGTTGAGGTGACCATCCCATCTTTTCTTCTTTTTGTCAGAGAATCTGCATTGCTAATACTCATGAAAAATATGTAATCATTACTGGTACCCTTCTACAGCTACAGCTACACAATTTTCAATCTTCACCAGGTTTCTTTAAATATCAAAATGAAGGTTCTGCTAAATACCCCATCATCAAAGGCTGGTAATACATTGCACGAGTCCCAAAATTCAATCTATTCATTTGTCCACACTAAACAGTGTGATGGAAGAAACTCCACTGTATTCATGCAACAGCCAACCCAAAAAGCAAGTTAGATTGAATTTTGTCGAGCTGGGTGGCGTTAGCAGGTCCTGTGGCAAGGCTGTGGCACGACAAATTCAATTATAGCCGCTCTCTCTCTTCTAGCTTCAGCTGACAGAGTGGGAGAGGGCGATCGGGGGAGATATACAGTACAGACAGCCTGCGGCTCTCCTCTCCCCGTCACAGCGCCGCTGCTCCATCTACCTGAGAACTCGGCAGCAGCGCTGTGACAGGGAGAGGAGAGCCGCGGGCTGTCTGTACTGTATATCTCCCCCGATCGCCCCCTCTCTGTCAGCTGGAGCTAGAATAAAGAGAGCCGCTCTAACTGGATTTGCCGTGCCGCTGCTTTGCTTCCTGCTTTCCTCGCCATTATTGGCCACAGCAGAGGGCCAATCAGAAGACTCTGGGGACATCATGGGAAATGTAGTCCCTTAAAAGTGGCGGCCCCAGCGTGTCCACAGACACCATGCTAAAGCCCCCAGCATGTAAGCACTCTGCTGGGGGGGGGTTACAAAAGGAAAAAAAGAGAATACTGTGCTCATTGCTGGGGGGAGCCAGAGAGAGTCACGCTGTAACCGCACCACCAGAGAGAGAGCCCCACTGGACCCGCTCCACCAGAGAGGGAGCCCCGCACCACCAGAGAGGGAGCCCCGCACCACCAGAGAGGGAGCCCCGCACCACCAGAGAGGGAGCCCCGCCCCACCAGAGAGGGAGCCCCGCCCCACCAGAGAGGGAGCCCCGCACAACCAGAGAGGGAGCCCCGCACAACCAGAGAGGGAGCCCCGCTGTACCCGCACAACCAGAGAGGGAACCCCGCTGTACCCGCACAACCAGAGAGGGAGCCCCGCTGTACCCGCACAACCAGAGAGGGAGCCCCGCTGTACCCGCACAACCAGAGAGGGAGCCCCGCTGTACCCGCACAACCAGAGAGGGAGCCCCGCTGTACCCGCACAACCAGAGAGGGAGCCCCGCTGTACCCGCACAACCAGAGAGGGAGCCCCGCTGTACCCGCACAACCAGAGAGGGAGCCCCGCTGTACCCGCACAACCAGAGAGGGAGAAAGACCGAGCCACTGCCAGGGTACAGGCATGCTACACTACTGACTAGAGTCACCCCAGGCAACCCAAAGGGAGTGAACGTCCAGCCAGAGGGATCACTGTTACGGGTTTCACCAGGTCATTTGGCCATTATCCATTACTGTTCCTAGGGACATTAAGAAGTGTCTAACCAGATATCTTCCCATCTATGCTGACACCAAATGCTGGGAGTTTTGAGTGAGGAAACTAACACTAGTGCTGAGGGTCATTATTATGTACATTGGTACAGATGCTTACGTTTTTATTCTGCATCAATATGGGGGGTTATTATTGCTACTGACACCAGTGCTGGCGATTTTTTATTTAGGAAACTGACAGCAAAGCTGGAGATTGTTATTGCAGAAACTGGCACTGATCCCGGGGGTTGTTATTACCTTGGGGGGGGGGGGGGGGGACTCAATTTTTTATGATAAAGTTCCTAGTTGCATTAGGTTTCTCAAACCTTTGCATGCCTTCGCTTTATGTGATAATGACTAAGCCCCTCCCCTTCATGACATGTCAAAAAGGGACCGAGCATGGATGACCTTAAAATGATGCCCCCCCCCCCCCCCCCTGAAATAAGTTCAGCGGACGCCCATGTCTATGGCTAGGTCAAGAGAGCAGAGAAAGCATATCAATTCCAAGATGAATGAACATTACGGTATATACGGGAGTGACATCATCAAACACAGACAAAAAGTGGTTCCCGAAAGCAGACAGGCCAAAGATGTCAGCAGCCGGCAGGGGGCTCCAAGATACCACAGCACTGGAGTGAAAGTCAGTATAGTCAAGCTTTAAAAACAGATTAAAAGTATAGTTATTATATATAAAAGTATATATAAAGCCCAAATAGTTTTCATAGATTTTGCTAAAGTAGGGAAGGGTAAAAACCTTATCAAGTTATGTTTTTTCTCCCATTGGGGAACTTTCCACTTTATTTCCCTTTTGCTGGACACAAAACAGGAAGCTGAACTTAAAATTCCTCCAAGTGCTTCCATCGATTTCCCACAAACTCCTGTTCCAGTGAAAACTAGGGCCCAGATTCAGAGAGCCATTACGCCTGTCTAACTGGTGTTAGACTGGAGTAATTTCAAATTACGCACGTTTTCTAGCTAGTTGAAAACCTCAAACCATGAATAGACGGCTGCGGGCTTCAATTCGACTGGATTACGTGTTCATACGCCTTGGGATCTACGCTGCAATAAAATTGCGGCCACTGGGTGGACTTCCCGTCGTTTTCGGCGTCGGGGTATGCAAATGAGCTTTTGCCGGCGATCCCCAAAATTACGATCTTCAATCGCAATCTCTTACGGCACCTTTAGTCATCTTTTATTTGCGTAACACTATACCAGCTTTTTGCTGCTCTAATATTAGACAGCCCATGTTAGGTATGGCCGTCGTTCCCGCGTCGAATTTCAACGTTTTCCGACGTCTTTTATTATTTTTTACGCAAGTCGTCCGGGAATAGGAATGTTCGTAAACGCCGCTACTCAAACAACGAATGACGTAACGACGTGATTTCGCGCAATGCACGGCGGGAAATTTCTGAACGGAGCATGCGCAGTTCGATCGCCGCGGGGACGCGCTTAATTTAAATGCTTCACGCCCCCTAATCGCGTATTTCGATTACGCGGCGAGAAATAGACTACGCCGCCGTAGCGTACGGGCAAAAATCTACCAGGATTCGGTGTAGAGCCTGGTAAAATACGGCAGCGTAGAGTATTTCGATTACGCAGCGGAATATTAAGTGTATGTGAATCTGGGCCTAGGTTTATAAACTTTACTCAATTCTGGTCCCGGAAATAATGGTTGAAAAGGGAAAAAATAGAGAAAGTCAATAATGAGGGTCATTTTCCTCAGCAGGAATATAGACAGCAATAAAAATCTAAAAAGGTATATTAAAAAATAAAACAAAAGGATCTGTAGCCACAAAAAATTACAACATTTTAAAAATTATGGACTTGTATACTGGCTCTGAATTCCCTATCCTGCTTATGTTTTGATACATCTTGGGAAATATGGATGGAAAAAATGTGTAACTTCATAATGACCAGATACTGTTGATATTCACATTACTAACCTCCTATTGTATATACTTTTGATGTTGTGCATCACTATATGCTTTGATGATATTCATGTAATCATAACCTTGTGTTTTATCCCTTTTCCCGTTTGTCTACCTATGAAAACAAAAACTATTGATACAAAAAAAAATAATGGACTTGTTAAAAAAAAAAATGTGCATATAAAAGCACAAATAAAAAGAGCCTATTATTTGAAGTTTTAAACTCACTGAATAAAGATAAAATGTTCAATTTTTGCTAGGTAAACTTTCAAAAGAGCTAAAAAAGGGCCAAAACCCTGGTTCTCTCCATTTCCACCAAGTGTCTATTGTAGATACGAGTCCAAAACAATCTGAGTGTATATCACTTAAAAGCCAAAAATAGAAAAGCTTGTATACAATAGATCACTTTATTTGATGTCACCGGATCTCTACTATGGCGAGCATTTTCTTTGTCTTGTGCTGTACGTATGAAAGAGAACATACATCAGATTTTAACAGTTTCAAAGTTAATACTGGATGGGCACAAATCTATTTAGCTTGACGGTTGATAGACATATTTGCACCATATAGCACTGTGCATTTAATCCTGTAATACAGTAAGAATACAGGTTGCCCAGAGAGAATAGAGTTCACCCCAAAGGTTGCTGCAGTTCTGGCAACAAAGATAAGATTTATGGCTCACAGGCTGATCCATCAATAGCTACCTGGACATACATATGAATATAGAGAATAACAACCTTATTGTATATAATGGGTTAACTCCATATGGCTCTCTAAAAAGAAAATTATTGCAATAAAAACTGACTCCACAGAGACCTTCTTAAACACTTAGCAACTACGTCTGGATCGTTATGGATATATAGTCCTGGCAACCAAAGCTTTTGAGTTATAAGGTTACATTAACGATAAGATACCTAGGAAATTCTACAGCTACTCATGCTTGAACCACCTCTGTCATCTTCTCTTTTTATTAATCATTGATTTTGTGTTACGCCAGAAACAAAGCCAATTGTTCTTTTTCTATAGAAACAGATTTTATTATTGCCATTACGCTTGTTTCTTTTATGTGTAGTGACTTTTCATCCCCTGCGTGGGCAGAGTGGCCAGTGGCCGAAATTCATCTCCTCTTTTCTTCAGTAAAATCTTATGAAACTATAAGACCATAGAAATATATGTTTCCAATATTCACTTTAATTTGAAAAATTGTAGCAAAAAAAAAAAAAAAAAAAAAAAGAAGAAGAAGATTCAGCCTTTAATGTAACTCTTTCAGCAACTCCCAACAATCACCCATCTCGCCAATTCCCTCCTCAGATACACACAAGCGTTTTTTTTGTTTTTATAAAACGTACCCAATACATACCTTAAGGCCACTTTCACAATTGTACGACTTGTCCTACAACTTGGGATTCATATTAGTCCGACTTCAAAGTAGTCCCTTCTCTACTTTGGTCCGACTTTGATGTTGAGGTTCATAGTCCTCAAGTCTCGTTGAAATCGCCGAAAAAAAATAAAATAAAAAATCGCACCACTATAAAGTTGCGGTAGTTTGAAAAGGGCACCAACGGCATATACTGCGGCAGGGTGGCCCTTAAAGGGGTGTCCCAGTAATTGTTTTATGTTTATTAAAAGTCAGCAGCTACAAAAAGTGTAGCTGCTGGCTTTTAACAAACATACACTTACCTGCTCCACGTTCCAGCGACATGCCGGCCGGGACTCCGCTCCTCTCCCCCCCTCTCCGGCTAGCATCTTCATTCCAAGTGTGGGCACCCGGCCGTGACAGCTTTCGGCTTCACGGCCGGGCACCCACTGCGCATGCCTGAGCGGGGCCGCACCATCTGATTGGACAGGCGATCGCCTGGGACCTGTCACGTGTCCTAGGCGATCGCCTACAGGGAGGGGCTGCCAAAAGGCGATATGACTATTCGCCTTAGCAGCCCCTCGGCGAAAGGAAGTCCCACTCCTCCTGAAGCCCCCACCCCCCCCCCAAAAAAAAATGACATGCCAAATGTGGCATGTAAGGTGGTGAGGAGTGGATTAAGCGGAAGTTCCACTTTTGGATGGAACTCCGCTTTAATCGCAAAATCACGTACCTGTATGCGATTCCTGTTATGGGCTCAGGGGGGGGGGGGGTGTGCCTCGCTCCGGCTGTGATTGGACACAGTGGGAGCCAATCAGCAGGTCTGGCGGCCATTGGCCACCCGCAACCATTCACAGGAGGTGCAGAATATTAGTCTGCCTACGTAAACAAAGCAGATCGCCTTTCTGCCAGAGAGGAAAATGGAGATCTGCTAAGCAAAACACTGATCTGTTTTCCTTTACTCAAAGCACATCCCCCACAGTTAGAAAGCACTCATAAGGAGCACTTTAACCCTTTGATCGCCCCTGATGGTAACCCCTTCCCTGCCAGTGTCATTTATACAGTGACAGTGCATTTTTATTTAGCACTGATCCCCTAAAAATGTCACTTAGTGTTAGATTTGTCAGCTGTAATGTCACAGTCCTGCTAAAAATCGCTGATCGCCGCTACTACTAATAAAACATGTTTTAAAATAAGTCCCAATTAATATATGCTTATTGGGATTTTGTTTACTAAAAACATGCAGCAGAATACATATTGGCCTAAATTGATGAAGAAATTATATTCTTTTTATTGGGTATGTTTTATAACAGATATAAAAACGTATATATATTATTTTTTCCTAAATTGTCAGTCTTTCTGCTTATAGCGCAAAAAATAAAAAAACTACAGAAGGTGATCAAATACAAAAAAAAAGGGACATCAATTTTGTGTACAGCGTTGCGCAACTGCGCAATAGTCAGTTAAAGTAACGCAGACTCGTGTCGCAAAAAATGGGAGGAAAAACCTTCCGGAGCATAAGTGGTTGAAGGCCAAGTTCACCTTTTATTTTCAAAATTCCAGCTCCCCTATGTACCAATAAAGCATTCATGTACTTTTGCTAAAATAAAATCTCTTTCCATTTATTCTGCTTATTCCGCTTACCTCACTGTCTATATGGCTGTTTAAAAACACTGCTACATTACTTCTGCCTTTTACTTTCTGAACAAACTTTAGGTCATGACAGGAAGGAGTTGTCCAGCTGAGGGTAGATGATGCAGGGTGTGTGCTAATGAGATCAGCTGGTCAACTCCTTCCTGTGTCATGACCTAAAGTCTGTTCAGGAAGTAAGACAGACGTAATGGAGCAGTGTTTTTAAACAGCCATAAAAAAAGAGGCAAGCCGAATAAGCAGAATAAATGGAAAAAGGTTTTATATCAGCAAAAAAGCTGGAATAAAAAAAAAAAAAAAGGGTACAAAAAGGTGAGCTTAGCCTTCTTAGATGTTGGGCCTCTATGTGTCCAGGCTGTGTAAAAAGCTCACACATGTGGTATCGTCATACTCAGGAGAAGTAGCAGAATATATTTTGGGGTGTAATTTTTGCTATGTACATGCCATGTGTTGGAAATATCTTATAAATGGACAACTTTGTGTAAAAAAAAAAATGTGTTTAATTTTTTTTCCACATTTTCTAAACATCTGGAAAAAAATGAACCGTTCAAAAGACTCATTATGCCTCAGGTTATATGTTGGGGTGTTAGCTTTCCAAAATGGGGTCACTTTGTGGGCGTTTCCATTGTCCTGGTGCTCCAGGGCCTTCAAAATTGTAATAGGTGGTTGAGAGATTAGATGTGTAATTTATGCTCCTAGAACGCCTGAAGTTGCTACTTCAGTGTTGGGCCTCTGTATGTGGCCAGTCTGTGTACAAGTCTCACACATGTGATATCGCTATACTCAGGAGGAGCAGGAGAATATATTTTGGGGGTTGCGCGGCCGTGCGACGTGGCTCCCAAACAAAATTGGCGTCCTTTTTTCCCCACAAATAGAGCTTTCTTTTGGTGTTATTTGATCACCTCTGCGGTTTTTATTTTTTGCGCTATAAACAAAAATAGAGCGACAATTTTAAAAAAAATGCAATATTTTTTACTATAATAAAAATCCCCCAAAAATATATAAAAAAAACATTTTTTTTCCTCAGTTTAGGCCGATACGTATTCTTCTACGTATTTTTGGTAAAAAAAAAATCGCAATAAGCGTTTATCGGTTGGTTTTCGCAAAATTTATAGCGTTTACAAAATAAGGAATAGTTTTATTGCATTTTTGTTAATTTTTTTTTTTTTACTACTAATAGCGGCGATCAGCGATTTTTTTCGTGACTGCGACAATATGGCCGACACTTCGGACAATTTTGACACATTTTTGGGACAATTGTCATTTTCACAGTAAAAATGCATTTAAATTTGCATTGTTTACTGTGGAAATGACAGTTGCAGTTTGGGAGTTAACCACAGGTGGCGCTGTAGGGGATGTGTGCCTATGTGGTTTGTTTACTACTTTAGGGGGGTGTGGCTGTAGGTGTGACGTCATCGATCGCGTCCCCCTATTACAGGCATGACGCGATCGATGCTACAGCCACAGAGAAGCACGGGGAAGCCGTGTGTACACACGGCTCTCCCCGTTCTTCCGCTCCAGGGACGGATCGCCGCACTGCAGCGGCGATCGGGTTCGCGAATCCCGCGGTCCCGGAGCTTCGGACCGGGTCGCGGGCACGCGCCCGCGACCCACGGCTGGGTACTAAAATCAACGTATATATACGTTGATGTGCCCAGCCGTGCCATTCTGCCGACGTAAATGTGCAGTAGGCGGTCCTTAAGTGGTTAATAGTGAAAAAAAAAAAACGCAGGTGCCATCAAATACCACCAAAAGAAAGCTCCATGTGTTTGAAAAAAAAAGGACGACAATTTCATATGGGTACAGTGTTGCATGACTGAGTAATTGTCATTCAAAATGTGAGAGCACCGAAAGCTGAAAATTGGTCTGGTTATTAAAGGTTTTTAAGTGCCCAGTTGTCAAGTGGTTAAAGTGACACTAAAGGCTAACTTTATTTAAAATCAAAAAAGTGGCAATGCTTACCTAATTTTTGTAACAATATTGCACAGAAAAATAGCTTTCCTTCTCTTCTAGCAGTCCCCTGTTGGGACTGTAACCTTCTCCCTCCTCCGGGTACCTCATGTAGCAATCTCGGTGCGTGCACGCTACCAAGCCAGACTATGTGCATCCATAGACACACACAGATGCGTTAAGTCATACCCTCGCTCCCTCCTAACAGAAGTCTGACAGCAGCCAGGAGACCAAGGCCCCTTTTTACACGGGCAATCTGATCAGGTCAACCTGTCAGTTTTTCAGGCAGCCTTGTTTGGGTGGCACATTCATCCCTATGCACTGGCAGGTATAAATGGACTTCAGTCTGTTTATAAACACATAGCTCCGATGCGACCTGGCTGGCTATAAAAAAAAGAAAGAAGAGGAGTCGTCCATTCCCTTCCAAAGGGCAGTCATGTGTAAAACGGACGTCGGAGTCCATTTAGTCCCGGTCGCTCATAGAACCAAGCAGGCTCTCTCCATGCCTGCTCTGCAGGAACTGAACAGACACGGACCGGTCATCGTCCGCTCTGCACTGATCAGATCAGCAGGGTATCAACAGACAGACGGATCCCCTGCTAATCAAAACTGAGTCCTCCAGATGTGTAATGGACCTATGGCTCTGCTGCATTAAGTGTCTGCTGTGAAAGAAGAGGGTGAAGGGAGCGATGCTGGAGAGGTGACATGGAGCCAAGTAGGTAAGTGTTTAGCAACAGGGAGAAAAGGACAGCAGGGCATTTATACCCTAAACCGACATTAAACCCAAAACGCATTACATTGCAGCTTACCAATCATTAGATGTATACTTTTCTCAGGATTTATTTACTGGGGCGCCAGCCCTCCCCACTGGCGCCGACAATGGGGCGCTAGTCCTCCCCACTGGCGCCGACAATGGGGACACTATTTCTCCACACTGGCGCCAAAAATAGGAACACTATTGCTCCCACTGACACCAATGGGACACTATTCCTCCCCACTGTCACCAACAATTGGGTGCCATTTCTCTCACTGATATCAACAATTGTCACTCCCTCACCGAAACCTACAGTGAGGTACTACTCGAGTTCCTTCCACTGACAACCAAGCCTAAGGAATTATTTAATCCATGTGACCTAGGCATTTTCTACTCCCACTGGCCACAGTCAAGCCCCCATCAAGTCTGAATGAACGTAATCTGGACTTTTCTTTAGAAAGTTTGGAGCCCCCCCAATTTACAGTCCCTAGGCCTTCATGCACTGAATACTGAGTCAAGGCACAGAACAGGAAGCGCTACACGTACCCAAATGGGTTAACTTTCTTTCCTTTCCAATAAAATTAGCAAAGTCTTTTATTTTAAGGTCCATGTTGAAAAATTATCACCGTTATTAACCTTTGGGAAACGGATTACTCTGTCAGAGATAAACTTTAATTAACAAAACACCTTACACCAGGAGAAAAAATAAAAGCAATATTACAAAAATTTGCAGTTTTCCCAGCATATTATTAATTATAACAGGATATTAAAAGACGATCACACTTCCGTAATTAATAATCAAAAACCACAAACTAGAACCCTTTCCAAGCAAAACAAATAACCGTAACATTTACATAATAAAGCCAAGACACATAAAAAAAAAAAAAAAAAGTAACAAGCTAGCAAGCACCAGTAACTAGGAATACATCCAAAGATAAAAAAAATTCAAAACAGAAATCCACTCAGAAACAAAAGAAGAAATCCTCTTGTAAATTTTCTTGGTAAAAGGCTTGTTTCAAGGCAACAAGATATGTATGTGTTTACCAGGATAGGAAAAAAAAATATAACAAAAAAAATAGGAAACAAAGGTTTTGATCTTAGAAAGTGTCGGCGAATGAATAAAGATGAAACAAGAGGGCAGCGAAGAGGAACCACAACTTGTTTCAGACTCATTAGGGAGGGACGGTTGTCAGTCGGACTACCAGGTTTTAAAGGAGACGTTAAAGTTTGCCTTCTGCATAACAATCAGGAAGGAACTCGGGCAAGCAAAAAAAAAAAAAAAATATATATATATTTTTTTAAATGTGAAATAAAAACATACATTCACCAATGGAGTAGCAGATGTATCTGCTTTTAACCTTCACAATGCCAGAAGTATTCATCCCCATGTAAAGACATTGTGCCTGGCAGTGCCATACTGGTTCATCTGTACCCGCATTAACCTGCTTACCCCTAATAATGTAAAGATTTTTTTTTACCTTCCTTCCCTATGCAGGGCAAACACAATTCCTTCCTTCTGAAAAGGCATCAAGCGCTCCTTCAGCTTCTCAGGAAGATAGGATAGACGCTCGTCCACATCTGCAGGTGAAACAGACTTCTGCTTTTTGTCTGTCTTTGCCATTGTTTTACTGAAAAAGAGAAAAGAAAAATCTTCAGTGGAATTTTAATTAAAAGGTCTGTATTTTAAAACTTTCCTTTCAAATCGACCCATGGATATGAGATGACAGATTTAAAAAAAAAAACAGAGCGACTCTCTCATGTCTAAAGCCAGGGCTGGACAAATCCCAGGAGCCATTTAGCCAATTCTCCCTAAAAAGTACAGCTCACACCTAACCTTTGGGGTTATATATTGTTATTTTTTTTTAATAAAATTGGCTTCTAAACAAAAAAAAAAAAAACTGCTGGCTCTTGGATTGGACAGACGGTTCCATATGAATTTGTCCACACCTAGTATAAAACCTCATGTAACGCTGCTCTTAGGATGAAACAGTGGGTTTGGATTACCAAAACTGGAAAGTGACAAATCTGGTGCAGCTGTGCATAGTAACCAATCAGCTTCTAACTTAACCACTTTAGCCCCGGACCATTTTGCAGCTAAAAGGACCTAGGCACTTTTTGCGATTCAGCACTTCGTCGCTTTAAGTGACAATTGCGCGGTCATGTGACGTGGCTCCCAAACAAACTTGACATCCTTTTTTCCCACAAAAAGAGCTTTCTTTTGGTGGTATTTGATCACCTCTGCAGTTTTTATTTTTTTGCGCTATAAACAAAAATAGAGCGACAATTTTGAAAAAAAAACAATATTTTTAACTTTTTGCTATAATAAATATCCCCAACAAATAAAAAAAAAAAAGGTTTTCCTCATTTTAGGCCGATACGTATTATTCTACATATTTTTGTTATAAAAAAAAAAAATCGCAATAAGTGTTTGTTTGTTTTGCCCAAAAGTTATAGTGTTTACAAAGTAATGTTGCCAATCAGTGATTTTTTTCCGTGACTGCAACATTATGGCGGACACATTTTTGGGACCATTGTAATTTTCACAGCGATCAGTGCTATAAAAATGCACCGTTTACTGTAAAATGACACTGGCAGTGAAGGGGTTAACCACTAGGTGGGGCTGTAGGGGTTAAGTATTCCCTGCATAGTGTTTCTTACTGTAGGGGGGATGGGCTCTGTGTCACATGACACTGATATCCGCTCCGAGTACACAGAGCCCAGATCAATCTCATCGTCACTAGTCAGAGCGGGGGAGAGGCTTGTTTACACTCTATACCTCTGTGAGACTATCGCGGGAATCCCCATGGCGATCAAGTCCACGGGACCCGCGGTCCGACTCACGGGGATGGCGGCAGGGTCGCGAGCGCGCCACCGGCAGCGCGTGACCACAGGGACAAGAATTTAAAGAGGACGTACAGGTACGTTGATATGCCTGTCCATGCCATTCTGCTGACGTATATGTGCAAGAGGCGGTCCTTAAAGCGGATGTCCGCTGAGAAAAAAAAATATATAAAAAGCCAGCAGCTACAAATACTGCAGCTGCAGACTTTTAATATCAGCACACTTACCTGTTCTGGAGTCCAGCGCCGTCCGCAGCAGATGACGAGCGATGGCTCGTCACTCAGCTGCCCCCCCCCCCGCAATCCTCGGTGAGGGAACCAGGAAGTGAAGCGCTCCATCTTCACTGCCCAGTTCCCTATGGCACATGCGCGAGTCGCGCTGTGCCTGCTCATTGGCTCTCCCTGTGTTCTGGGAGCCGAGTGTTCCCAAAACACAACAGGGGGGACGGGGGACAGGGGGGGTGGGAGGTGACCTCCTGCCCGCAGTCTACCCACAGACTGTGTGGCCAGAAGTGGGTGCAAATACCTGTCTTTGGGTATCTGCACCCCCCTCCCCCCTGTAAGGTGTCAAATATGACACCGGAGGGGGTTCCGATTAGCAGGAGTTCCACTTTAAGCTTGTTCAATTAAGCTTTAACAAAAAACCTGGAAGCTGATTGGTTTCTACGCAGAGCTGCACCACATTTTGTACTCTCCAGTTTTAGTAAATCAATCCCAATGTTTTGACTCATCCCACCTCAGTGACTGGCACCGACAGCATCTCCCATCAATGACCCCCTCCATGAACATTTCATCTAACCAAACTTTCACATTTGAAATCGCACCGCTCTCCGAAAAAGTGGGCAGAGAGAATATGTATTCACTTCTAACGGCACGTTGGTCTATGTCCAGTATATTCTTTTTATTATTTATACAAGATTTATATATATATATATATATATATATATATATATATATATATATATATATATATATATATAGCGCCAACAGCAGCTTTACAATATGAGGGCAGACAGTACAATTCAATACAGAAGGGCCCTGCTCATTAGAGCTTACAATCCAAAAGCGAGGGTCAAGTGATACAAAAAAAAAAAAAAGGGTAATAAGCTGATGGAGAACATAAAAGTACAGGTGTTAGGTGGAGGCAGGAAAAAAGTTCAGGGATCGCCAAAAAGTGGACAGAGTAGGAGATAGACAGATTGGGGAAGGGAGCTCCATAGGATGGAAGCGGCTCCGCAGAAGTCCTGGAGGCAAGCTAATCTTAGGGTTAAAAAAGAGAAGTATGACATTCATTTTTGCTAATCATACTTACCTTGGTGGATGGAAAATCCGACCGATGCTACAGCCGTCCCCCGGCGTTTCTGCACTGAGAACCAAGCCACCGAACACTTTGCAGATGGCTCCATTCTCTCTCCTCCCCAACAGTCAGTATCACTCCTGGTCTGCTTCTCTACGCTCATTGGAGTGATGAGCTGTGGAGGGGCAGGGAGCGGCCCTTTCTGCGGCTTGGAGACTGCCATCAATCAAGGCAGCTGGCGGATCCAGACTTGGGAAGTCGGCATGACGCAGTGCCTTAAACTGATGGCAGTGACATCAGCAGAGAGCAGACTTCAGACCGCTCTCCACTGAAAATAGGTCACAGGAGTGCAAAAGGTGAGGGATGTGGCGGCAGCAGGCGAGTGGAAGCCCCGCTAACAGGTGCTGCCATGATGGATCTGAAATGACAGGTGCTCTTTAAATGTAAGGACTCATTCTTGCTGGTAGTTAGAATCTTTAATATTTGGAAACAAAATGAAGGTTTCCTATTTAGAATAATAAGCAGTCAGGTAAGTAAAACAGCGATATCAGAACCGATTCAATTATACAGTTTTTAGTGTACATAGAACAATGGGATACAAGAATATTCCTGAACTTTGTTTTATCTCATGGTAACTGTGAAATTGTGTAAACGCATCAATGCAGAGCATTTTATCTCAGCTTGCAGAGCTTGGATTCATTGGATGAGTTTACCAAAAATCTAACTATTGCAAAATTTCTCATGCTACATAACTAAGCTCCATACCATGCTGAAAAAACAAAAATTATTAATGTATCTTAAATAGAAAATACTATCTTTTAGATAGAGGTTTACTCCAAAAGCATTTTAATAAAATAAATCTGATAAAAATCCCCCAAAAATTAATTTAAATAAAATAAAAAATTATCTGATTTAAAAATGTAAAAAAAAAAAATAATAATAATCTTTATTTTTTTTTATTAATTCGTTGATTTTTATCCACCCTTGTTAATGGAAGCAATAAGCGAGTTTAGACAAATTTATATTGATTTTGATATCTTTAGAGCAGCAATTTTTTATTTATTTTGATAGAAGATATCTGCCTATCCTAGCACAACAAATTTCAACCCTGGTATCTGTTGCAATGCTCGCTTGGCAGCAACAGTGGAGCAGGCACCATTATACTGACCTTTTACACTTCTACATAGAAGAATGTTAGACTAGCACACAAAAATAATCTCCAACAGGTTTAAGAATCCCCTCTGTGCACTAACTACTGCCTTGGACTGCCTGAGGAACTAATTTCTTGCACTTAAGAAGGGAAGAAACAGTCTGATAAGCGCAAGCAAAGCTCGAAACCAGGAGTGGAGTTTGCCATTATCGAGCCGCTTATAGGTAGCCTAAGGAAATTATTTTCCATTTTGTGGAATTCTTGGATACAAGGTAAATCACGGACAATCTTCACCAGTATCTGATGGTTCTGGTAGATTATAAACACATTATTACTCTGAGCTAAAGCGTGAGAATGCAATATTTATAGCTACAAATATTAGCCATTAGATTTAGCCTTTATTTTTGTTTCATGAAGTGGTAGTAAACTCTTTACTATCACTTTTACCTACAGGTAAGCCTATAATAAGGCTTACCTGTAGATATAAAGAATATCTCCTAAACCTCTACAGTTTAGGAGAAATTCCCCTCGCAATATGCCGCTGATTGCAGCAGCGCATGCACAGCAGGCATCCTCGGTTAAAGGCCCAGCAGTAGCCGGACCTTGCCAGAGTGAAGTCTCTCGCGCGCATCGCTCCAGCCAATCCCAGCGCTGCAGCGCCGATACCCGGAAGACACGCCGAGGCAAGAGGACATCTCCCTCGGCGTGGACCAGATAAGTTCTCCACACCTCGTTCCAAGGTAAGTATTTCATAATGAGCTAGTATGCAGCGCATACTAGCTCATTATGACTTTTAGGTGTAAAAATAAAATAAAAAAATCCGGGTATACAACTGCTTTAAGTGTGTGTGTGTGTGTTATAAATATATACACATACATACATACATACATACATACACGCACACACTTCTTCATAAAACAAAAATATAGTCCATATCTAATATCTTTTTTTTGTATGTTTTTCATTTCATTGCATAAGCTGACCCGAATTAAGCCGAGCCACCTAATTTTAACACAAAAAACTGGGAAAACGTATCGACTCCAGTATAAGCCTAGGGTGTCCATCTGCATGCCTCACTGTGCCCATGACTAGACTGACGTTTAACATGGGAGTCTATGGAAGGGGTGCCCAGGTTTGGAATAAAAAAATAAAAAAAACACAAAATCAGTGCTCCCCAGTCGTAGGTCCTCCAGACAACAAACTTTGCACACTTGTAGAGGAGACATAGGGATACATGTGTGCCAAGTTTCGGGTTCAGGAGACCTACGACCGGCCAGTACCGGGTCCCCAAAGTCACCAGACAAATTACCGTTTCACATGGGAGTCTATGGAAGGGGTGCCCGGCTTTGAAAAATCGGTGCTCCTCGGTCGTAGGTCCCCCGGACAACAACCTTTGCACACTTGTAGAGAAAGAGTGGGGCTACATAAGTGGCACGTTTGGGGTCCAAAGTCCGGGAGATCAGGTGCAAAAAGGTGACTCGAGTATAAGCCAAGGGGGGCATTTTCGCTGAAAAACTTGGCTTACACGGTAATATATATATTGGCTTTACTTTTGTTATATTAATACGTGTGTGTGCATGTATGTATATATATACGCACACACACACACACACACACGGGAGTATGTGCAAGCTGTATTTCTTGTCTAAATTACCCCATTTTGTCTGGAGGATGAACACAATACCTTTGATATGGAAGATTTAACACGATCAATCAAACCCTTAACTTGGTGAGGCTGTGAGCTTATCATCGGGTATAGAGTTACAGTGTTTCGTGCCTAAGGGCATTGGTGTTCAGCATATGAAACTGGTAAATCATACTCTGTCAGCTGATCGATGGTTAGAGCCGTAAATTGACTGAGGACATTCCAGGGCATCCAGCAAACCTAAATCCAAATACCAAACAAGGATAATTAAATTGAAAAGGGCAAACCTTCCAGAGCAGAGAAAAATAGCACGAAACCAGAGGTAAAAACCTGTTAAAGTCTTTATCTTGAAGGAAACACATTACATATTCTTAAACTGATTTTATGTATGGGCGTGCGGTGTCTATTTTTTACAAGGTCTATATTCCAAAGACATAACAATAGCATTATAAACATGAAAGTCATAGACCACCACCCAGAAAGCGGTCTAGAAGATTAAAAATGTGGGTGGTGAGACACAAAACCATCGCAAATCTGTGCAACCCCACCAACATGTGCTAGTTGCAGTTAAAGCTGAACATAAATTAAAGTGATATTAAAAATCTATTTTTTTTTTTGATTTAAAATTAGCAAAATTATTATACTTGCCTGCTCTGTTTAATGGTTTTGCACAAAACCATTACACAGCAGCAGCCCCAATCCTCCTCTTTGGTCCCTTGCCAGCACTTCTGCACCCACAGCTAGCTGCTTGCTTTGGGGGCACCTGAGCCGAGCCACTGCTCTGTATGTCCATTCAGACACAGAGTGTCCTCATTGGCCAATGGTGCCCGATGCTGTGTCTCAGCCAATGAGGGAGAGTCTCAGGACTGCTGAGGCTCATGCAACATGGCTGGATGCACATAGAAGGATTTTTTTTTCTTAAAGCGGAGGTTCACCCTAAAACAATTATATACCGTTACACTGCCCCGCGGAGTAGGCATTCTTATGAAGATGCGTAGATGATTGACGTGCGGGTAAGGTGCATCACGCATTCCGAAAATAGGCAAACTTGGACTCGGCTTTATACGGCGCCTGCGCAGATCAGCTCTACAGGCAGGCACAGGCGCTGTATAGCGCCATATAGAGCCGAGTCCCAGTTCGTCTATTTTCAGAACGCGTGACGTGCCTTACCCGCACGTCAATCAACTACGCCTCTTCATAGGAACGCCTACTCCCCGCGGGAGAGAGAACTCGGAGCTGGGTGAAAAGAACTATAAGACGGTAAGTACAGCGAAAAAAATAAAAAAAATAACAGCATACTGTAGATGTCAGCAGTATGCTGGATGTAATGGTATATAGATGATTTTTAGGGCGAACCTCCGCTTCAAACCAGTGTTCCAGCCGCAACAAAAAATAATACAAAAAATAATACAATTTTAAGTCAGCAGCTACAAACACTGTAGCTGCTGACTTTTTAATAAGGACACTTACCTGTTTAGGGAGCACGCGATTTCGTCCCGCGAAGCCGATCAGTCCATCGGATCGGGTGCAGCCACCACCATTCTAACTAAGGTAAATCGGCAGTGGAGCCTTCACCACAGGTTTTCTACTGTGCATGCACGAGTGGCACGGCACTTCCTGAAGGGCTCTGTTATCTGTGGACTTGTGTGTGTCCCAGAAGGCAGCAGGCGAGCAGCAGGAAATAACGCCCTGGGCCGCGGTGATGCTGGAGCGGAAGTACACAAGGTACTTCCATAAAGGTAGAAAGGAAAAAAAAAATAGCCAAAACTAGTGGTGGAGGGGGTAGTCTTTCCTTTAAGATCTAGTTAAAATAGTGGATGGAACTCCACTTTAATGCATAGAATGCATTAAAGTGGAGGTTCACACAAAAAGTGAACCTCCGCTTTTCGGAACCCTCCCCCCTCACATTTGGCACCTTTAAGGGAGGTGCAGATACCTGTATAATACAGGCATTTGCACTCACTTCCAGGCATAGATATCCGCAGAATCTCCAGATAATCTATGCCACTTCCCACCACCACCTTCTGGGAGCTAGAAGACAGTAGGAACCATTTCGATTGCGCGACTTGCGCATTCGCAGTAGGGCAACGGGAAGTGAAGACTCAAGGCATCATTTCCTGATTCCCTTAGCGAAGATGGCGGCGGCAGCATCCGAGGTCCGAGACACTCGTCGGCCTCGGGAGCCGACATCGCAGGCGCACTGGACAGGTAAGCGTCCATATTTTAAAAGTCAGCAGCTGCAGTATTTGTAAATATATAATAATAATAATAATAATAATAATAATAATAATAATATAGGCGAAACTCCGCTTTAAGATATAAAACCTTCTGCTTTTAGAACCACTTTAAGCAGCTCTGTATTCATTAAAGCGCAACTAAACTCTCTCACTCAAAATGTATCTAATACCCATTATGCTAGCATTAGTAAAAAGATAAAAAAAGGTACATGATATTTACTTATTTTAAACTTTTAATTTGCAATTCTAGTTGCTTCCTGGTTCCAAGGCCACAATTTTGTCATACATCCCAGAAAGCTTCATGGACTTGTTTTTTTCTTCATCTAGAAGGGGGGCTCTCTCAGTAAGGCCCCTTTTTCACATGGGGCAGCAGAGGTGCATTGACGGTATAGCGGCGCAATTTTTAGCGCCGCTATACCGTCGTATTTACTGCAATATTCGGCCGCAGAGGCGCATTGCCGGCGGTATTATCCCATTTTTTCCCATTGATTTCAATAGGAAGGAGCAGTATAGGAGCGGCAAACACCCTGCTCCTATACTCCTATACTCCAAAGATGCGGCTAGCAGGACTTTTGGAGTGGTCCTGCTAGCGCATCACTTCAGTGTGAAAGCCTTCAGGCGTCCAAATTAAAGACTACAGGGCACGATTTTTTCAGGCGGTATAGCAGCGCTATTTTTAGTGCTAAACCGCCTGAAAAACGTGTCAGTGTGAAAGGGGCCTTAACCGCTTAACACCCGCCGCATGTATATATACATCCACAGAATGGCACGTACATGTACGTCCCTGCCTTGTTGCGGGTAGGGCTACATGCGGCGGGCATCTTACCTTTGGGAGCGATCCGGGATGAGGGGGCAGCTGTTCGTTTCTGTCCACCCCCTCATGATCGCTCCCAGCCAATCCGGCATTCCCCCGCCCTGCACTTCCTCTGCCTGTGTAATGTAAACACTGGCAGAGGAAGTGATGTCAGCTCTCCTCTCGGTGGTATTTTCAATCCGACGAGAGGAGAGAAGACATCAGAAGTAAGTCGCACCAACACTACACTGACACCCCCCTGTCACAGTGTCACCGATTGCAGTGATCATATATTTACTGATCACTGCATTTAGTGTCAGTGTGACAGTTACTGTGACAGGCAGTTAGTGTTAGGTTGAAGGTAGGCCAGTACCCCCCCAATAAAGGTTTAACCCCTTGATCACCGCCCTAGTTAACCCTTTCACTCCCTATTGCCAGTGTCACTAAGCGATCAGTTTTCTGATCGCTGTATTAGTGTCACTGTTGCCGCTAGTTAGCTCATTTTTTTTTATATTGTAATTTTTTTTTTTACTAAAGACATGTGGCTGAATATATTTTGGTCTAAATGTTTCACTAAAATTTTGTTTATTCGATTTTTCTTATAACAAAAAGTAAAAAATATTTTTTTTTTTTTCAAAAATGTCGCTCTATTTTTGTATATAGCGCAAAAAACAAAAAATCGCAGAGGCAATCAAATACCATCAAAAGAAAGCTCTATTTGTGGGAAGAAAAGGACGCAAATTTTGTTTGGGAGCCATGTCACACGACCGTGCAATTGTCTGTTAAAGCGACGCAGTGCCGAATTGTAAAAACGCCTTTGGGTATTTAGCAGCATATTGGTCCGGGGCTTAAGTGGTTAAGCACACCCTCCTGCTTGCATGCCTGAGCCAACAACAGATAAGTTGCCAGAAGTAAATGCGACACGTATCATATGCCCAACCAATAACAGGTTAGGAGAAAAACAGTTCTGTACATGTTATTTAAAGATCTCTACGATGAGCAGGTGAAACTCGTTAGTGGGGTGTGGCTTAGGAGGAGGTGAAGCTGAAGCCTTTCTGACATATTAGAAACCGAGACAGTGGTCCGATCTACAATTCCATTTTTCTTTCATTGTTGACTATCCGGCAAGAGCAACGCTTTTGGTTTGATGAGTTTTTACTCAATCTAAAGTGGTTTGTAAAGTTGCTGCCAAATTAAGAAAAACAAAATATAAAAAAATAAAAAATGAACACTGCATTGCAGCTTTTAGGCAAACTGTTAATTAAAAAAATAAAATAAAAAAAAATAAAGACATTTAAGTCAACAGAAATGCAGAGTTGATCCTGTAATCGAGATCCAAAATAAATATTCCGGGAGAAGTCACTTCTTCTTCAAGCTGTTTACCCAAGCACATTTTACAATCTGTTGCAGCACTGCGATCTTTCCCTGAGTGCGAAATGTGTGAAGTGTTGCAGAATTAGAATACTTAACATGAATTACTGCACTCATAACTTGTGAAAACCACTTCGCTCAGTGCTGAATAATCACAACTCCTAAAATAAGTCAGATCTTTTGTACGTAGTAGACGGTTATACAAAATATTAACTTCACTAAACAAAAACTATTTCTGTAGTTTCTAAAAGGCAGAACGTTTAAAAATTTCTTAAATATAACCCGTAAAAGTTATGTTTCTGAAGATGTAAGTGAAGCCAATATGGCTCCTACCCTACTTATAGCCACTCTGAACTGGAAATAAAAAAACTTCTGCAAAAGAATTAAAAAAGGTGAATCCCACACTGGGGGACATAGTGTCCAATGGCGGACTTCTTCGCTTTTGACGATCTCAAATGGACCCAAAACCTGCCCAATCGTATGCTCTTTAGGTACCACGCATTCCAGGCTCAATTTCCACAAAATGTTAGGTTAAAAAGTCGCATGCGGTAGAAACCTTCCTGAGGGCCTCAGAAACGGAGGGAACTTTATCTAAAGTTTCCCAGCTGTTCTTGGCATGGCAGACGGACATCCCGGCGCTGGCCGCCAACGATGACTGGGAAGAGTGCATCCAACAATATATCCCATTAATGATATTGGCTAGAGACGGTCTTGAAATTTCTACATCAGGTCTACTATTCTCCCAAAAGATTAGCTAGACCAGCCCTCAAAATTTCCACTCGCCTGCTAGCATTTGGCGAGTGGATTTAAGCTGTGGGCGAGTGATGATAGGGCTGCATGACCAATCTCCCTCCAATCTGTGCCTACACTTAGAGCCCTGATCCGATTGGTGGCCGAAGAGGAAAGGTGCATGCTTGGGAAAAGTAGTCTGGTGAGGCGCGCACAGGAAGAGCAGTATTCCATTAGATAATCTACGGGGGCGTGTTTAGAAGCGCAATTAGGCACGGGGCAGTGTATAAATTAGGTGGGGCAACTGGTGGCGAGTAACTCTTGAGACCTGGCTAGTAGCTCAGAGGTTAGAATTTTGAGCCCTGAGCTAGACTATACACTGACAGACAACCAGCATGCCATAGGTGTAGTGCTGAGGTTGGTACCTTATTTCATGTGTTGTGGTTCTGCTCGCAACTGAGGTCTTTATAAACAGGGGTAGTGGAGGCAATAAACTCTATAGGTAAATCTGCCTGCTCCCTCTCTGCAGCGCCGTGAAACTATGGAGAGCGAGAGGGTAGCGGTCATTAGCCAGGTCTGATGTCGGGGTGGGCGGGATCCAGCTATCCAACACCAGCCCGATTATTGGCTGGATACCGCCCACCCCCGACACGAGAGAGACACAGACAGAGACAGAGAGACAGAGAGACAGAGAGACACAGATCATCGGCTGTTAAGCCTGCTAATGCCAATCTGCCAGTGCCCACCTGCCAATGCCATCCAGTGCCACCTGCCAATGCCATCCAGTGCCAATGCCATCCAGTGCCAACCTGCCAGTGCCACCTTCCAATGCCATAGTGCCACCTGCCAATGCCATCACTAACTATTGCAAACCAGTGCCACCTGCCAATGCCATCCAGTGCCACATGCCATCCAGTGCCACCTGCCAATGCTAATCAGTGCTACCCAGTGGCAATCTACCATTGTGATCCAGTGCCAATCTGCCAATGCCATCCAGTGCCACCTGCCAATGCCATCCAGTGCCATCTGCCAATGCTACCTGCCAGTGCCACCTGCCAGTGCCAACCAGTACCACTTGCCAGTGCCAATGCCACCAGCCAATGCCAGTGTCATCTGCCAGTGCTAACTAGTGCCATCTAGTGCCACCTGCCAGTGCCAATTAGTGCCACCTGCCAATCAGTGCCACTTGCCAGTGTCACGAGCCAGTGCCAACCAGTGGCACCCGTCAGTGCCCCGATTTCTAAATATCGGCATCGGCCAGAGAAAAACCCATATCGGTCAACCTCTACTTAGCGCTATTTTTAACGCTTAAATGCTGTAAAAACGCTCCAGTGTGAAAGGGGTCCAAGTGTCTGTGCAACATTTTGGGGCAGAAAGCAGCATGTAACGAAAACCAAGCCCTTGACACCATAAGAAAAACTGACAGGTGACAATACCCATTAGCAAACTCAATCCACCGTCTCTTTATACCTCCCTCTTCTGTATAAATTCATTCAAAAATAGCTCTGCGGATCGCGGCACTCACGACACTTTTTTTATTCACAACATTACAAGTGAATATATTTCCGCTTGAGGAAAATAAATTGGCCTCTTGAGGGATTGTTTGGTGAAAGATGAATCTATCTTTCTCTACGTTTCCCTCCCCGAACGAAATTCAGGGAGGAATTGGAAGATGAATTCTATAATGGACATTATAATCAAGCGCTGCTCATTATAGGTACAGAGACACGTTTAATAGCTCATAACCCCCGGAGGAATTTAATGGGGACCCGTCCTCCTAGATCATGCGCTAAAAATACTTCATTAAACCTTGCTATTGAACCTGAGTGAATGAAGTCCATTTTGCAGCGCGATGAAAGGACAGCGAGTAGGAAAATTACATTCAAGTTAGGGATTGCATTAACCTCTGCCGTGCTGGAGCCATCTACAAAATGCTAAGAGCCGCCGCCACACTTGTGAGCCACAGGAAAAAGTCGCTGGCCTGCGGTTACAGAACAGCCGCAGAATGTGTGCGGTTTATTATTTTAAATTTATAAAACTATCCAACGGCCATGTAGTGGACACCCCATTCTGTCTGACTTTTTCCATCGGAAATTCCGATCGTGTGTACGAGGCCTAAGTATAGCAATATGGTGACATACCCTCCCTCTCCCTCTCTCTGACCCCCTGCGGTTATACAATGGAGAATGTGCATGCACTTTAACCTGACCTAACTCAGTTATCCTCTACATACTACTTTATACTAGGGTTGTTCCGATACCACTTTTTTAGGACCGAGTACAAGTACCGATACTCTTTTAAAGTAGTCGCCGATACCGAATACCGATACTTTTTTTAAATGTGTCCCCAAATGCAGCCATGTCCCCCACATATTGCAGCCATGCATGTCCCCCACATATTGCAGCCATGCATGTCCCCCACATATTGCAGCCATGCATGTCCCCCACATATTGCAGCCATGTCCCCCACATATTGCAGCCATGTCATGTCCCCCACATATTGCAGCCATGTCATGTCCCCCACATATTGCAGCCATGTCATGTCCCCCACATATTGCAGTCATGTCCCCCCATATTGCAGCCATGTCATGTCCCCCACATATTGCAGCCATGTCATGTCCCCCATATTGCAGCCATGTCATGTCCTCCCATATTGCAACCATGTCCTGTCCCTCATACCTGTAGATATGATGATGCCGCCGCTGCCGCATACCGCCGTTAATCTCCCTGCATTATAGCACAGCGCGCATTACAAGCTTTCGTTCTGAATACTTGTAATGGCCGCGCCGCCGTGTATTGACACTCCCCTTCTCGGGATTGGAGGGATCCGTCCAATCCCACACAAGGGGGAGTGTCTATACGCAGATTCGTGCATAGACACTCTCCCTTGCTCGGGATTGAACAGATCCATCCAATCCCAAGAAGGGGAGTGTCAATACACGGCGGCGCGGCCATTACAAGTATTCGGAACGAAAGCTTGTAATGCGCGCTGCGCTATAATGCAGGGAGATTAACGGCGGTATGTGGCAGCGGCGGCATCATATATACACGTATGAGGGACAGGCCATCACTGCAATGGGGGGGGGGGGAGGAGTATTCTATTTTAGTATCGGGGGTATTTGCGGGAGTACAAGTACTCCCGCAAATACTCGGCATCGGTACCGATACTAGTATCGGGACAACCCTACTTTATACTGTACATTTTATCATTTTTTGATAGATGTCTTCGTGCCTACTGTCTCGCCGGGGTACCTTTCCCTCGCCAGTCCGGAATCATTCAGCATTCCTTTTCCCACCTACCAAGAGCTACTGCAAGCCGCCCAGGGACATCGCACCTTAGGGCTCTTTTGGTGCTCTGCCTGCCACGTAGAGGATCACTCTTGGGGTCCATTCGAGAAACATACCCTTTTCTTTTTAGTCTTTATCTCCGGTTCATATACAACCATGTCTACATACACCAAGTAGGTATTTTTACATATGTAACAATTATGCCAATAGACATTTGCTCTGCATTATATTGCAGCAACTATATGTTCACTCTTTATCCTTTATTACAGCTAGCACCCTATTCCTCTGAAGACCCCACAAGCAGGTTGAAATGCGTCAGTATTATGTTTGACATTTTTTGAATACCATTCATGTTCTTTTATGTCATTCTTTTGGTGCTTATCCCTCTGTATGTATATAACTTGACTTTGTATAGAGTACCAGAGTTTTTTTATATTTTCTATGTACTATTAAAAATCTTCTACTTTTTAAATTCTCTTTTTTTCAATCTATTAAAATTCTTATATTTTACCAACCCTTCAATTACAATGCTGCCTAAAAACCCCAATGGGGGAGCCCTTCCTATTATCTACTATTTTAGGGGTGAGCAGTGCTTTCCACACCCACTTTGTGTTCTTTTTTCTATTATATGGTGACATTTACTGAAGGTACAACATATGGCTACACTTAGAGGCGCCTCTCTTCTCTTTTATACTCTGGAGCTCCTGCTGGATTTTTCTTCCAATTCCCTTGTAGAGGCTTCCATTTGTGGATGGAGATTTTATGGTTACACAACCTTCACACTGCTATAATCTTTTTATATGGACTATAAACTGAAGGACTTCTGAATAAATGGTTGTGTAACAAATCATTTGAATTTCCATTATTCCTTATGGGAAATTTTGCTTTGATATAAGAGTGCTTTGGATTACAAGCATGTTTCTGGAACGACTTATGCTCACGATCAAAGATTTTACTACATATATTATTTTTACACATACATACACACATATACACAGTACATCACCAGTAGCTTCCCCCCTCAGACCAAGTGCACAGACACACACTATATTACCAAAAGTATTGCGACGCCTGCCTTTACACACACATGAACTTTGGCCGGGCATCTCAGGCCATAGGGTTCAATATTGAGTTGGCCCACCCTTTGCAGCTATAACAGCTTCAACTCTTCTGGGAAGGCCGTCCACAAGGTTTATTTTTTGGTACAAACAATAAAGTGAGTACCAGGACATCTCACAAGTCTCATTGTTTGTAACAATGGTGCCAACCAAAAAGTGCAATAACAGCAAATACACTATTAGTCAGAAATAAGTTCATAACAATGTCAACTATAGAGTTATGACTGTACAGATAGATAGATCCATGCATGGTCGCAGCTGCCACCCCCTTTTCGGGGTGCCGGGCACCTGAATTACAGCAGCGGGGTATTTTTTGGAAGCACCCGATAGAGCCATAGGCTCTAATAGGCTTCCAAAAACCAGCGAGCGCCATGCTGGGTGCTCACAGTTCACTTAGCATTGTGTTAGGAAAGCAAATTTATATTTTTGCTTCCCTAACACTGAACCGCCTCTCCGCCAATCAGGAGCTTGGGTCTGTTACCCGTCACCTGATAGGCTGAAACGAAAGGCACTATGATTAGATGCCTATCAGGAGTCCAATCATAGCTGAGGACAGGAAGAGAGAACAGGAGAAGACATCGAGGAGTGTGGAGGACATTGCCGCCGTGACTCGCTGTCCCATCGAGACAGGCAAGTGCCTAGCGGATGCACACTGGCAGCATTTGATGGGCACAGTAGCAGCAATTGATTTTTTTTTTCCAGTTTGTCTGCATCGTCAATGGGTCTGCACTGATAATCAATGCGCCGATTATCATCACAGAACTCCTCCCCCCCACCATGGGAGCAGCCAATCAGCTCTCATCTACTCACGCCTGTCAGCGCAAATAGAGGAAAAGACAATAAATGGCACTTTCTGGTCACCATGTGATGAGCTGGTATTGGACACAGACGATCACATGGTAGAAAGCCTATGTCATAGGCCAGTGATGGCGAACCTTGGCACTCCAGATGTTTTAGAACTACATTTCCCATGATGCTCCACTACACTTCAGAGTGCATGAGCATCATGGGAAATGCAGTTCCATAACATCTGGGGTGCCACGGTTCACCATCACTGTCATAGGCTCTTTACCTGAATCAAAGATGGGGTGTGCCAGACTGACATACCACAGCTTGCAGCGCTGTGCGCTAGCGGCTTATCCTACTGGATTTCATATGACGTCCGGTCGAAAAATATAGTTAAACTTACCGGTGACGGTATTTCGAAGAGCCTTTCAGGAAAACCCTGGAGAGAGCGCAGCTCCGTCTCTTTTTAGGAAACACATGTGATCTTTAAAATCCCTCCTCTTCCACCATGGCCTCAGTTATTTGTGGACTCCGACAACTGGAAAATAAAGCACAGAGAAACCACAGCAAACCATGATAGTTAATTAAAACATATTACTTATTCAAATACCTAGGGAGGGAAAAAAAGGATTTTTAATAAACAGCTTACCTGTAAAATCCTTTTCTTGAAGTACATCACGGGACACAGAGCGCATAGTCATTACATATGGGTTATATGGGTACCTTCAGGTGTGGACACTGGTGTAATCAACTTCACAGGAAGTTCCTCCCTATATAACCCCCTCCCACTGAGAGTGCTTCAGTTTTGTAGCAAGCAATTTCTCTGAGGTTATACAATGTTCCCCAAAAGAGGGGTGGGAGCTCTGTGTCCCGTGATGTACTTCAAGAAAAGGATTTTACAGGTAAGCTGTTTATTAAAAATCCTTTTTTCTTGATCGTACATCACGGGACACAGAGCGCATAGTCATTACATATGGGATGTCCCAAAGCAATGCTCCATGAAGGGAGGGAGACCGTAAGGCCAAAATTAGCCAAACAGAAAATATATCAGGAGGTAAAAAATAGCTCCACCAACAGAAAAAAAGGGGCGTGAACCGGGCCAGAGGATTCTATACTGCTGCCCGTAGGACCGCCTGCCCAAATGCTGCGTCCGTAGCTTTTGTGACGTCCAACTTATAAAATTTAGTAAACGTATGTACGGAAGACCAGGTTGCCGCCTTGCAAACCTGTGCCATAGAGATCTGATGGTGTGCCGCCCAAGAGGCACTCATGGCCCTCGTAGAATGGGCTTTAACTGATAAGGGAGGTGGAACGCGCTTCAGACCATAGGCCTGAAAAATCAGCTGCTTAATCCACCTAGCCAAGGAAGACTTGGCAGCCGGCTGACCCTTCTTGGGGCCATCCGGAAGAACGAAAAGCACATCTGTTTTCCGAATCTTTTCTGTAGCCTTGAGATAAACCCTCATGGCTCGGACCACGTCCAAAGTATGAAGCAATCTTTCCTCTCTGGACTGGGGAGTAGGAAAGAAGGATGGTAGGACTAGGTCCTGATTCAAGTGAAAACTGGATATGACCTTAGGAAGGAAAGAAGGTTGAGGCCGCAGAACCACTCTGTCCTTATGCAGAATCAGGTACGGTTCCCTGCAAGACAAGGCTGCCAGCTCGGAGACCCTTCTGGCCGAAGCCATAGCCACCAAGAAAACCAACTTTCGGGTTAGCAGCACAAGAGGCGATCCAACGCCTTTACGAGAGAGGCCCTCTTTAATGGGTCGCTTGGAAGACTTGACCCCTGAAAATGAGGAGGGGGGATTTCTCGAAACTCTAGTTTGTAGTCTGTGGCTACCACGGACCGAACCCAAAAGTCGGGAATTCTGGCCTTCCAGACTTCGGAGAAAAACTGAAGTCTTCCCCCCACCCAAGAGAGTGGGGGCGCCCCTTCATGAATCTGACTTGATGACTGGTTTAGCCGGCTTGCGAGACCAGGGCCTCTTGTTTGCCGCGGCTTGTCCCTGTGGGCGGCTATTAACTGCTGAACGCCCGGGAGGCCGTCGATACTGACGGGAAGTCGAAGGGGCCGAGCCAGCAAAGGCCTGTCGTTTAAACGCGGGCCCACGCGGTCTTTTCTTGACCGGTAAGGAAGAACTTTTACCACTTGATATGGTTTGGATATATTTATCTAGGTCTTCACCGAATAGTCTTCCCCCATGAAAGGGAAACCCTGCTAAAAGCTTTTTGCAGGGTGCCTCTGCTGACCAGTTCTTTAGCCACAAAAGACGACGCATGTGAACCACCAGCAGAGATAACCGGGATGCCTGTTGGATGGAGTCCTTAACCCTTTCATGACTAAGCCTATATATGACATTTGGTGTTTACAAGTTAAAATCTGTATTTTTTGCTAGAAGCAAACATTATATATATTTTTTTAGCAGAGAATCCCTAGGGAAATCTGCTAATTCACGATGTCACGTTTGCTGAGCCGGCATGTCCTTTAATATCTGTTTTGCTCTTGCTCTCGCGATCCTTTAAGGCCTGACAAACGCCATTTATTTTATTTATTTTTATAATATTAAATTGGTTTTTTTTTTTTTTTACATTTTGATCACTTTTATTGCTGTCACAAGCTGTGACAGTGGGTGGTGACACCTTTATGGCAGTCCTCCCGGTCCCTCCTTTACACTGTGGCCGAAAACGGCGATGAATACTGACTTTTTTAAATCCGCGCTGTTGACATTCGTGACGTCATGACGTCGCTTCTTTACACATTGCAGACTGAATCAAAGCCGCGTACGGCTTTCATTCAGTCTGCGCCCGGACACAGGACATGTCGGATCTCGGGTCTCCCGGTGGGACGGGACCCGGTCAGAGCGGCGAGAGGCGGCGGGAGGGGGGGGGTGTCTCCCGCTCCTCCGGCATAACAACCGAGCGGCTTTTAGCCGCATCGGTTGTTATGTTTGGAAAGCCAATCGGAAACAACGGTACAGATGCCTGCAGCTTCATCCCGGTATAACCCCTGAAACACGCAGCGTCCTGAAAGGGTTAATAGCATCTCCTGCCAGAGAGCGTCTGCTAATTCACGAGTTTGCTGAGCCGGATGTCCTTTAATATCTGTTTTGCCTGATCCTTTATGACAAACGCCAATGGCTGCCACCGCTGGCTGAACCATGGCACCTACTGTGGTGAAAGAAGCCTTCAGTAGGGTCTCTAATTTTTTGTCGACATCCTTGAACATCTGGACATTTTCAACCGGAGTCAGGGATTTATTCACGCAGAAATGGCCGCGTCCACTGTAGTGCCCATTTCTTTAAAAATTCCTCTTCCATAGGATAGAGAATAGAGAACCTCTTAGGAGGGATAAAGATCCTATCAGGTCGAGCCCAATCCTGGTAAATCACGCTCCGCAGAAGGGGGTGAATCGGAAAAGACACACAAGTTAATGGAGCCTTTAAAGAACCCAATGAGGATACCACAGGGGCTACTAGTTCTGGCACTGGAAGTTTAAAAGCAGTGCGAACTATATCGGTCAAAGACTGGATCCACAGGCCCTCTGCTTGAGAGGCCGAAAAATATTCATCTACAGTGGAACCCTCCATGTCTGAACCTTTGGGACTTGGGTCTGCCTGATCCCCTTGTGGGTCCCGTTCCTCCGAAGAGGAGACCTCCGCATCTGAAAACACCAAACTAGGTGAGGGGGATCTAGCCCGTTTGCTGCTTGGCAAAGGGCGGGCAAACAAAGCAGTTAACCTTTTCTCTAGCCCACCCAGGGTGGTCGCTAGCATTTCTTCCGTTACGTAAACGGGAATGGGTGGATCGGGGGCCGCCTCTGCCCCCAGCATCCCCAATGGCTCTTGTACTATGCTACTCGGTGGTCTAACTAGTGAGGGTGGGGCCGTTGAAGCCTGGCCTAAATCCTCTGACCCCGATGGAGACCTTTTGTTTCTTGGCACCTTTTGCAGCCTTGGCTGGTCCTGATGCCTTTGGAGCCATTGCACAACCTTGAGTCACCCCTCTAGCCAACACCTGACTGTTGTAGCTAGGAGTAATTAATATGAGAACAGGCTGAGGAAAAATGAAACATTTTTGTATATATATTTTTTTTTTTTTTTTTTTTTACCCGCCTGGGAGGTGGCAATACTGAGGAAAACCTGTGAGTATTGCAACACCAATGCCCGTTAGCCGGAGTCCAAGGTTGACTCAGATACTGCTGGATCTAAGGCTGAGTCCCTTTAAGCAAAAAACTTTTTTTTTTTTTTTTCTGGTCAATAGTGGAACTAAGTCCTAGACCTGAAGATCCACAAACCGCCACTGGGTGTCACTGTGGCCAAAAGACCCAGCTGCGCGCTCTGTGTCCTTCTTCCTCTGCCTCCAGGAGGGAAAGACCAGCCAGAGAAAAAGTTTTACTTTTAAAACAGACCCTGACGCTGCTGGCCCGCCCCCCCAACGCACGCCGACGCTATAAAAGGCGGCGTGCACGCGCGCGCGCGCACCCCCCCACGCTGAAACCAACATGGAGGAAGCAGAGCAGAGGAAAAACATGGACCAGCGCCAGGCAGCACCAACAGACACCAGGTAAGCACTAATTTTATTGTAGTGCACAGAGAGAGGAAGCTGTCCCCATGGGCTTCCTAAGAAACAGGAGTTTTCACCAGCAATTTCCTCTTTAAAACATGTGGGGTTGCAGTATCAATGCTAACAGGCAGACCTGGGGTGAGTAGCAAATATATATCTTACACAAGTATACATATATCTACATGTTATCTGGGTAAACATTAGTATCCCATCCTGCCCACACAGACATAGTGGAGATAGTGGCTGATGCACAAGCATACCATTAGCCAACCCAGAACCCCCAGGGGGATACCTACTGTCGAACCAAGTCCCGCAGGTTCCCTCTTACCTGCTCCACGCCACAGGGTATTGCAAACTGCAAGAGGCCCAATCTTCCCCCATCTCCGTGGGTATTGTCTCGGACCTTCAGGGACCGGGGTCCTGTGTTAAGGAACCCACACCCCTGGACCTATATAGCATCCTGGCATCAGTGGCGTTTAGTCCTGGGAGAGACCAAGGCACTGGAGCCCAGAATCCAGCCCTCCAAGGAGAGGCATTATAGGCAACACCCCACGCAGGCAGGGCCCGGGTACCGTACACCTTGGCTTTGAAGCACTTCGGACGGATCCGGCTAGCTATCCTGGGTCCCGAGACCTCCGAGGGACAGCTAGACGTGACCAACACCTAAGACACTGGCGAAAAAACTGAAGCACTCTCAGTGGGAGGGGGTTATATAGGGAGGAACTTCCTGTGAAGTTGATTACACCAGTGTCCACACCTGAAGGTACCCATATAACCCATATGTAATGACTATGCGCTCTGTGTCCCGTGATGTACGATCAAGAAATAGGGGTTGTCCTGAAAGGCTCTTAGAAATACCGTCACCGGTAAGTCTAACTATATTTTTCTCAAATCGCCTTTCAGGACAACCCTGGAGAGGATAACCGAGTAACTTACCCTAGGGTGGGACTACTGCTTGCAGTACCTTCCTGCCGAAGGCTTGCTCTGCAGCAGACAGTAAGACTAGCCTGTAATGCCGAAGAAAGGTAGAATAGCTGGACCATGTAGCCGCCTTACAGATTTGGTCAGGCGTGGCACCGGCCCTTTCGGCCCAGGAAACTGCCGTAGATCCTGTAGGAGGCACTTTTCCCTTGGCTTGATAACTCTCTGCAATAGCCTGTTTAAGCCATCTGCCTAATGTGCTCTTGGAAGCCTTTTCCCCTTTACGTGGCCCCGAGAATATAATGAACAGGGCATTTGATTTCCTAAATTCTTTGGTGACAGAGAGGTACTGCAGCAAACATCTTCTTACGTCAAGAGTATGGAAGGCTTCTTCCCCTGCATTAGAGGGAACTGAAGAGAATGTAGGGAGGATTATTTCCTGAGACCTGTGGAAGGTTGAAGAGACCTTTGGTAAAAAGGCTGGATCTGTTCGGAGGATTACTCTATCCGGAAAGATTCTCAAAAAAGGCTCCGTGACAGCTAACGCTTGGAGCTCGCTGACCCTTCTTGCCGTTGTAATGGCCACCAAAAAAATTGTTTTAAGAACTAAACTTTTCAAAGAAATGTCCTCTATGGGCTCAAATGGAGATCCGGTGAGACCCTGCAACACAATGGATAAATCCCAACTGGGAAAGGTTTTAAGGGCTACCCGCCTACTTCGAACCAGTGCCTTAAAAAATCTTGAAATTAAACTTTTAGATAAGGGTTTTTCTAGGTAAACTGAAAGTGCCGCTACTTGCGTTTTAAGGGTGCTGACTGCTAACCCTTTTTCCATTCCAGCATGGAGAAATTCTAAAACAGAAATTACATTATTAACCTGGAAATTCTTGGATGAACACCACAAAAATTTTTTCCAAACTTTTAGGTAAATTGCCCTGGTTACCCCTTTTCTGCTATCCAGTAAAGTATTTACCACCTTATCAGAAAGCCCCTTTGCACTTAAGAGATCTTCTTCAGATACCAGGCTGTTAAGTGTAGACGTTCCACTTCCGGATGGTTCACAGGACCTTGTGACAGAAGGTCTTTCCTGAGAGGTAGCTTCCACGGTGGTTTTGTGGCTACATTTTGAAATAATGCGAACCAAGGTCTTTTTTTCGGCCAATAGGGAGTGATTAAGATCAGACTGGTCCTCTCCTCCCTGAACTTTCTTAGGACTAGTGGTATTAAGGCAAAGGGGGGGTAGGCGTAGCACAGTTGGTAATGCCACTGCGTCTATGGCCAATGCCTGATCTTCTCTGTGAAGGGAGAAGAATCTCCGAAGTTCTGCTGGCTGGCAAACAAGTCTATCTGCGGTTGTCCCCATTCCTGAATGATGGCTGTGAAAACTTCTTGATTTAAGCTCCACTCTGCTTCCACTATGCACCTTCTGCTTAGTAAGTCCGCTAATAGGTTCTGAGACCCTTTTAGATGGACCGCTGACAGGGATGCCACGTTTAGCTCTGCCCAAGATAGAAGTTGGTTGGCTAGCTGCATGAGGTCCCTGCTCCTGGTCCCCCCTGCTTAAGGACATAGGCCACTGCTGTGGTATTGTCCGAAAGAACTTGGATGTGGCGGCCCTTCACTATCTGGTGAAAGGCCAGGAGTCCCAGGAATATGGCCTTCAACTCCCTCCAGTTCGAGGATTTCCTGGCTTCTGGTTTTGACCAGGTGCCTTGAGCCGTCTGCCCGTCTAGATGGGCTCCCCAGCCCCAGGAACTTGTGTCCGTTGTTAGGCGTTTTTCTACTGAAAACACCCAAGGAAGACCTCTTGTCAAATTGTCTGAGTTCCTCCACCACCAGAGTGCTCTTTTTACTTTTGATGTCAATCTGAAGTGTTTTTCTAGAGATTCTTGGTGTGACCAGGATTGAAGAATGTTCAATTGAAGGGGACGAGAATGTAGCCTTGCCCATTGGACTGCCGGGATTGAGGCTGTTAGCAGACCCTGTACTGCCATGGCTGATCTGACTGATACCCTGAGGTTTGTCTGAACTTGTGCTACTGCGACTAAAACCTTCTCTATTTTTTCCTGGGGTAAAAAGACTTTCTGAAGGACCGAGTTTATGGTATAGCCCAGAAACGTTGTCTCTTGAGTTGGAACTAGATTTGATTTCTCCAGGATTAGTAACCAGCCTAGACTTCTGAGATGAACCTGCGAGACCTGAAGATTCTTTGCAACTTGATCCCGGGAGTCTGCAAAGAAAAGCAGGTCGTCCAGGTATGGAACGACTGCAATCCCTTTCAGCATCAGGGGTTCCAATGCCTCCACCATGATCTTTGTAAAGATCCTGGGGGAGGAGGAAAGACCGAAAGGAAGGGCCCTGAACTGAAGATGCCAGACGGTGGGTCCTAGGTTCACTGCCAGGCGGAGAAACTGTTGGGATGCTAGGGCAATCGGAACGTGCAGGTAGGCATCCCTGAGGTCCAGGGATGCCATGAAGCAGGCAGGGGTCAGCAGTTTCGTTATGGAGTAGATGGTGTCCATACGAAAATGTTTGTATCTGATCGATTTGTTCAGAATTTTCAGGTTCAAAATCAGGCGGAATTTGCCTGAGGGTTTCTTTACCAGAAAAATGTGGGAATAGAAACCTTGACCCTCTTGTTGTTTTGGGACTTGGACTATTACTTCCTGATTTATCAGATCCTGCAATAGGGTCATCATTGCGGAAGATTTTTCTTTGTCCCAGGGGAGGGCTGTGACATAGAATCTTCTCGGGGGACATTCTGAAAACTCCAGACTGTACCCTTCTGTGATATTTCTTTCCACAAAAGGACTTATGGGCATCTGAGTCCACTGTGGGAGAAAAGCAGCTAACCTTCCTCCTACTGGAGTCAGATTGTCACTTACTTTTGGTATTTTGATCTGAGGGAGGTTTGAAAAGGATACTCCCTCTACCTCTTTGAGCACCCCAACGCTTTTTATTTTCTTCCTTATTTTTATAGGGCTGCTGAAAAGGACGAAAATTCTTTTTTGGGTTCTGACCCTTTTTAGGGGGGGGGGGAACGCTTTATTTTTGTCTGCCATTCTGTCCAGCACCTTCTCTAGATCCTGACCGAACAGCAGATCCCCTGAGAATGGCAACCCACATAGCTTGACTTTAGAGGGTGTATCTCCTGACCAGGTTTTTAACCAAACCGCACACCTGGCTGAGTTTACCAAGGCTGCTGACCTTGCCGCCATTTTAATAGATTCGGCAGATGCATCTGCCATATATTTGACCGCTTTCAAAATTAAGGGGAAAGACTCCAAGAGGTCCTTTCTTGGAGTGTATGAGAAAAATCTAATGCGCTACTGTGAGTACACAATTGTGAAAAAACTGGATGGCAACCAAAAATCTGAGGCAGCTCAATCTGTAGTGTCCACAAAACACAAATAGGTATAAGGAAAATAGAAATGAGTGATGAGCGCTTCAAATGGTGTTGCGTGAGCACTATAAAGACACACAATACATAAATATATAGGATGAAAGTCAAATCAACAATCACTAAATGGCTACATGTGATAGCAACACTTCTGCATCTAAATGGTGCATGCAAAAAATCAATCAAACAAAGTCCCTTGTGTCAAACTATAAATGAACAAAAGGAAACAGTGAAGTCCTATATGCCAGTGAAAGCTGTGCTGGGCTGTGGACAGTTACATCGGGCAGTCTATGGCTAATGTCTGCTGGTGGGTTGAATGATTGTGTGGTAAAGAGACTTCACTCTAGATGTTGATGAATACTGGACATCCCCAACTGGTAATGTAGTTCCCTTACCTTCAGGGTGCTATATGTGAGCATATAGTGGGGTCAGTCCAGGTATGGAGGTCTTGCTGTCCCGGAAGGGTTCCCTCTGGTGTATGCAGGTGATGGTGCTGTTCCTGGCTCAGCAGTCCACAGAGTGATGGTAATGATAGTGGATATAAATAGGGAATAAAACGAATCTCCAATGGTGAAGTATATAAAACCAACATGGGTTTATTGTAAAAAACAGAAGCAAAAATCAAACAAAATGGGATGAAATCCGACAGACTCAAAAACAGTGATCAAAAGAATCGAGACGGAGCGATCGTTCTACCGCCAGTTTTCTGTGGGCCTCCGGCTAGTGCGGGTGTCACGTGATACGACTACCTTCCCTACGGCGTTACGTCACGTGCCTCGTGACTTCATCAGGGGATCGTCACATATAGCACCCTGAAGGTAAGGGAACTACATTACCAGTTGGGGATGTCCAGTATTCATCAACATCTAGAGTGAAGTCTCTTTACCACACAATCATTCAACCCACCAGCAGACATCAGCCATAGACTGCCCGATGTAACTGTCCACAGCCCAGCACAGCTTTCACTGGCATATAGGACTTCACTGTTTCCTTTTGTTCATTTATAGTTTGACACAAGGGACTTTGTTTGATTGATTTTTTGCATGCACCTTTTAGATGCAGAAGTGTTGCTATCACATGTAGCCATTCAGTGATTGTTGATTTGACTTTCATCCTATATATTTATGTATTGTGTGTCTTTATAGTGCTCACGCAACACCATTTGAAGCGCTCATCACTCATTTCTATTTTCCTTTCTTGGAGTACCTGCCTCAACATGACTTTTTAGTTTTTCAACCCAACACTCAAGATTGCGGGCGACCACTGTGGTGGCCATTGCTGGTTTTAAACTACTTGAAGTGGAATCCCAGGCCTTCTTTAATAGGGAATCGGCCTTCTTGTCCATGGCGTCTCTCAGAACCCCCATATCCTCAAAGGCTAGTTCTGTACGACGTGACACCTGTGAAAAGGCAGCATCAACCTTTGGCTTTTTATTCCACACCTCTGTGTCACTGTCTTCAAAAGGAAAACTTTTCATGGTTTTGGAAAAGAAGGGGGCCTGCTCGGGGTCTTTCCATTCCTTTTTAATTGTGTATGAAAGGACTTTATGGACTGGGAAAACTCTGTGTTTGGACTCATCCAGACCTTGATGCATCTTATCATGTATGGAGAGTTGAACTTTCTCCTCCTGGATTCCCAGGGTAGTGTATATTGCTTTAAGTATATCCTCAACCTCTTCTAAGGATAATTTAAATTTAGAGCTTCTTCTACTATCCTCTTCCTCCTCCTCATCCGAATCCCTGATGGAGGGGAGAGTGCTAGTCCCTTAGTCCCCCGAGTCCCCTTCTGTTTGCCTAGGCACGGAGACTTTGGGGCTAGGTGGTGGTTGTTGAGGCTCCCCTTGGTTTATGGGGCCTTGTAGGAGAAGATCCTTCCCTGAACCTAATGAACTTGCCAAATCCTTGTACTGCTGTGAGGTTTCTTCTTCTACCAGATTTTTGATGCAGGACCTGCACATAGCCTTTTGCCAAGAGACCCTCAAGGGATTTTTGCAAGATGGACATTTTCTGGGTGTATCTAAGTGCCTAGATTTGCTAACAGATTTTTCCTGAAACGAGAAGACGAGAAAGATACCCATTGTATTACTTCCTATATCCCCCTCTCTTTTTTTTTTTTTTTTTAACACCCTAAGTGAAATAAACCAACACCAAGAAAGGGACAACAACAAAGTGCAAGCTTAAAGTACCACCACCTTTTACGGTTATTCAGACTAAGACCGTTCACACTTAGTCTGGAAACCACAGGCTCCCTCCGGGAGGAACAATACCAAAACCAAACCCTGACCCACTAAGGTAAGAACAAGGCACCACTGTACCTGACTTACCTGGGCCTGACCGGTGCTTGCAGCGCCTGTCTCCGCTGCCTGTCTCTCTTCCATCGTGTAGAGTGCAGCAAAGGAAAAGATGCCGTTTTTCAAACATTCCCGGCCTCACACGTCATCAACGTGGGCCGGAAGAGGAGCACCGGTCATGTGACCCGTCCCTCAGACGCTGCGTTCCAGGCGCCGGGAACCTGACGGCGCCACGCCCCCCCCAGGAAGTAGCGTCTCTGTGCGCGACACACTCGCCGGCCGGGACCCAGAGCTGACATGCCGCCAAAAAAAAAAAAATCGCAGACTCTGGGCACAAAGATACTACCTCCGGGGAGCCAGAAAACCTCCACTGAGCAGGAACGCCTGGGGACTCCTGGGCACGCTCCCTCCCCGTAGAGGTGGGCCAGGATGGTCGCAGCACACCCAGCTGAAACTAGGAGGTAAGCCTATCCCCTCCACCCTGGAGAGAGTACAGCTCCCTGGTTCCTCACGATGCTTCATGGCGGAGGAAACACAATAACTGAGGCCATGGTGGAAGAGGAGGGATTTTAAAGATCACATGTGTTTCCTAAAAAGAGGCGGAGCTGCGCTCTCTCCAGGGTTGTCCTGAAAGGCGATTTGAGAACTAATACAACCACTTTCCGGCTATATGAGTTTGCTATATGGTGGGCGGAAAGTGGTTAATAACCCTTTAGGAGCATCTCACCAATAATTAAATTTTTGTTGCAGAGGATGCTAAGATTGTAAGCTCTAACGAGCAGGGCCCTTGGATTCCTCCTGTATTGTACCGCCTTCCCTGAAGTTGTAAAGCTAAAAGCGCTGCGCAAACTGCTGGCGCTGTATAAATCCAGAATTATAATAATAATAATAATCTGACTTGTATCTTAGTGCAGACTTCTGGGGAAATCAGCGATCCAATCACAGAAGCAAAAAAAATATTAATAAATCACAACGCATGCGTAGATGTACAGATTTCCTGTGATTTTGTTTTTAATCACGCATCGAGTCAAAAGACTCAACTAATACGAGGGGAGGTGACCAGCTTGTATCAGCATAGGAAACATTATCTCACCACAAAGCACATAAAAAAAAAAAGAAAAGGTAATAAGTGTTTAAACTTCTAGAGCAAGGGTCTCCATACTTTCTTAACCACTTTAGCCCCGGACCATATTGCTGCCCAATGACCAGAGCACTTTTTGCGATTCAGCACTGCGTCGCTTTAACTGACAATTGCGCGATCAAACAAAATTGCCGTCTTTTTTTTCCCACAAATAGAGCTTTCTTTTGGTGGTATTTGATCATCTCTGCGGTTTTTATTTTTTGCGCTATAAACAAAAATAGAGCGACCATTTTGAAAAAAATGCAATATTTTTTACATTTTGCTATAATAAATATCCCCAAAAAAGACATAAAAAAACATTTTTTTTCCTCAGTTTAGGCCGATACGTATTCTTCTACATATTTTTCGTAAAAAAATAATAAAAAAAAAAAAAAAAAATCGCAATTAGCGTTTATTGATTGGTTTGCGCAAAATTTATAGCGTTTACAAAAAAGGGGGTAGTTTTATGGCATTTTTATTAATATATTTTTTTTACTAGTAATGGCGGCGATCAGCGTTTTTTTTCGGTACTGCGATATTATGGCGGACACATCGGGCACTTTTGACACATTTTTGGGGCCATTGGCATTTTTATAGCGATCAATGCTATAAAAATGCATTGTATTACTATAAAAATGCCATTGGCAGTGAAGGGGTTAACACTAGGGGGCAGGGAAGGGGTTAAGTGTGTTCCTGTTTGTGTTCTAACTGTATGGGGGGGTGAACTCACTAGGGGGAATCACTGATCTTCTGTTCATACATTGTATGAACAGAAAATCAGCGTTTCCCCCGCTGACAGGAACGAGAGCTTTGTGTTTACACACAAAGCTCCCGTTCCCCGCTCTGTAACGAGCAATTGCGTGTGCCCAGCGTCGATCGTACCCGCCAGGCACGCGCGCGGGACTCGAGGGGCACGCGCGCGGGACTCGAGGGGCACGCGCGCGCCCCCTAGTGGCCGAAAAAGAGAGGACGTAGAGCTACGTGCTCCCGAGAGACAGAGCCACCGTCCCGCAGTAATATCGCCAAGTAGTTAACAAAGGGCCAGTTTACAGTCCCTTCAAACCATATGGGGGCCGGACTGTGGCTGTTGAGAGCAGAAATTGCCCTGGCGCCAGTGTTAAAAGTAAAATGTGAGGCATAGGAGGTCCAATCAGGACACCACATCCCATATATAAATCAAAGAAGAAAATGGGGGGGGGGGGTAACAAACCCAGGGACATTGAACGGTGTCAATGAAGAGAAAATATATCAAGTAGAAAAATACATAATTTATTTGATTTTAACATACAAGAATAACCTGTACATGAAGTGCGCAGTGGTAGTAAACAATGCATCTTTGGTATTAGAGGGAGAAATAGTGCCCCATCATTGGTGTCAATGAGAGGAATAGTGCCACATTATTGATATCAGTGTAAGAAATAGTGCCCCATCGTTGGTGTCAGTTTGAGCAATAGTGTCCCATTGTTGATGTCAGTAGCAGAAATTATGCCCCAATGTTGGTGTCAGTGGGAGGAATAGTGTATTTTATCAGTGGAGGGATAAGTGCCCCAAGGGCCGGATAATGGCAAGCAAAGGGCGACATCTGGCCCCTGGGCCGCAGTTTGGAGACCACTGTTCTAGAGAATAAAAGAAGACACATTGTTACAAAAATATGTAGAAGGATACATAGCGGCCTAAACTGAGAAAGATTTTTTTTTTTATAATATATATATATATATATATATATATATATACACACACACACACACACACATATACACATATACACATATACATACACACACATATATATATACAAAAAAATGTGGGGGGGAATTTTTTCCAAAGCTGTTGCTCTTTTTTTGTTTATAGCGCAAAAAATAAAAACCTCAGTGGTAATCAAATACCAAACGAAAGCTCTATTTGTGGAAAAAAAATGTTTTGTTTGGGTACCACGTCGCACGACTGCGCAATTGTCAGTTAAAGCGACGCAGTGCTTCATCGCAAAAAATGGCCAGGTCATTGAGCAGCCAATTCTTCCAGGGGCTGAAGTGGTTTAAGATGAAGTTAGAAGCTGCACAGATTCTGAGTGCTCCGGTTTTAGTAAATCAACCCCTTAATGTTCACTTCATAAGCTCTGCCAACTTCTCCCAGCCACTGGACCTGCCATGGTCTTATACTCAATCACCATTCCTAGACAACTTTTATTTATTTTTATTTTTTAATAGCCCATTATTCCCATACTGCCTTTTATGCTGAAATTCTTGTGCCCATTCTCTACTCTCATCTGCCATCACATGCACAATCACCTGACAAAATTATGCCCCTAGGCCAAATCTACAGATTTGGAAGTCTTCATACACTCCAGTAAATCTCTACAAAAAACTCTCATCACGTTTTGTCCATCTATAAAGGAAGCTTGAAACACAGTTCCCTCCACTCAATGAACTGGCAGATTGGGCACAGGCTGCCAGTATGGTGCTTGTAAACAGACAATGCCCTTTACCTCAATACTTGCAGTCTGCGGCCCAGAAAAGTACACTTCCAAATGCTAGTAGCTTGTGCCAAGGAAATACCCTCTCCTCCTACTATATCCGTTTATACCCCAGAAATGCTCTTCCACCTAATAGTGTTAGCCTATACCCAGGTAATACCCTCTACATCATATTACCAGCCTGTACCCAAGTAATGCCCCCCCCCCCCCCAATGAAATCATTATACTGTATGTGCCCAGGAAATACTGGTTTCCTTCCACATAGGTAGTTTGTACCCAGAAAATGTTACCTTCCAATGTTATCAGTCTATATACCCAGGCAATCAATACCTTCACCTATACCAGCGTTTCCCAAACTGTGGCCTGAGTGCAGCCCTTTGCATGTCTTCAACACTTGGGAATTCCTGCCACAGATCTGAAGTGCCATTCCTGCCACTGACACCCATGACAGGGTGCCATTCCTGCCACTGACACCCATGACAGGGTGCCATTCCTGCCACTGACACCCATGACAGGGTGCCATTCCTGCCACTGACACCCATGACAGGGTGCCATTCCTGCCAATGACAGGGCGCCATTCCTGCCACTGACACCAATGACAGGGCGCCATTCCTGCCACTGACACCAATGACAGGGCGCCATTCCTGCCACTGACACCAATGACAGGGCGCCATTCCTGCCACTGACACCAATGACAGGGCGCCATTCCTGCCACTGACACCAATGACAGGGCGCCATTCCTGCCACTGACACCAATGACAGGGCGCCATTCCTGCCACTGACACCAATGACAGGGCGCCCTTCCTGCCACTGACACCAATGACAGGGCGCCCTTCCTGCCACTGACACCAATGACAGGGCGCCATTCCTGCCACTGACACCAATGACAGGGTGCCATTCCTCCCACAGATCTGAAGTGCCATTCCTCCCACTGACACCAATGACAGGGTGCCATTCCTCCCACTGACACCAATGACAGGGTGCCATTCCTCCCACTGACACCAATGACAGGGTGCCATTCCTCCCACTGACACCAATGACAGGGTGCCATTCCTCCAACTGACACCCATGACAGGGCGCCATTCCTGCCACTGACACCCATGACAGGGCGCCATTCCTGCCACTGACACCCATGACAGGGCGCCATTCCTGCCACTGACACCCATGACAGGGCGCCATTCCTGCCACTGACACCCATGACAGGGCGCCATTCCTGCCACTGACACCCATGACAGGGCGCCATTCCTGCCACTGACACCAATGACAGGGCGCCATTCCTGCCACTGACACCAATGACAGGGCTCCATTCCTGCCACTGACACCAATGACAGGGCGCCATTCCTGCCACTGACACCAATGACAGGGCGCCATTCCTGCCACTGACACCAATGACAGGGCGCCATTCCTGCCACTGACACCCATGACAGGGCGCCATTCCTGCCACTGACACCCATGACAGGGCGCCATTCCTGCCACTGACACCCATGACAGGGCGCCATTCCTGCCACTGACACCCATGACAGGGCGCCATTCCTGCCACTGACACCCATGACAGGGCGCCATTCCTGCCACTGACACCAATGACAGGGCGCCATTCCTGCCACTGACACCAATGACAGGGCGCCATTCCTGCCACTGACACCAATGACAGGGCGCCATTCCTGCCACTGACACCAATGACAGGGCGCCATTCCTGCCACTGACACCAATGACAGGGCGCCATTCCTGCCACAGACACCAATGACAGGGCGCCATTCCTGCCACTGACACCAATGACAGGGCGCCCTTCCTGCCACTGACACCAATGACAGGGCGCCATTCCTGCCACTGACACCAATGACAGGGTGCCATTCCTCCCACAGATCTGAAGTGCCATTCCTCCCACTGACACCAATGACAGGGTGCCATTCCTCCCACTGACACCAATGACAGGGTGCCATTCCTCCAACTGACACCAATGACAGGGTGCCATTCCTCCCACTGACACCAATGACAGGGTGCCATTCCTCCAACTGACACCCATGACAGGGCGCCATTCCTGCCACTGACACCCATGACAGGGCGCCATTCCTGCCACTGACACCCATGACAGGGCGCCATTCCTGCCACTGACACCCATGACAGGGCGCCATTCCTGCCACTGACACCCATGACAGGGCGCCATTCCTGCCACTGACACCCATGACAGGGCGCCATTCCTGCCACTGACACCCATGACAGGGCGCCATTCCTGCCACTGACACCCATGACAGGGCGCCATTCCTGCCACTGACACCAATGACAGGGCGCCATTCCTGCCACTGACACCAATGACAGGGCTCCATTCCTGCCACTGACACCAATGACAGGGCTCCATTCCTGCCACTGACACCAATGACAGGGCGCCATTCCTGCCACTGACACCCATGACAGGGCGCCATTCCTGCCACTGACACCCATGACAGGGCGCCATTCCTGCCACTGACACCCATGACAGGGCGCCATTCCTGCCACTGACACCCATGACAGGGCGCCATTCCTGCCACTGACACCCATGACAGGGCGCCATTCCTCCCACTGACACCAATGACAGGGTGCCATTCCTCCAACTGACACCAATGACAGGGTGCCATTCCTCCCACTGACACCAATGACAGGGTGCCATTCCTCCAACTGACACCCATGACAGGGCGCCATTCCTGCCACTGACACCCATGACAGGGCGCCATTCCTGCCACTGACACCCATGACAGGGCGCCATTCCTGCCACTGACACCCATGACAGGGCGCCATTCCTGCCACTGACACCCATGACAGGGCGCCATTCCTGCCACTGACACCCATGACAGGGCGCCATTCCTGCCACTGACACCCATGACAGGGCGCCATTCCTGCCACTGACACCCATGACAGGGCGCCATTCCTGCCACTGACACCAATGACAGGGCGCCATTCCTGCCACTGACACCAATGACAGGGCTCCATTCCTGCCACTGACACCAATGACAGGGCTCCATTCCTGCCACTGACACCAATGACAGGGCGCCATTCCTGCCACTGACACCCATGACAGGGCGCCATTCCTGCCACTGACACCCATGACAGGGCGCCATTCCTGCCACTGACACCCATGACAGGGCGCCATTCCTGCCACTGACACCCATGACAGGGCGCCATTCCTGCCACTGACACCCATGACAGGGCGCCATTCCTCCCACTGACACCCATGACAGGGCGCCATTCCTCCCACTGACACCCATGACAGGGCGCCATTCCTCCCACTGACACCCATGACAGGGCGCCATTCCTCTATTGACTCCACGAACTGGGTCCCATTCCTCCCACTGACACCAATGATGGCGCACTATTCCTCCCAAATACACCAATGATGGGGCTCTATTCCTCCCAAATACACCAATGATGGGGCTCTATTCCTCCCAAATACACCAATGATGGGGCTCTATTCCTCCCAAATACACCAATGATGGGGCTCTATTCCTTCCAAATACACCAATGATGGGGCTCTATTCCTCCCAAATACACCAATGATGGGGCTCTATTCCTCCCAAATACACCAATGATGGGGCTCTATTCCTCCCAAATACACCAATGATGGGGCTCTATTCCTCCCAAATACACCAATGATGGGGCTCTATTCCTCCCAAATACACCAATGATGGGGCTCTATTCCTCCCAAATACACCAATGATGGGGCACTATTCCTCCCAAATACACCAATGATGGGGCACTATTCCTCCCAAATACACCAATGATGGGGCACTATTCCTCCCACTTAGGGCCCTTTCACATGGGGCAGATCAGTATTGATCCGCCTCCGTGTGTCCGTCTGCTCAGCGGGGATCCTTTGTAAATCCCCGCTGAGCTGTCGGCTGACAGAGCGGTCCCCGCACACTGTGCAGGGACCGCCCTGTTTTTTCTCCCCTCTAACCTATGCGGGAGCGGATGAACACGGACCGTGTGTCTCTGTTCATCCGATCCGCTCTGCAGACGGAAGAAAAAATAGGTTTTTTTTACCGTCCGCAAAAGCGGATGTTTGCGGAGGTGGATGTTTACGGGTGTCAGCGGATGTTCATGCACTGACACCCGCAATCACATAAGGACCAATGTATGTCCCGTTTTCATCCGCAACAGAAGGATGAAAATGCGGACATACGGTCCGCACATGTGAAAGGGGCCTAACACCAACAATGTGGCACTAATCCTTCTACTGACTACAGTCCAGCCCCCCTAAAGTCTGAAGGCCATTAAACTGGCCCTTTCAAAGTTTGAAGACCCCTGACCTACACTATCAGTTTGTTCCCAAGCCATTCCCTCTCCCCCACATACTACCAACCCATGCCCAAGCAATGCCCTCTTCCCAGGTACTATCAGCCTGTCCCCAAAGAAAGACCTCCTTCCCTCTACACAGGCAATGCCCCTCTCCTCCTATACCCTAAACCCAGGCAATGCCCCTCTCCTCCTATACCCTAAACCCAGGCAATGCCCCTCTCCTCCTACACCCAGGCAATGCCCCTCTCCTCCTATACCCTAAACCCAGGCAATGCCCCTCTCCTCCTACACCCTAATTCCAGTCAATGCCCCTCTCCTCCTACTCCCAGGTAATGCCCCTCTCCTCCTACACCCAGGCAATGCCCCTCTCCTCCTACACCCAGGCAATGCCCCTCTCCTCCTACACCCAGGCAATGCCCCTCTCCTCCTACACCCAGGCAATGCCCCTCTCCTCCTACACCCAGGCAATGCCCCTCTCCTCCTACACCCAGGCAATGCCCCTCTCCTCCTATACACTACACCCAGGCAATGCCCCTCTCCTCCAATACACTATACCCAGGCAATGCCCCCTCTCCTCTCCATGGTGACGATAGTCTGTAGCCCCCTCTCCTCTCCATGGTGACGATAGTCTGTAGCCCCCTCTCCTCTCCATGGTGACGATAGTCTGTAGCCCCCTCTCCTCTCCATGGTGACGATAGTCTGTAGCCCCCTCTCCTCTCCATGGTGACGATAGTCTGTAGCCCCCTCTCCTCTCCATGGTGACGATAGTCTGTAGCCCCCCCCCTCCTCTCCATGGTGACGATAGTCTGTAGCCCCCCTCCTCTCCATGGTGACGATAGTCTATAGCCCCCTCTCCATGGTGACGATAGTCTATAGCCCCCTCTCCATGGTGACGATAGTCTATAGCCCCCTCTCCATGGTGACGATAGTCTATAGCCCCCTCTCCTCCAGCAACGGGCAGAGAGTCACTGATTGTCACCATTACTAGTATAAAAAAAAAAAAGTTCCCGGATTTCATTTAAAAAATCTGGTCACCTTAGTCTATAGCCCCCTCTCCTCTCTATGGTGACAGTCTATACACAGATAATGCCCCTCTCCTCCTATACACTATACCAAGATAATGCTTCCTCACCTCCCTATGGTGACAGTCTATACCCAGGTAATGTCCCCTCCTCTCTATGGTGACAGTCTATACCCAGGTAATGTCCCCTCCTCTCTATGGTGACAGTCTTTACCCAGGTAATGTCCCCTCCTCTCTACGGTGACAGTCTATATAGCCCCTATACTCTCCTCACTCACATGATCAGTCGCAGGTCAGGTGAATACAGACAGCAGCATTCCACTTTACGTCAAAACTCCGGGAAAGTGACGTCATTCAAAGTTCGCGCCCGTAGAGCGGAAGTGACGCCTCCCGCCAATCAGCGCTCAGAGAATTGCTTGTACAACGTTACAGTGTATCGGAGAGCTGTGCCGGAGCTCCGCCCATCGCCCCGCCTCTAGGGCTCAGTGTAGCGGTCTCGGAGGTGTGAGACGGGACACAGCGCTGTATATAGAGATAGAGGAGATAATACAATATATAGAGATAGAGGAGATAATACAATATATAGAGATAGAGGAGCCAATTATATATATATAGAGAGAGAGAGACATGACCCCGGACTGTACTGTCTCCATTCCTCAGCATGCGGGGTCAGCCTGCAGTCACTTTGGACTTTATTTTCTTGCAAATCTCCTTACAGAAAATTGCAAATCCATGGGAATATATATATATGTGACATAGCATCAACCTTTTCAGCCCCGGAAGGTTTTACCCCCCATGTTTTGCCATACGGCACTGCGCTATCTTAACTGATGTATTTTTTTCCCCACAAATAAAGCTTTATTGTGATGGCATTTGATCACCTCTGCGGTTTTTATTTTTTGCGCTATAAACAAAAAAAAATGGGTACATTTTGGAAAATCAAATATCGATTTGTTTTTACTTTCTGCTATAAAATATATCAAGTAAAAAAATCAGTTTAGGTCAATATATATCCTGCTACATATTTTTAGTAAAAATAAGCCCAATAAGCGTATATTGATTGGTTTACGCAAAAGTTATAGGGCCAGATTCAGTAAGAAGTTACGTGACTTATCTCTAGATAAACGCGTAACTTCTAACCTACGCCGGCGTATCTGTTTTCTGTATTCAGAAAACAAGATACGCCAGGATTAAGTTAAGATATGAGCGGCGTAATTGTATTACGCCGTCATATCTTAACTGCAATTTTAAAATGGCAGCTAGGGGCGTTCCCGCTGATTTACGCCGAGAATATGTAAATCAGCGAGATACGCCAATTCACGAACGTACGCCCGCCCGACGCAGTGACTTTACGCTGTTTCCATAAGGGGTGTCCCGGCGTAGAGATAAAGCACCAAAAAGATGGCCGATCCTTTGCTAAGTATGGACGTCGTGACCGCATCAAATTAGAAAATGTTTACGTCGTTTGGGTAACTCGTCCGTAAATGGGGATTTACGTCAATTACGTTCACGTCGAAAACACCGTCAGAATTTGGAGCATGCGCACTGGGATACCTCAATGGACGACACATGCGCAGTACGTTCGGCGCGGGATCGCGCTTAATTTAAATAGCAGACGCCCCCTACCCGCCCAATTTGAATTACGACGGGCCATTTACGCTACGCCGCCGCAACTTTACAGGCAAGTGCTTTGTGAAAAAAGCACTTGCGTGTAAAGTTGCGGCGGTGAAACGTAAATCACGTAAGTTACGCCTCGGCAAAGATCCACTCTCCATCCTGAATCTGGCCCATAGCGTATAACTATGGGATAGATTTATGGAATTTTTATTTATTTTTTGTTTCTAGTAAATGGCGGCGATCAGCGGGACTGCGACATTGTGGTGGACCAATTGCCTACTCAGTGACACTTTTTGAGGACCAGTGACATCAATACAGTGGATCAATGCTAACAAAATGCACTGTCACTGTACCAATGACAATGTCAGAGATGGCTCCAGGAATGATGCAGTATGGGAAGAAGGCAAGCCGATGGAGGCAGTATGATACTTTGAGCGATGTTCTGCTGGGAAGCCTTGGGTCCTGGCTTTCAAGCTCTGCTGGGCACAGTAGTGTTTACTTGACACTGCGTCTGCATGTTGCATGTCATTCATAAACAGCAGGCTGCAGGCTCTCATCTCCTAGTATTTTTTTTATTTTTATTAATAGGAATTAAATAAAACTTTGCATGCTTCCCGAAACAAGCTGAAAGTAATGCTTATCTGTAAAGCACATGACTGTATGGACATGGTGAGGTCATACCGCTGCTTTATAAATGGGGTCCTTTGGCTCCTTGAACGGAAGATAAAGAAAGAATGCAAGTCTGGATGCTCCGGACTATGACAAAATTAATGGGGCGGGGGTTGGGATAGTCATTTCAACTTTAATAGTATGACATCCTTACGGAAAATGCCTTAAAGCAGTCTTTCTCTATCTACAGTTCATGGTACTGAAGCAGTGGCGGTGCGTCCATAAAGGGTGCAGGAGCGCAGCCCCCTCTCTCCTGCACCTGTCTATCACCATAAATAGATTCATGCATTGCATGAATCAATCTATGGTTGCCACTGCCGCCCCCTATTCAGGTGTCTGGCCCCTTGTCGGGCACTGGGCATCTGAATTACAGCAGCGGGGGTGTTTTTGGCTCTAAACTGCATTTTATCAGGCGTCCAATCATAGCAGAGGACAGGAAGAGACGGGAAAAGACATCGAGGACTCGGAGGGAGCGTGGAGGACAGCACCGTGACCCGAGACAGATAAGTCCCGGACATGGGGGGCACACTGGCAGCATTTGATGGGGCACAGTAGCGGCAAATGATCGGCACACTGGCAACAAATGATGGGGCACAATAGTGGCAATTGATGGGGCACATTAGCAGTAGTTGATGGGCAAGTTTGGGAAATTGATGGGCACACTTGCAGCATCTGATAGGGCACAGTGAAAGCAATTGATGGGGCACAGTAGCGCCAATTGATGGCCACAGTGGCAGCAATTGATGGGGCACACTGGCAGCAGTTAATGGACACAGTAGCAGCAATTGATGGGTACAGTGGCAGCAATTGATGGGCACAGTTGCAGCAATTGATGGGTACAGTAGCTGCGTTTGATGGCACAGTGGCGGCAATTTATAGGTACAGTGGCTGTGTTTGATGGCACAGTGGCTGCACTTGATGGGCACAGTGGCTACATCTGATGGGCACAGCGGCTGCACTTGATGGGCACAGTGGCTGTGCTTGATGGGCATAGTGGCTGCGTTTTATGGGCACAGTGGCTGCATTTGATAGGCCGAAATCAGGGTCATGGTCTCGACGTAGTACTGGGAGTGATGTTTGCGCTCCACGGGACGCTAAGGTACCCGGAAGTGTCAATCGGAGCCGGTCTGTTGGATGCAGACGGCTTCATTTGGGATATCTTTGCTAAACCTGGGTTCTAAACAAGCACTCGCACTTTATTTTGCTCCATTTTATTAAAACAGAGTATGTATATATTGCAAGGGGGGCTGCATTTGGGTATTAAAATTTGCTGAAACAATATCACACTATGTGGATTATTTTAATCTCATTTGCATGAGTTCATTGGATTCCTATTATACATGCCCTGATTGGTGGTGAAAGGTGAATTAAAAAGAGGAGGAAGATTTGTCTTGGATCAAAGCCTTATTATACTTATCCTTGTGGTAAGTACATCCCCAAAAGGGGTTTCCTGTTGTCACGAGGTGCTGCATGGGTTAACGGTGGACTCTGAGAAGTATCCATTGATCGCACATGTTATGAACTGCACTTTTGACTACCTTCCTAAGTTTCCTTTATGAACCACATGATCAGCATAAATCACATAAAGAAGTTTGGGCCAGATTCAGGTACACGTACATTTGCGCAGCGTGTCCGAGATACGCTACGCAGCCGTATTTTACCAGGCTCTACAACGAATTCTGGTAGATTTTTGCCCGTACGATACGGCGGCGTAGTCTATTTCTCGCCGCGTAATCGAAATACGCGATTAGGTGGCGTGAAGCATTTAAATTAGGCGCGTCCCCGCGGGATCGAACTGTGCATGCTCCATTCAGAAATTTCGCGCCGTGCATTGCGCGAAATAACGTCGATACGTCATTCGTTGTTTGAGTAGCGTCGTTTACGGACATTCCTATTCCCGGACGTTTTACGTCAAAAATAAAAAAAAGACGTCGGAAAACGTTGATATTGGACGCGGGAACGACGGCCATACTTAACATGGGCTGTCTAATATTAGACCAGCAAAAAGCTGGTATAGTTTTACGCAGCAAAAAGATGACTAAAGATGCCGTAAGAGATTGCGATAGATGTTTGTAATTTCGTGGATAGTCGGCAAAAGCTCATTTGCATACCCCGACGCGGAAAACGATGGGAACTCCACCCAGCGGCCGCAATTTTATTGCAGCGTAGATCCGAAGGCGTACGAACACGTAAGCCAGTTGGATTGAAGCGCAAAGCCGTCTTTTCATGGTTTGAGGATTCAAACTAGTGAAAAAAACGCGCGTAATTAGAAAGTACTCCAGTCTAACACCAGTTAGACAGGAGTTACGGCTCTGTGAATCTGGCCCTTTGTTTTTATTTGAACAAGAGCGCCGCTAAAATATTTATGTGGACATTTAGTACCTATTAAAACGGGGTTCCAACCACAATTAGGATTTTTTAAATGTATGTCCTTTCATCATGCGTTTTTATAATATAAATCCGGTCACTTACTATTTTACAATCCCCCGGCGCTCTGCATAGTTATTAAAAAAAAAATTGTTTATAAAACTATGTCCACACCGTTGTCATTTTGCTTGTGGGCATTGTGAAGCCCACAAGCACTTACTTCCTGGAAGTCTTGGATGGGGAGTGATAATGGGGTAGCGCACTGCATCCTGGGAAATGATGACACACATTTCCCAGGAGCATTAGCGTGCTGAGGAGCTGAGGGAGATGATGTCAGAATCCTAGGTGATTCCGAAGGCAGACATCGTGGGACCGCATAGCAACAGGCATTTTCCAGATGAGTAAAAAAAAAAAAAAATTAGGTCTAATGAGCACAATAATGAAAAAAAAAATGGGAATGGAAACGCCACTTTAATATTGTTTTTTAATATATAGATATATGTATATGTATATTTAGATCATCTTGCTCAATAAATACATACTCTGCACTATTCTTCTTTACCTTCATCCTTGCCACACTCCTCTCGAAATCATTGTCCTTCCTTTCTATCCACCCTAATTTCCCTCTATGTTCACTATCATTCTTCTCTATCCAAGCCTACTCTACCCCTCTATGATCGTTCTCCTCCACATCCCCCCATATCTTCTCTTATTTACTCTTCTGTCATCGATCAAGGTCCACTGCCATTTCCTCCATATACAGCTCTCAGACTGTGTATACATCACAGCTCAATACCAGAGTTGGAGATGTTCATCCTTCCAGGCTCTTCCTTGTCTTCTCTTATAGGGAGGCCCACCAGAGACATGGAGCATGACAGGAGGTAAAGGGATGATGTAGTGTGTTGGAAATTAAAGCAGGGCAGTGACTGGATGCCCAATGTAAGCAACGCTACTGGTGCCTCCCCCTCCATGTTACACCAGCTGTGCCCAGGACACGTTCCCTCTTTGCCCAACCCTTGTCCCAGGCCTGGGACATCCAGTCTGCAGCAGATATTCTTCTATTAAAAATACAAAGGAATCGGGAGTTAAATTATTGGCCGAACAGTGGCTGCTTTCAATCAGATGGTGCATCCATTAGGTATTCTGACAGGCGATGTCGGCTGTCAGAATGCAGTAGCCTCTCTAGGGGGAATCATTAATTTGCGGTTTCAGTGTGTTTGGCCAGCTTTGGCTTTATCTGTCCCCAAAAAAGCAAAAGCAGACAACAGAACATAAGACCCTTTGTCAGTCATCAGACTAGCCCCTCTGATCGTAGAATGGGAGGATTTACACCCACCAGGCATGAAGTGGTTAATGCTAGGTACAGCGAATGTAAATGTATTCTGCATGATGAAATTAGTCGAAATATACAGTACATTTCATAAGCTTAGTAAACTCCAGTACATACTACAGGGCTATAAAATGCTGAGAATCTCTTTGTCCACGTACACAAAAGTGTCGCTGAGTAGGCAAGTGCGGCTTGTCGGAGGAAAATATTTTCCAAACACACAGGAGTTGCTATTTTACATTTTTCTGCTAAATTTCATCCCTCCAGGTTTTTGCTGTTCCTGCAAAACAAACAGTCGGCGGAAACAGAAGACAATGAAAGGACATTTATAAAAACCGTCGACCGGTTCATCTCTAAAAGGAAAGGTGCATCGCTAGAATTATGCCTAAAATTTCCCCCAGGTTTCCAAAATCCAAACAGGTTAATCTTCATTGAGGAGTCTTATCCTGCATTTTAGTCGTTAGAATGCTCAATGCCTTCCTGCAAAATTGTTTTAATTTTTTTATGTAGACACTTCTGCCAGTATCTGCCATCGTATATCATTGTTACATTTTAAAGCGGTATTAAAACCAAACATTTACTATATTACAGCTTGCCAATAATTAAAGGGGTTGTGAAGGTAAAAAGAAAAAATCCCTAAATATCTTCCTTTACCTTAGTGCAGTCCCCCTATACTTACCTCATCCTTCCATTTTGCTTTTAAATGTCCTTATTTCTTCTGAGAAATCGTCACTTCCTGTTTGTCTGTCTGTAACTAAACACAGTAATGCGAGGCTTTCTCCCTGGTGTGGAGAAAGCCTCTTGAGGGGGGAGGGGGCAAGCAGGAGTGTCAGGACGCTCTCTACTTTGCAGATAGAGAAAGGAGCTGTGTGTTAGTGGGCGTCCTGACACTCCTGCTCGCCCCCTCCCCCCTCAAGAGGCTTTCTCCACACCAGGGAGAAAGTGTTGCATTTCTGTGTGGAGTTACAGACAGAAGAACAGGAAGTGAGGATTTCTCAGAAGAAATAAGGACATTTAAAAGCAAAATGGAAGGATGAGGTAAGTGAAGGAGGAATGCACTAAGGTAAAGGAAGCTATTTAGGGAAAACATTTGTTACCTTTACAACCCCTTTAAATGTGATGGCTGCAATGGTTTCCTTTGTTAGGCTTTCTTTCCCTTATTTTCACCTGGTGGCCAGTAAGTCAGTTGTTTTTTTTTTTTTTTTTTTCCTTGTCAAATGTATCTTTATTGGAATATGAAATAGGCGGTTTACAAAAAATATAAGGAATATTAAACAAAAGAAAAACAAAGAGTACAAATATGCAATTGTAGAAATAAAGAAACTTAGCAGTGTTGAGAGGAGTTCTAACATGAAATAACATTCCTCTTGTGAAAACCGTTAGGGTGTACTTTACGGTTTTGCCATATAAGATTGGTACAGTGAAGTAATGAACGGATCAAAGGAGATGTTTCCTTTTATGTTAAGTTCGTACCTTAATGTCTAGTAGATTATACGATAAAGTTAACTGAGGCATCTATATAAAATATCTGCCCATGAGTTACTAACAGTTCATACCAACTTACAAGAAAAAGAAAAACTCCTTAATAGAGTAAAAATTGTAACATCAAGAATAAAAAAAAAAAAAGGAAAAGAGAAATAAAGCATGAAGGGAGGGGATTGGGGGAGGGGTGTCTGCAGGACCGGACCGGGAAATCCCATCAACCGCCAAGATGGTTCAATTGCCGTTTCGATGGGTGGGCTACCATGGCAACAATACATCTTTATTAAAAGCTTTCAGTGTTGTGTATGTAATCCAGGGCGTCCAAATTTGTTCAAACCTGGTGATCATGTCATTTTCTATTGCCGTCATTTTGGCATATAACATCGCGTTACTCATTCTGTTGATTGTTTCATTCACTGGAATGCTCAAGGTTTTCCATGCCTTCGCTATGGTCTGCTTTGCTGCCGTAAGAAGCTGCTTAATCAGGTTAAATTGTATATGCGACAAGATACTGGGTTTTAGGTTGAGCAATGCCAGTTTGGGGTCTAATGGTATTTTTTTATTAGTTAAAGTATGTGCTATTTGAAAAATTTCGGACCAAAATGATTGGGCTTTTGGACATGACCACCAAGTGTGAAAGTATGTTCCGCTCTCTGTACAGCCTCTGAAACACAGGTCTGAATGATTTTGTGAAAATTTAGCTATTTTTGCCGGCACCAAGTACCATCTTGAAAGCACTTTATAGTTTGTCTCAGAGGCTGATACATTAATTGAAGCAGTTTTGGTATTGAGCCAAATTTGATTCAATTCTGCGGGGCTCAATTCTGCACCAAGGTCCTCCTCCCATTTACTAACATATGGTAGTTTCCAAGAGTCAGATTGTGTTTGCAGCTGGGCGTATAGGGTGGAAATCACACTTCTGGCGTGTGGATTGTCCTTACATATGTTTTCAAAACCGGAGTATATGATGGGTGAAATTGGTGTATTTACTGGTGGGAGAAAGACATTTTTTATTTGCAGGTATCTAAAAAGTTCACCATGTGGTATACCATGTGAATCACAGAGTGACGGGAAGGGGACAATGGAGTTGGAGTTAAAAAACTGGAACTTTTGAGTACAGTCTCTCTTTATCCATTCTTTGAATGTGTTAGGGAAGACCCAGGCGGGGTAGAAATCTGGGTTTTTAATAAAAGACTGCAGAGGGCAATGTGGAGATTGTAGGTTTTTCTTTACCTTGATCTTGTCCCAGAGGGTAAGTGAGTGTTTGGTGATACGGTTGCTAATATTTTTACGAGATTTGGGGGGGATCCACAGTAAGTTGGATATTGAGATGGGATCACAATCTAAAGCTTCAATTGAAACCCAAAGGGGAATTTCACATTTAGCGTGATATTTTGTCAGAGTCGCCAATTGGGCCGCTTGGTAATATTTTGTGAAGTTGGGGTACCCAATCCCGCCGTTGGTTTTGGGGAGTTCCAAGACTTGTGGTTTGATTCTGGGTCGGGAGGGACCCCAAATAAAGGAAGAGATCCGTTTTTGGATTATTCTCATGTAGTATGCCGGAATTGGTATAGGGAGTACTCTAAAAAGGTATAGGAGCTTCGGCAATATTGTCATTTTTACTGTGTTTAATTTCCCAAACCACGACAGGGGAAGTTGCGTCCAAGATTTCAGTAGACTTGATATATGTTTTAACAGTATGGGGTAATTATACGAGAATAGGTCTGCTATTTCTGCTGTTAGGTGGATTCCTAAATAGGGGATGCTTTTCCCGGGCCAGTTAAAGGGGAGTCCAGATTTGGTAGCTGTTAATTCTGTGTCCGATAATGAAATGTTTAGGGCAAGACATTTTTTAGGATTAATTGCTAAACCTGATATAGTTGCGAAATGATTCAGAATTGGGATGAGGTTAGGGCCGGACACTTGGGGGGAGGATAAGAAAAGTAAAATGTCATCCGCGTAGAGGCATAATTTATGTTTAAACCCACCCAATTCTATGCCTAATATCTTAGGGTCCAATCTAATTCTTTGGGCTAGGGGTTCTATCAGGAGGGCGAACAGCAAAGGAGATAGGGGACAGCCTTGTCTTGTTCCTCTCTGGACTGCAAACGTATCAGATTTGTAACCTGCGTATTTGACGTAAGCTTTTGGATTGTTGTACAGTGCCATAACCCAATTTCTAAAATTTGGACCGAAGCCCAAATTCTGTAAGGTATATTCCATGTAGGACCACAAGACGGAATCAAAGGCCTGTTTGATGTCCAGAGATATGAAGCAGGCTGGGATTTTCCTCGCCTTGGCTGAATGAGCAAGCAAGCATGCCCTCCGAATATTATCCCCTGCCTGTCTAGTGGGCATGAAACCCACCTGGTCCCGGTGAATCAATGATCCTATAATCTTGTTTAGGCGGCTGGCTAGAATTTTACCTAAGAGTTTAATATCCGTGTTCAACATGGATATAGGGCGGAAATTTTCGCTAAGGGTGGAGTCAGAGTGTGGTTTTGGGATCATGCAGATCGTGGCTGTTAGTGATTCCTGCCTGAAGGAGTTTGATTTTAAGAGGTCGTTGTATGCATCTGCTAAAGTGGGTGAGATTATGCTAGTGAAGGTTTTGTAGTATCTGGCTGAAAACCCGTCGGGACCTGGTCTTTTATTTAACTTAAGTTCTTTTATAGCTCCCATGACGTCATCGTGTGTTATTGGTTTCTCTAATTCTGTTCTTTGGGCTCCTGTCAGTTGCGGGAGTTGTAATTGTGAAAAAAAGGAGTCAGTTTCCGATTTATTAAAGGTATTTGATTCCGAAAGTAATTTTTTGAGGTGGGCGCTAAATTTCTGCACTATTTTGATGGGGTTGCTGGTGAGGTTTTGTTTTGCAATTTTCAGTTTTACTGGGTTATGGGACTTGTTTATCGAGTTTAAAGCTCTTGCCAAGAGTGTTCCCGGTTTGTTGGAGTTCTTATAGTAGGAGTGTTTGGACCTGGTTAGAGTTTTTATAGCAGAGTTCGTAAGGAAAAGGTCATATTCCAGGCGGGTCTCGTCTAAGCGTGCTTTGGTGCTGGGGGAGTGATTCTGCTGAAAGGCTAGGAAAGCTAAGTTGTAATCTGTTTCCAATTTTCTCCCTAACTGCAAGCGTTCTCTTTTATGAATTCCCAGTTGTCTTTGAAGAAAACCTCTAAGCACAGGCTTGTGGGCTTCCCAGAGTGTGAGGGGAGATGTTTCTGGGTCAGTGTTGAATTCTAAATATTCTTTTAAATTTTGTTCAATTGCGGAACAGTGGACGGGATGTTTAAGAAGAACTTCTGGGAGATACCAGGTAGGGTCATGATTCTTAGGAATTGTGGATGAGAAAGTTGTGAAGACTGCATTGTGATCTGACCAGGGAATGGGAATGATGCTAGAATCAAGTACTTCTGGCAACATTCCAATGGTAGTAAAAATATGGTCAATACGGCTAGAAGATCTATGAGGGTTCGAGTAGTATGTATATATACGTTTCGTTGGGTTGGATTCTCTCCAAGTGTCCACCAATTTATGTTTAGATAATAGGTTGGGGAGGGACCCCTTAGTATTCTGTTTTGGGGGGGCGTAAGGGGTTCTATCCAAGAAAGGGAGGATAACCTGGTTAGAATCACCGCACATGAAGAGAGCTCCCATCTTGTGCGTGTTAACGATTTGGAGGAGATGTGACATGAACGGTAATGGGTTCTGATTAGGCGCATAGTATGACACTACGGTCGCTACCGTGTCCATTATGTGCCCTGTTAGGATTAGGTAGCGTCCCTCTGGGTCTTTTATTTCTGACTTCAAGGTAAAGGGTGTTGATCTGTGGAATGCAATAAGGGTGCCTCTCTTTTTGGTAGAGGCGGATGCTGTGTATACTTGTGGGTAGGATGCATTATAGTATTTAGGAGTGGATTGAGGGGTAAAGTGGGTTTCTTGCAAAAAAACTATATGTGCTTTCTTAGCCTGAAAGTGTCTAAATGCCTTGGAACGTTTCTGAGGAACATTGAGGCCCTGTACGTTGAGCGATAACAAGTTTAACGGAGCCATGGCAGCCAAACCATCATGAAAATCTTACCTTGGCCGTTCGCGGTGCGATGTCCCGGTCCAGCCCATGCAGACAGGAAGGGAGAAGAAAGGGGGGGGGGGTGTCAAAAATATTATCCTTGAAAAAAAGATAGAAAACATTACAAGACATAGAATTCTTAAACAACTTTATATTAACTGAGTGTCCAAGTCTGGCCCGTGAAGGGGAGAACAAGTTCCCTTCAGGGGAAAAAATGCCCACGTCTAGGTCCGGCATAATATTGCCGGGTCCAGAGGAGGGTCTAAGGTGGCTCATGTTGTTTCCGTGCATCGGAGACCCACATACTGAAAAAAAAGAAACAAAAAGGCAAAAGATAAAACTTTCAGGCTCCCCTCAGGGTGCCTGAAGTTGCATTGCTGAAGAGTGTCAGCTTGATGAGGGTAGGGTGTTTGATTAGCAGTGCCCTAGGGAGAGCATTTCTAAATAAATGGAGCATAGCTTAGATGGGGGCCTGAGGTGTGCAGGCGGGGTTGCTTTGCTTCCAATCTATGGGCAGGAATAAGTGGTACTAGGGAGAGCATCTATGTGAAAGTGCTGCAAGGGGATGTGTCAAGACAGCGGGTTTCTGCCCCATTCCATATAAAGTGGGTAGATGCTTAGTAATTGGAGTTGGGAGTTCTAGAACGTGAAAAAAAAAAAAGAGGGGGGGGGGGGGCTGCTATAGGTTAGATAGAAAAGTGAGGTCAAATTTGGTGGGGTGTTGCGGCCTCCTGTGCAGAGGTAGAGTCAGATTGGGGTGCCAGATTAATCGGATTATTGGGTAAAGGGAGAAGTGCATTGTTAGAATGCTCTTGTATGGAAAGTTCAGTCCATAGTATCTGTTTCTTGTTCCTGGGGCTGGTCCATGAATCTGCCACGTTTACTTGATTGTTGCATGCCGTTATTTTGTTCCTGGTATGGTGAATCATTGCGTGGAGAGGAGGATGCTGTTCTCCTGTGTGTTGAACTTGTTGAGGTTGGCCTGTCGATTAACTTGAAGTCTAAAAGAGCTTGGTGAAGCTGGTCTGGTGTTCTGCATACAATTTTTGTCCCCTGATAGGTGAATCGCAGTGAGAAGGGGAAACCCCACTGATATTTTATATTGCGGTTTTGTAGCTCCATTAGGAGAGGCTTCATAGCCCTCCTTTTAGTTATAGTCAGTTGCGATATATCTGCAAAGATCTGGTATTTGTGGCCCTGAAATGATAGACATTCTTTTCCTCTGGCGGCTTCCAGTATTTGTTCTTTTGTCTTGTAGAAGTGAAATTTTGCTATTATGTCCCTAGGGGGACCGTCAGCTTTTTTAGAGGTGAGTGCCCTATGTACTCTGTCCATTTCTAGCCTTTCCACCGGTATCCCAGGGAGAAGCTCTTGGCACAATGCCAGAGTAGTGGCTTGCAGGTCTGTGACTGACTCAGGGATACCTCTAAACCTTAGGTTAGACCTCCTGGCCCTGTTCTCGAAGTCCTCCAATCTGCTTTGCAGTATTAAATTTTCTTCTTTGAGAGTGTCTATTTCTGACAGGCTTTCCTGGGTGTATATTTCTATTTCTTCTACTCTAGTTTCCAGGGCTTCCGTGCGGCTACCCAGCTCCCTGATTTCCTTGGTAAGGTTGGCTGTAATCTGGTCTGAGGTGACTTGCAGGGCTTTATGGAGCATTCTTTCAAATTGTTTTAAAATACCTGAGGGGATTGTGGCGTCCTGTGATGTAGATAGTTTTCCCACATTTCTGTCTTCCTCCTCACTGTCTGAGTCCAAGTCTCTGAGGGATGCCATAAGTGCAGCAGTTTTAGCAGCTTTGGCTGTGCTTTGGTGTGCCTTCACTGAGGTGTGGCTCTCTGAGGGGACAGGTGCTTTCTTTGCAGCGCTCTTAGCCAGCTGAGCACCGCTGACAGGATTCGTTTTGTCCCTGTTTCTTGCTCTTCCCAGCACCATTTTTCGAATAAAGTGTCCCTCACCTCTGTGGAAGTTGTACCGAATCCCTGTTCGTTTTCGCCTTGATTTTCGGTACTATATCGGCGGGAATTCTCCTTCACGGAGCGGAGCTCTAGCCCGGCATGTCTGTCCCGCTAGGCTTCACGCATGCGCCTGAAGTCAGTTGTTTTTTAACATTCAAAAGATTTTTATTTCGTTTTCATAACGAGAACAAACAAAGTTGACATTACAATAGCTAATGACAAATAAAGAACTAACATATGGGACATGGAAAAAAAATAAACTTATCGGAGTTGTCAGGTTGTCATGGTTGTCAGGGCTGAGCTCAGCCCTTCCTTCTCTGTGCTGCCAACTCAGCTGTCGGCTAATTGCCAGCTCCCATCTCTCCACAGTGATCTGCCTGTTGATGATCCTGCTCGTCAGCTCTGCCTACTTAAAGCCTTCCAGTTCATTTGCTCTTTGCCTTCGCCTGTGTTAACATCACAAGAGACTTTCTCCTACGTTCCTGTTGAAAACCTGCTTGACTGATGTTCCCTCTGGCTACAGATCCTGCTTGCTGCACTACTACCTTTATGGCTGGCTCATGGACATTGGCTTGGCCGACTACCCGATCCAGTTACTGAACTCTGGCTATGTTTTGACTAGGCTTACTCTGTTTACCTTTGTATTTTTATTATTAAACAAGTGTGATTTAACCACTTAAGCTGGAGTCCCGCGATTGGTCCCCAGAGCTGAAGAACGAGGAGAGCTGTGTGTAAACACAGCTTCCCCGTTCTTCACTGTGGCGCCGTGATTGATTTTATAGGGAAACACAATCAATGATGTCACACCTACAGCCCCGCCCCCCTACAGCTAGAAACACAAATGAGGTCACACTTAACCCCTTCAGCGCCCCCTTGTGGTTAACTCCCAATCTGCAATTGTAATTTTCACAGTAAACAATGCATCTTTAATGCATTTTTTGCTGTGAAAATGACAATGGTCCCAAAAATGTGTCAAAATTGTCCGAAGTGTCTGCCATAATGTCACAGTCACGAAAAAACAAAAAAATGCAATAAAACTATCCCATATTTTGTGAACGCTATAAATTTTGCGCAAACCAATCGATAAACGCTTATTGCGATTTTTTTTATATATATTTTTGGGGGATATTTATTATAGAAAAAGGTAAAAAATATTGCATTTTTTTTTCAAAATTGTGGCTCTATTTTTGTTTTTAGCGCAAAAAATAAAAACGGCAGAGGTGATCAAATACCACCAAAAGGAAAGCTCTATTTGTGGGGAAAAAAAGGACGCCAATTTTGTTTGGGAGCCACATCGCACGACCGCGCAATTGTCAGTTAAAGTGACGCAGTGCCGAATCAGAAAAAACTGGCCAGGTCCTTTAGCTGTCTAAAGGTCCGGGTCTTAAGTGGTTAACTGTACTTGTGTCTCGGTCTGATTCATGGTTTCTGACAGTAGTGTAGTGCGGCGCAGCCAAATCTCCAATGTCCATTTTTAACCACCTAACTTTCAGAAAGTTTTTTGCTATTCTTGCCAGGGCATTTTTTTGCTATTTGGCACTGTGCTACTTTAACTGTTAATTGTGTGGTCATGCAACACTGTATCCAAACAAAATGTATCTGTTATCAAAAATATCAAATAAATTCAAATTTCATCATAAATTTAAGCCAAAATGTTTTTTCCAAATGTCTTTGGTAAAATAAATCCCAATAAGTGTATATTAATTGGTTTGTGTGAAAGTTATAACAATATCTCTTGCTTTTTTGCCTCCCCCCAAAAAGTGCCGCCCTAGGCCTGGGCCTTGTCGGCCTCGGCCAGAATACACTAAGCTCTGCAGTGTGTATCTTCAGCTTTCCACCCCCTGCTTTCTTTTTTTTTATTCTTTATTTTGCGGTCAAGAAAATTAATGTCAGGGCTGGGCTCAGCCCATCCTTCTCTGAGCTGGCCGCTCAGCTGTCGGCTAATTGCCAGCTTCTATCTCTCCACTGTGACTCACCTGTTGATGATCCTGCTCGTCAGTCCTGCCTACTTAAGCCTTCTAGTTCAGATGATCTCTGCCTTCGCCTTGGTCAACATCACAGAGACTTTTTCCTGCGTTCCTGTTGAAGACTTTGCTTGGCTGACATCCCTTCTGGCTCCTGATCCTGCTTGCTGTTCCACTACAGATAGCTCTCTGACATTTGGCTTCGCTGACTTTCCGATCTGGTTCCTGAACTTTGGCTGTTTTGACTATGCTTACTCTGTATATCTTTTTATTATTATTATAGTTGTCCCGATACCGCTTTTTTTAGGACCGAGTACAAGTACCGATACTTTTTTTCATGTACTCGCCGATACCGATACTTTTTTTTAAATGTGTCCATGTGTCCCCAAATGCAGCCATGTGTCCACAAATGCAGCCATGTCCCAAAATGCAGCCTTGTCCTCAAATGCAGCCTTGTCCCCGCATGTAGCCTTGTCCCCAAATGCACGCATGTCCCCAAATGCAGCCTTTTCCCTAAATGCAGCCATGTCCCCAAATGCAGCCATGTCCCCAAATGGAGCCTTGTCCTCAAATGCAGCCATGTCCCCAAATGGAGCCTTGTCCCCAAAGAGAAAGCCAAGCCCCCCCGCCGCCGCCGTCTAGATGCTCAGCGCGGGGAACATTACAGCTTTCATTTGAATAGCTGTGTGTTCCCTGCCGCGCCTTATCATATATAGTCCCCCCCCTTGTCTGGGCACTTTGATAGACAGATCACCCATCCAATCCTATTCAAATGAAAGCTGTAATGTTCCCCCGCGCTGATAAACTAGGCGGTGGCGGCGGGGGGAGGGAGGGCTTGGCTTTCTCTTTGGGGACTAGATGGCGGCAGCAGCTCTATGCCCCCTCTTCACCCGCTCTCCGCCCCCTCTACAGCCGCTCTCTGGAAAAAAAAAGTATCGGTGAAGCATCGGGAGAATTTGCACGAGTACAAGTACTCGCGCAAATGCTTAGTGTCGCCCCGTTACCGATACTAGTATCAGTATCCGGAAAACCCTAATTATTATTATTAAACAAGTGTGACTTAACTGTTCTTCTGTCTCGGTCTGAATTATGGTTTCTGACATGAACATAGGGCAGTGAACAAGTCATCACAAGAAGAAACATTTAAAAAAAATTGTAACATCACATCTAAGCCAGTACGGTTGCTAGGTCAGCGATCAAATGGTCCATCGCCATTGAGATCAATGCATATTGTAGGATGTAACTTAAAAATGGCCTGCACATTTCCAAAGAAAAAATTATTTTCCAAATCGAAAGAGAGAAAAGATTGAAATATCGGTCCCTATGACCATACCTGGATTTTTAAAATACAGAAAAAAAGACAGAGGCATCCTGACAACTCAGAAAAGCTTTTTTTAAATTCTAAACTTTAAACAGATGTAAAGAAGGAGAAGGGGGGGGTGATAATATGCATGTGTGACAAACTGAAAAAGGGCACCAACATCCCTGAAAATTTAATAGATAAAGAGAGTTTTGGGGGGGGGGGATTTTCTGGGTGCCAGCAAAGATTGAGAACAGGATTTGATATAAAAATATTTTAAATTGATCCAAAAGAAAAAAAACAATTAAAAATGTTGTAATTGTTAAATAAACATGAAATAAAACTTGTCTTATAGTGTGTCATCGAAGGATTGTCACATAAGAGATTACCATTTGATAGTTAACCCGACATGTTTTGCCACCAAAGGCTTACTCAGGAGATATAGCAATGACGTGCATCACTAGGTAGAAAACCGAACACAATTTAAGACAACTACATTAACATAAACAATAAACAATTTGACAACAAGGCTGTATTTTAAGCTGTCACACATATATAGAGAATTTCTGAGTATTGCAGTTTGAACTTTATCAATTAGATTTAAAATTTGATAAAGACCAAACATTAACTATATTTAATGAATAGTAGCTATGGAATGCAAGTTAAAATGCATTAACTAGTGTTTCTATTTTTAAAGGTAAAGTCATATGTACCCTATTACCCCATTTGGAATTGTTACACATATTACAAAAATAATATTACCTCCCATACCCCCTCAAGAAGAAATTTAAATATTGTTTTGTCAAGTTAAATCATGTCACCATTCACCCGACTCAATACTTCCATTGCCTCCAACCAGAAGCCAAACATGGTGCAGTGGAGACTGCAGATAAACAGGTACAAATGTGTAGGAGGATCTATTTAATCTCTGTGTATCACCTGAGACCAGTCATTTCACTGGGTATTTGTAAGGGTTTACAACCACTTTAAAACAAAACAGTTTTTGAAATAAAAAATTGTCTCTATACACACTGGGTGTTTAGTACTGGTACATGAAGATCTGGTGTTTATTTACGGGAAGAGGGCACAGGTGCTACGTCCAGTCCCATTGCCAGCAGCCTGCCCAACTCTATGAGAGATTAAAAGCTTCTGCAGCAGGACAGTGCACTTAGCAATACTTATGCTTAGGGCAGTATGTGCCCAGGGGTCAGTACCTAAAATGCAAGCAGTCTGCTTTCTGAGCATTAGCCTGAGTGCCTACTGCCTTAAAGTGGAACTTTATGTAAATTATATAAAATGGGTGAACGGCAGAATGTTTAATGCAGAAGAGACAGGCTTTGTCTCTTCTCCATTTAACTTACAGTACCTACCTGCCTGAACACCTATGTCCAGTGAGATGCGCACACACAGCACATTGTAGAGATGTCGAAGCCAACTAAACCAATGGGTGATGTGACTGACGTCATGTCGGCCCGGCTAATGAAAGCTTTTTTCATTAGCCGATGCTGGAGAGGGACCTCCAGGACGTTGCATCGCTGGAGCTAAGGTGAGTATAGTTCCGCTTTAAACTCAAGTACTGCAAGTTGCAAAGTCCAGCTGCATCCAGTATAGAAATGTAAAATTCTCAGACATTTTTAAGCTGTGGGGGAAAATTTTTTATTTATTTTTTCGAAAGATTAAAAAAAAAATCCAGTATGGAGTAATTTTACAAATTGAAAGTAATTTTTATTTTATTTTTTACCATTATACTGAGAATGTGAAATGCCGTGCATATAATAGTATTGTGCTTGAAATAAAAGTACAGCTTAATCAGTAAAAAAACTAAACTTGCTTTTTAAAATGTTATTTTTTTATTACAAATGGAATAACAAGGACTGTATATATTAAGAACATTTCAACTATACATGAGAACACGTAACCATCCCCCTTTCCTCATAATAATTTATAAGCTTCCTGCCAAAATGCGTTTTCAATTCATGACAATGCTGATCCAGAAGCAGATATTACTCTATTAAGAGCTTGATGAATGTTCTCCTGATTTCAGGTGTAATTTTCTCTATAAATAAAGGGATCGTAAATTTGTAAATTTGAAATTGAGAAATTTGTCTATTAGTAACTTAACGAATACATATTTATCCGAAGATACGAATTATCCGAAATCACGAATGCTGCATCTAAACAAATGGAACGGAACTAATTAATAAGAAATAATAATAATAAAGTTTTTATTATTATTATTAATTTGTTGTTTGTATGTTCCATTTGTTTAGATACAGCATTTGTTATTTCAGAATATTTCAGATAATTAGTAGCTTTGGATAAATTTGTATGCATTACATTCATGAACAGCCGAATTTGAAAGGAAATTCCAATACCTATAATTTAATAGTTAGTAATAGTTAAGTTATTATTAGTTAGTTATTGTTTCAGATTTTCAAATTTTCGAATATTCTAATTTTTGTCAAAATTCTTAAAAAAAAAGAATTTGAAACAAAAAAAAATTGCACATGTCTACTCCTCACTGGGTTTCTCTATAAATAAAGGGATTGTGTATTTTTGGGGGGCTGTGGTTTGTAACACTTGCTTACCCAAATATGTTGCTGGTGAAGAAACACTTTGTGATGATCCAGAAGCAGCAGAAAGAGTGTTACTGGGATGAGAACTCTGGAGGAAAAGCAACTCACACTTTCATTCTGGTCCTCATCATTTCATTCCATAAAGCAATTTTTATATCTTTACTTTAGGGCACCTCTGGCATGCAAGAATGTGTTTTGTCATCCTTGTAGCATTTGGTAAAGAATATTTCTTCTCACAATACCAATTTACTGAGCAGATGCTCATTATGCTGTGATGGTGAAGAACATTAATAGGAATCATTTAGAGGTTAAAAAGATAAACAAATAATAAAAAAAAAAAAAACATTTACCCTCTTGCTTGTCAATTAAGGTCTGAGAGGACAGAAACTATTCCAACAATCACCCAACTGTAGGAGATACAAAATGGAGCTCACAAGCAAACTAAACTGGAGTTTTTCCTCTGCAGTTTGAGAACTGCATTGAGAATTACAGTGTTACTTGAATTGCATTCCAGGATTTGCTTGTCTTCAGCTGAAAGCACTTGCAATAATTTAAGACTTTATATAAAGTCTCAGAAATGTTTCATTGAAGTGCTCATTATATAGTTTAAATACAATGTCATAAATATAATAATTATCATTGTAAAATAACATATTATTGCACACTTCCTTTTCTTTCCCATTTTTCCAGAAAAAAATAATTTTGAAAAAAAATAGGAAAAAATAGGTTGTTTTCCCAATTTTTTCTTTTTTCTTTTTAGGCCTTTCCATCTCTAATCCAGCTGCAGCAAAATATACATTATATTGTCAAAAGTATTGAGATGCCTCTATACACACATGAACTTTAATGGCATCCCAGTCTTAGTCTGTAGGATTCAATATTGAGGTGGCCCACCCTTTGCACCCATAGCAGCTTCAACTCTTCTGGTAAGGCTGTCCACAAGGTTTTCGAGTGCGTCTATGGAAATGTTTGACCATTCTTCCAGAAGTGCATTTGTGAGGTCAGGTACTGATGTTGGACTGGCTCACAGTCTCTGCTCTAATTCATCCCAAAGGTGTTGAGGTCAGGACTCTGTTCAGGCAAATCAAGTTCTTCCACCCCAAACTCACTTGTGCGTAGTCATGTTAAAACAGAAAGGGGCAGTTCCTACAAAGTTGGGAGCATGAAATTGTCCAAAATGTCTTAGTATGCTGACTCCTTAAGAATTCCTTTTACTGGAACTAAGAGACCAAGCCCAACCCCTGAAAAACAACCCCACACCAATATCTCCCCTTCACTAAATGATTTGGACCAGTGCAAAAATCAAGGTCTATAAAGTGGATGAGCGAGTTTGGGGTAAGGAAACTTGACTTGCCTGCGAGTCCTGACCTCAACCTGATAGAACACCTTTGGGATGAATTGGAGTGGAGACTGCGAGCCAGGCCTTCTTGTCCACACAGTGCCTGACCTTACAAATGTGTTTCTGGAAGAATGGTCAGACATTTCCATAGACACACTCCAAAACCTTGTGGACAGCCTTCCCAGAAGAGTTGAAGCTGTTATGGATGCAAAGGGTGGGCCAACTCGATATTGAACCCTTCAGACTTATGCCGCATATACACGGTCAGGATTTCCGACAAGAAAAGTTTCATGTGAGCGTTTGGTCGGAAATTCCGACCGTGTGTAGGCCCCATCGAACTGTTTCTGTCGGAAAATTCCGACAGCAAAAATTTGAGAGCTGGTTCTCAAATTTTCCGACGGGAAAAGTTCTTGTTGGAAATTCAGATTGTGTGCAATTCCGACGGGCAAAAAAACACTGATGCTCGGAATCAAGTCGACGCATGCTCGGAAACATTGAACTTAATTTTTCTCAGCTCATCATAGTGTTGTACGTCACCGCCTTCTTGACGGTCGGAATTTTGTGTGACCGTGTGTATGCAACACAAGTTTGAGCCAAAATTCGGTCTGAAAAAAAAATCCACAGTTTTCTTGTCGAGATTTCTGAACGTGTGTTTAAATTTTTTTTTTTACTTTTCACTTAAAAAACATTTACGTACTTTACAAAAAACATTTATAAAATTACAAAACTTTACAAATTACAAATTCACATAAATACATATATAAAAACATACAATAATACATGTATAGGTAGATAGAAGGATCCAGCCTCCAAAGCATTCGCCTAGAATAGTTCTATCAATACCATAGCGCATTCTCTCTATCTTCCAAGACCTTTTGGAACCAGAGGGATCAGAAATCTAAATCAAAAAGGGGCAGATCACGGGCATACGTTTTGGAGGCCATTAAAGTTCACGTGCGTGTAAAAGCAGGTGTCCCAATACTTTTGATAATATAATGTAAGTACTTGGTGTTCACCTTTAAGGGATAAAACATGGGGACATTTTAAAGTACTGTAGAGATCTACTTAATATGGGTTTCATTCTTCACTCTATACACTATGGGCCAGATTCAGGAAGATGAGAGCATCTTTGCTCTGGAGTAACGCTTCTCATTTGCGTTACGCTGCAGAAATTTTAGGAGCAAGTGCTGTTATTCATGAAGCACTTGCTCCTAAAGTTGCAGCAGCACATCGCAAATGAGCCGGCGGAATTCAAATTGGGCGGGTACGGGGCGTGTATTATTTAAACTATGCGCGATCCCGCGGCGAACGTACTGCGCATGCGTCGAGTGTCAATGCATCCCAGTGTGCATGCTACAAATTCTGTCAGTGAACGTCAATGACGTCACATCCCCATTCATGAATGTTTTACGCAAGCGACGCGATTTTTTTTTTTCCCGACGCGATGACGACGGCTATGCTTAACATAGGATACTCCACTAGGGGGCTGGTTTATCTTTACGTCGCGTATCGCTTCCGGAAACGTCGTAAAGTCACTGCGTCGCGCCCGAAAACGATCGTGAATTTCCGACTCCCGCTGATTAACATATTTTTTCAGCGTTAATCAGCAGGAACGCCCCCGGCGCCATTTTTAAGTTGAAGTAACGATGCGATGGCGAAATTCAATTACGCTGCTCGCATCGGAACTCCAACCCGGCGTTTCTTGTTTTCTGGTTACAGAAAACAAAAACGCCGGCTTAAAGCGACAGTTAGGCTGGAGTATCACAGATACTCCAGCCTATCTCTACCTGAATCTGGCCCTATGGCGCTCGGGGCGTTCCCGCTGATTAACGCCGAGAATATGTTAATCAGCGGGAATCGGAAATTCACGATCATATTCGGGCCCGACGCAGTGACTTTCCGACGTTTCCGTAAGCGATACGCGGCGTAAAGAAAAACAAGCCCCCTAGTGGAGTATCCTATGTTAAGTATGGCCGTCGTCATCGCGCCGATTTTAAAAATGTTCACGTCGTTTGCGTAAAACCGCCGTTAATGGGGATTGACGTCATTGACGTTCCCTGACAGAATTTGGAGCATGCGCACTGACAGTGGACGCATGCGCAGTACGTTCGCCGTGGGATCGTGCATAGTTAACATAATACATGCCCCCTACCCGCCCAATTTGAATTCCGCCGGCTCATTTACGTTACTCAGCCGCAACTTTAGGAGCAAGTGCTTTGTGAATAACAGTACTTGCTGCTAAAGTTTCGGCGGAGTAACGTAAATGAGAAACGTTACTCCAAAATAAAAATACTCCAATCTACCTGAATCTGGCCCTATAGGGCCCAGTTTACACTTTGGGGGGTGTGGCAGGCGCAGCACTATGAAGTGCCTCATGCGCTGTGGCATTAGAAGAATTGTGATATCGCTGACTTTTCAGTCCAACAAGACTGTCTATTACTCTGAAATTCCTCTATTGCCGTTCTATGGAAGCAGTAGGTTTAAAGAGCACACCAAATGCTTAAAATAACTTCTTTAATAACTTCACTTTTCTTCATATGAAATACTGTTGCTTTGCAGCAGACAGTCCATGTACAAAAACACGTGATGAATAAAGTATAACAGAAAATGGTGGTTCAAATATTCAATCTTGTCATTTAACATAAGATGGTGGATATATTTCTTTCTTCAGTATTTATACTCTCTCTCTCTCTGTAAGTTATCAAAGCATTCTCTGATTTCTCTGAAAGGTATAACTGTGGTTTGCAACTTGGTTTGCAGGGTTAGCTTAGTTTGGTTTGAAGGTATGTGAATTAGTTTGGTGACTTAGTTATTCGGTTAGGAGGTATGAAGGTATGGTATGATGAGTAGTTCGGTATGATGAGTGGTTTGGTATGGTGGAACTACAAGTGAACACACAGCTAGATCAGTATTCAGTTCTAATCACACTATTTACAACAAGGACATATATATAACTGTATAAATACCTATTTTGCCCTTTGCTTCCATAAAACTGATCTCTTTATGTCTGTTCTGCTTTGCTCTGTCTCTATGTGGCTCTGTCTCTGTGTGGAATAATCTAGCACGTGTGCTGAGGAACCTCCCAGACAGCATGGATGTAAAGGTGGCTGTGATTGGTCAAAACTCTGCTCAATGTGAGATTGGCTGTGATTGGGCCAAGGCTTCTGATGAGTCACAAAAGTTTAACTCTATGCTTTCTGGCATGAATTCAACTCTCATTGCTTACCCTACTGCTGCCATACAAACAAATGATTCTTAAAGGCATATTTTTTCTTTTGCTTCTGTGAACACAACATACAACTTTTATATAACACCCAAGCACAAAATCACAGTAAATAACTCTGCCTTTGTCTCTCACATATAAACATGTGCTCTACATTAGGTTCTTAGCAGGTTTAGCTGTATATACATGTAGGTTATATTAGCTACCTAGGACAGGTTCTAGCTGGCCAGCTACAGGGGGCAATAGAGATAGGCGGTCAATGCCCTCCTTAAGCTGCAAAGGCATCTGTATGCATACTTCCCATCTTTTTGAGATTGGAACGAGGGACAACTATTAGCAAAATTATGTAGGCATAGGACACACACACACCCCCTTAAAATAATTATACAAAAAAAAAATTGTTAAACTCACAAGTGCTTTTTTTTTTTTACCACTACTATTCCTTTATATTGGCTTTTGAAATTTACAGATGCAATATAGAAATTGGATGAAAGGTTTAGCTCTGGGAAACACTTTTTGAAAGATAAAAAGGTAATTTTATATACAACTATACAGATCAGACCAAAATGAGGGACAAATGAGGAGGACAGAGGGACATTCTTCCAAATCAGGGACACAGCTGTGATGCATTGTGGTGCATCAAAAGTGATCCACCCTAATCACCCCAAGTGCATTAGCATACTCACTCTGTGTTCCGGCAGGGAGATGGGAAAAATCTCTCTCTGTCAAGTTCTGGCATTAATAAAGTGCTACCATACCTCTTTCACTGCATTGGCTCTGACAAAAGAATGTATATGTGTGTGTGTGTAATATACACAGCCCTCAAAATTTCCACTCGCCTACTAGCATTTGGCGAGTGGATTTGAGCTGGGGGCGAGTGATGACAGGGCTGCATGACCAATCTCCTTCCAATCTGTGCCTACACTTAGAGTCCTGATGAGATTGGCGGCCGAAGAGGAAAGGTGCATGCTCAGGAAAAGTAGTCTGGTGAGCCGCGCACAGGCAGAGCAGTACACAGGAGCTCTCCTTACAATTCTCATTAAGCCATGGGACCTAACAGTATGACCTCTCTGAGCCTGCCCCCATCCCCCCGACCAATGTAGCTCACTTAAAGTTGCCCTGACATGAGAGCGGCAGCCTTTCAGTTTGTGCAGTTTTCTTCTCCTTGTGCTCTATGTAAGTGTCCAACAGTTCAGCCTGAGCACTGTGAACAGACTGGGCTCAATGTGTGCTGTGCTGTGTCAGTGTGAGCTGTGCTATGGTGTTAATGGCTGTTCAGTTGTGTGGATCTTAGCGCTGGATTGTACTCCCTCCCGCTGTGCTGCAGCTCCTCTCCTCACTGCCAGCCTAAATAAAAAGGGGAAGTGGGTACATGCAAGCGTAGAGCCGCACACACAGGCTCCTGATGATGAGATGAATAGGAGAGGGAGAGAGAGAGGATGGATGGGAGTTGCAGAGGAGACAGCAAGAGAATGGGGAAGAGACCCAGTTCTAGTGCCCTGTCCCTCTGGTCTGCCCCCAGTGCCCTGTACCTCTGGTCTGCCCCCAGTGCCCTGTCCCTCTGGTCTGCCCCCAGTTCCCTGTCCCTCTGGTCTGCCCCCAGTGCCCTGTCCCATTTTGTTAAAGTTGTTGTTGGTAATATTTAATTGTGTAACTTGCTTCTGCATAAAACATTTAACAGTGTCATTCCATGAGATAATCTACAAGGGCGTGTTTACGGGTGCAATTAGGCGCAGGGCAGTGTATGAATTAGGTGGGGCAACTTGGCGAGTAACTTTTGAGGCCTGGCTAGTAGCTCAGGACTTGAAATTTTGAGCCCTGATATACATATACACATAAATACACGTGCATGTGTGTTTGAGCTTTGGTGTGCACCCCTCAATGCAATAGGCTGCTCACACCTATGATCCACCTCACATTTGGCGAATAGGGCCACGGGCAAGCAGTTGTAGTGCGGTGGGGTTGGCTTTTAGGAGTTAAAGCAGGCAGTAAGGAGGTAACAGAATGACTCATCACCTCCTATCAGATATGCTGTGAAAAGCTTTCCACCGCAGATTGCTCTTTGAAGGGCTAACGCTGGTGTAAACCAGCTCTAAAGTTTTAAGAGAAATTAATATAGTCTTTGCTACAGCTACAATTATGCAACATGCAAGACCTTGACAACATTTCCCTGTGCCTTGTGTTATACAGGTGCAGCAATCTACTACATGTTGTCTAATGTGTTGCAAAGGCAGAAGGTGAGGAATTGGGGTGACCTTGATGGCAGAACATCAGCTGCCCCTGTGGTTGTATCATTTTCATTATTTTGATCGCTTGGCTATCATGTAGGTCAGTGAAATAATACATGACTGGTAAAAATTCCCAGGGGAAGTGGGGCTGTCAATCATGACAAGCCAGCTTCATGAAGTCTCCTAATGATTTACAGACATAGGCTCGGATTCACAAAGCACTTGCGCCGACGTATCTCCAGATACGCAGCGTAAGTTCAAATATGTGCCGTCGTATCTGTGCGCCGGACCCACAAACTAAGATACGCCTAAAAACAGACTTCATCCCACCGACGTAACTTGCCTACGCCGGCGTATAGTGGGCGCGTATTTACGCTGGACGCATGTGGCGCTCCCATTGATTTTCTATTCAAATATGAAAATGAGGGAAATACGGCGATTCATGAACATACTTGCGCCCGGCGTATGATATACGCGGTTTGCGTAAGTTTTACGTCCGGCGTAAAGTTATTCCCCATAGATGAGGCGCAACCCATGCAAAGATATGGACCAGGCAACACAAGCCTACGTATTGTACGTTGGATGTCTGTGAATATGGGCCAACGTGGGTCTGACTGGGCGTAGGTTACGTTAACGGCGTACACAGTGATCCGGCGTATCTTAGGCAGTTGTTCCGACGTGGTTGTGCGTATGCGCAGGGGGACACGTCCACGTCTCGACAGATGCGCAGTTCATTTTAAGTACTCATCTGGCGCCCGGCCCATCATTTGCATGGGGTCACGCTTCATTTACATGGATCATGCCCACTTCCAGCCCACTTCCACCTATGCCGGCTTACGCCTATGAAATATACGCCACGCTGGTGCAATGTTGGGAGCATTTGCTTTGTGAATTCCATGCTTGCCTCTCTGCACTGCGTCGGCGTAGCGTAAAAGAGATACGCTACGGCGGCATAAATGTGCGCCGATGTCTGTGAATCCGGGCAATACTGTAGTTAATGATAGGGCTGCGAAAAAGCGCTCATATTTCTATGCATCTTGTGTGTGCTGGGCTAAGGTGCCATATGTCTTACTGGTCTTATTACCCCAAGCTGATAGGGTTAGAAGGATAAAGCCATTTTTAAAGAGAAAGTAAACCCTGATGCATTTTACTTCCTCTTTATTTCCCTGCAAAGGTAAAGCATAATGGGCTAGTATGCATTGCATTACGTGTCACTTACCTGCCTGCGATTTCACCACTGTCCCCACTAGCAGCGAGCGTCCATCTTCGCTCCTCTTCCCTCTGGGGCCGCAAACTTTGGCTCTGTTACTGTCACTCCCGCACATGCATGCGGGAACTGCCAGTGACATCATGACCCCCTTTAGAAACGGCACGATCGCTGTTTCCAAAGTGCGCCTGCACCATTGTCTATGGCGCATGCTCCGTAGACATAGGCACACGGCTCTATTGTAAATATCTCTAGGATGCATTAGGTTGGAAAAACACGAAGGTTTACAACCACTTTAATCTTGGCTTACCTGTAGATAAAAGTGGTTGTAGTGGGCGTACAACCACTTTAAAGGGTAACTCTACTTTTGTGAAGAAAATAGCAAATAAAAAAATGGCATTTACTGTACAATTGCACACACGTCATATTGTAATTGAATGTTATTAAAAATGACATTTACAGTACTTTTCAATCTGCAGCCGCTGTAAAATACAATACAATATGGCAACCTGGAGGTGTTATGTCAGATAGTATACAGAACAAATATTGATTTGCTTCTCGAACACATCTGGGTGGTCTCTGAGCACAATGCTCTGCACTCCGTGTCTATGAGCCCATGACTCTAATCAGGTGCTTAAAAAAAAAAAACGCCCCCACCGCTATAATTCAGACACCCAGCGTCCGATATGGGGCCGGTCGCATGAATAGGGGTGGTGGCGGCGGCCGTGGATAGATTCATGTACTGCATGAATCTATCCATTCTATATAGAGGGGGTGGCGGGAAAGAGGGGGCCCTTGCGCCCCTTAATGGACGGGATGCCCCTGCTTCACAGTAAGAGCTGTGGAAATGTTGTTATAGACTCCTTATGGAGCTTTTCTATTTATTTATTTTTTCTCTGTGGGTTGAACCAGACAAACTTGTGTCTTTTTTTCAATCTAGCTAACTATGTAGATAAGGGATACCTGCACCAGAACTACTACACTCAATATCAACTTGTTTGACTTTCTTTAACCATGAACTATTGATAAGCCAAATCCACAGCCTCTGATATACATTTTTTCCTGACAGGGGCGTAACCTTTCTTAAAAGAACACTAAAGGCAAAAATGTTTTTGTTTAAAAATAACAAACATGTTATACTTACCTCCACTGTGCAGCTCGTTTTGCACAGAGTGTCCCCGAATCCTGTCTTCTGTGGTCCCTCGGCGGCTGGTTCAGCTCCTCCTGGCAAAAGCTTTCTACCATCATGCAAGCGAGCTCGCATGGTGGAAAGCTGTTGCGAGCGCGCTCCCGTGATACAGCGGTGGCCATAGCCGCCGACTGTATCACTCGGCCCCGCTCCCTGGCGCTCCACGTCATCCGCTGTGATTGACAGCAGCGCCAGCCAATGGCTGCACTGCTATCAATCTGCCCAGCCTAGCCAATCAACGGCCAGGCTGGGAACCGAACAGGATGACAAGCACGCGCACCGGACTTTCGAGGGGTGAGGTAAGTAAAACGGGGGCTCGGGGGGGGCGTTGCTTTCAGATGTTTTTTTTATCTTAATGCATAGGATGCATTAAAGGGGTGTTCCAGCCAAATGTTATGTTTATTAAAAGTCAGCAGCTACAAAAGGTGTAGCTGCTGGCTTTTAATAAACATACACTTACCTGCTCCAGCGTTCCAGTGGCGCGCCGGCCGGGGCTCCGCTCCGCTCCCCCCCTCCCCGGCCGGCATCCTCATTGCTACTGTGGGCACCCGGCCGTGACAGCTTTCGGCTTCACGGCTGGGCACCCACTGCGCATGCGTGAGCGGCACTGCGCATGCGCGTGCGGCATGGCCCATTGGACAGGCGATCGTCTAGGACCTGTCAGTGTCCTAGGCCATCGCCTACAGGGAGGGGCTGCAATATGGCGATTAAGCTTAATCGCCTTACTGTACCAGCCCCTCGGCGGAAGGAGGAAGTGGGACAGGAAGTCCCACTCCTTCTGAAGCCCCCAGTCCCCCCCCCCAAAAAAAATTACATGCCAAATGTGGCATGTAAGGGGGTGAGGAGTGGGATAAGCGGAAGTTCCATTTTTGGGTGGAACTCCGCTTTAAGGTAAAAAAATATTTACCTTTACAACCCCTTTAACTCTAAAATAAAAAAATAAAAAAAGTTTTGTTTGCTACATTCCATTTTGACACAATTTCCTTCAACCCGGGTTAACCCGCTAACCCCATACAGATATTATGAACAGGAAGGAACCTCGTGCTGGCTGTGCTCATTTTCTTGCGCATGCACAGAGACATGCAAATACTTGTGAGTTTAGGATTTTAACAAGACATGCAAAGAATGCATACACACATGCCATGGCAAATATCCTGGCACCCAGCAGCCTATTTAAACCTGAGGTCTACCTAGCATTGTTGCTGGATTGTCCTTAGTCCTGTATTCCTGAAAACCTGCTGATCTTGCTCCTGATCCGGCTATGTCTGACCCTTCTATTGACCCCCACCTGGACTTTTGATCACAATTCTGCCTCCCAACTTTGTACCTCGCTCCCAGCATGTTGGCAACTCGTGCCTGTCCCCAACCTGGAACCTGATCGTGATCCTGTACCTATTTTCTTGGCTGCTGCTGAACCCAGCTTGTGACCTGACTCCATATTTCTAATTGGCGGATCCCTGCATTCTGACCTCAATTTCAATGCTCCAGCTTCCTTGCACCTGCCCTAGCAGTCCCTGCCTCCACCACCAGGGGTGCTTGGGTTGGAATTGTGCAAATGGTCATCTTAGTCATCTTGGGCTCCATAGTCAAATATGTGGTAGCCTTTTACCCTTACTTCTGCTAGATCTTGGAACTAAATCCTATCATTTGAGCTATTTAAACCTGAGGTCTACCTAGCATTGTTGCTAGATTTTCCTTAGTCCTTATCCCTGTGTCCTGTATTCCTAAAAACCTGCTGATCTTGCTCCTGATCCGGCTATGTCTGACCCTTTTATTGACCCCCACCTGAAATTTCGATCACAATTCTGCCTCCCAACTTTGTACCTCGCTCCCAGCATGTTGGCAACTCCTGCCTGTCCCTGACCTGGAACCTGATCGTGATCCTGTACCTATTTTCTTGGCTGCTGCTGAACCCAGCTTGTGGCCTGACTCCATATTTCTAGTTGGTGGATCCCTGCATTCTGACCTCAATTTCACTGCTCCAGCTTCCTTGCAACTGCCCTAGCAGTCCCTGTCTCCACCAACAAGGATGCTTGGGTTGAAATTGTGCAAATGGCCACCTTTGTCATCTTGGGCTCCCTAGTCAAATACATGGTAGCTGTCAGGTCACCTGTGGCCAGGTGACAAATGCACCCCATTGGAGATAGGAGTGCACCGCAAGGTAGTGAACCCAGTAGCAGACTGCTGCCGATGGGCAGGAAACGTGAGCTCAAGATTCCCCAGGGCGCGGAGTCTAAGGTCCAGCAGGTGTTCACCAGAGCCTCTAGTGGTGAGGATGGCCTTCGCTGCAACTGAACCCAGGTCACGGCCCCTGGGGACCCCAGGTCACGCTCCGTAGGGAGAAAGGGGAAGCAGCCACTGAGAACACAAGGGATAGTGATGGGTAAGCCGAGGTGGGGGCAACAGGCAGACGAGGGTATCCAAGGAACAGGCTAAAAATCAGGGTAACAGGCAAACAGGAGTAGACAGAAACAAGCCAAAATCGGTACACAGAAAGGTTAACATAGCACACGGCAGACAGGAACACAAGCTAACAAACAAAGTTGAACAGCAAAGCAGACCTGCAGTGCACTAGTTAATATAGGCTTCCTGGGATAGCCTGGGGTGGAGCCATACAGGGAGGAACGGTGATAAAAGGCAGCCAGAAAGAGAGTCAGGCCTCTAATGGACACATGGAAGAGAAGGTAAGCTGACAGACATTATTGCATGTCCATGAAAGTAGCCTTTTACCTTGTCTTCTGCTCCATCTTGGAACTAAGTCCTACCATTTGAGCTATGTTGGAATTGTGCAAATGGCCACATTTGTCATCTTGGGCTTCATAGTCAGATATGTGGTAGCCTTTTACCTTTAATACTGCTCCATCTTGGAACTAAGTCCTACCATTGGAGCTATACCCTGGCTCTACCATACAGAAATGCAACGCCATTGCCTCCTAGCGAGATAGGCTCGCTGAAGATAATGCTGTGTGAGACAAACAAATTCAAGCTGTGGATTGAAAATAATAAATAATTGCAGAGAATAAAAACGCAAACCATAGAAATTACCGGTCCATATAGTAAATGTATGATACATCAAAATGCATTAGGCTAGTTTCTTGAAAGAAGACGCCACAACCCTACTGGCGTTTCCACTCTTCCTGTTCCTTTTCATTTGTTTATTTTGAAAAGTCAATAAATGAACTGTAGGTACCAGAATTAATAAATAATACGGGTGTTTGAAGTAAACAGGTAATGAATCATTCATTACCGCAATGTAATAAAATGCCGGCGTCTCCATAGCACAGCTGTAATAAGGGTGTCAGGTGCATTTTAAGTGTGTGACAGAGGAGTCACCTTGCAGCTGCTGGGAATCAGCCTCATCATTTTCCCAAGTGACGCGTTCGCTGTAGGAAAATTGACATTCACCTGCCTCCCCGCATCTCCATCACTCCTTGTGTCATGTCATGTCAACATTGCTCATTTCACCACATACAATGTCATATCACTGAGGGGACAAAGAGAATAATGAAAGATTATACCTGACACAAGCCAAAATCCATTTTTCTTTGCTCTCCAATGATTGTGACTGCAGGTGCTGGTCTTTAATGAGGCAGCTGTCTAAGGTAACGCATTCTGGGGGTTACAGAAAAGGAAAAATTGTTTATTTATTTAACCACTTGCCGACCGCCGCACAAACATTTACGTCGACAGAATGGCACGAACAGGCAAATGGATGTATATATACGTCCCTTTAAATTTGCCGCCGTCCCTCCCCTACTGTGGCCCTGTTGTCCATTCTTCCGGGCACCTTCAAGTTTCAGAAACACACCCTTCTCAGGTTCTGTCCCAGTACCAGCAGACAACTTATAGCCAGACATTGGAAATCCCCCTCACCCCCGTCCGTAGCTGAATGGGTCACTGAAATGAACGTAGTCATTTTGATGGAAGAACTCCAAGCTAAGGCCCTAGATAACCATGCTAAGTTCTCCTTTACATGGGGACTATGGAGACATCACTCTTCCTCAGACGAATTAAAGAAACTACTCTCACCTGACCGGAGACCTCCACCGCCTAAATGGCCGTGAGAGAACCTCTACACGAAAAACAGGATCAGAGCTCGGGGAGCCCGGGCGCATCACCCCCCCCACCCCCCACCCCATCCCTCCCTACCCTCCTCTCTCCTTTCCTTCTTTTTCTTTCCTGGTTTTCCTTTTTGACTTATTCTTCCTCTATCTTTTCTGGTACATCTCTTGTCCTCCACATGCAGGATTAGTTTGTCCAAGGCAATCCTATATTCTCATACTGTTAGAGGTTTAGTCCCTTGGCATGCACATTGTTGATTCAGAATTATGGAGGTACTGCTGCCGCGCTCTTGGTGGCATTCCTGGCGTGGAGGTACTGTCCCCTTGCGTTCTCCTGTCCACGGGCACAGCAGGCTCCCACAGGGGCGCCCGGACGGGAGGTAGCAATTGATGGACTTGTGCTGACAAGCGCCAGGGACGGTTACATAAATGTTTTACTAAGGCGGCAAGCTTATCCATTCTATAACCTAAGATGTGGAAATTTATTGTGTATTATGTGAGGATCGGCCCACCCAATGATGGGGGTCCGGTTCATGTTTCTTTTGATTTCTGTCTAAAAATGTTTCTAATAAAACTATTATTGAACCTAAATTTGCCGCCGTGTGGGCATGCACGCGCCCCTGACACAAGCTCAGTGATCGTGCCCGCGGGACCTGCGGACTCAATGTCTGCTGGCAGGACCGGCCTTAAGTGTTCAGACGCCCTGTGCGAGCTAATCATGTGTCACCCCCTCATCACTGTGCTGTGATTTGTTACAGCACAAGCTGATTTTTGGGAAGGGAGGGTGTCCCTGAATAGTAATTTGGAAATGTGGCCATCCTACTGTCATGTCACGCTAAGCCCCGCCCCCACATAGTTAGAACACATCCCTAGGACACATGTAACCCCTTCCTAGCCCCCTAGTGGTTACCCCCTTCACTGCCAGTCACATTTACACAGTAATCAGTGCATTTTTTAGGGGAGGGAACCTATATGCTGTCATGCTTGCATCAGGAAAGGAAAATTACCATTAGGTAAGTATAAAATTTTCCCTTTTCCTGACACAGCATGACAGCATATACGTATGGGATGTACCAACTCACCAGACAACAAGGGTGGGTACTGCTCAAGTGTTTAAGAGGATTAGATCTATTCCCTCTAACGACTGAGATGTATTGTAGTTACGACTGCTGGGTCTGCCAGAATGGACCCCCAACATGTTGAATGTAGACCAGGTCGTAGTTTAGATATTAACTCTGGAGGAACTATTTTGGAGTTCCGTCAATGGATGCATCACCGGCTTGGAGGAGCTGTCTCTGCCCTCATCTGATGGACTTGTCCTCTCCATCTAGGTTTTGACTAATTGTATCCGTACAACTGCGATGGTCTTCGTTGGACAGCGGGATTGTCCTTTTCCAATGCCATTAGGCCTGATGAGTTTATCGTTTTTTTCTCCTAGAAGAAGGGCCAATTCTATGTCTCTTCAACCTTGAATCTCTTTTCCAAGTTTGTGGAACTTCAAACACTTCCGTTTGGATCTGCCAAAAGGATGATGATGTTCTAACTCAGGTTGCCAAGATACCAACCTTTGTATAGTGTTGAGAAAGAGACTAGAGCCATTCTGCCTGATCATTTCAGCAACAAGGTAGTTTATGGTATGACACTTGGATGTTTGAGATTCTTCTAGATCTACTTTACATACTGTATTTGCCAAAAGGAATACTTATTCCCATGTTCCTGGCCATATTTAGGATGTTTTGTCCCTCTAAATGGAGAGTGAGATAATGTGTCTCACTCTATTTGGAAGACCCCATGGGGGAAAGAATAACCTGCCTAGGTCTTTCGGACTTGGTTGCTGGGATATGCAACCCAGAGAGTGAAGAATAGATACGACTGCGTTTCAGTATCCTTTAATGCCGTCTCTAGGCTCTCTTGTATACAATTCATTCCTTCCAGTAAGGAACAGAGAATTCAATCCTTTAAATTCTGTAGGTTCTTCTCTTAGCTAAGGTACTTGAAGTCTGGAGTAGACACTCTGGAGTAGACACTCTGACCTCCATTAGATTTCAAACACTAAACGGTGAGACCTCCACATCTTGGTCTCCTGTATCTCGATATCATTTGTATGAATTTGGAAGATACCGTTGGCACGCTGTATGAGGTGTTGAATCTCAGGAAGGAGAATAGGGAGTTCTCAGATCTGAGACTGTACCCGTGGGCATCATTGCCTGCAAGCTACAGGGTAATTATCGTCATCACCACCAACCGGCTGCAAATTCGGATAGGCCTCCTGGAGACTCTTAGGTTTGTTGCAATTCGGATAGCGTCCTCCTGGAGACTCTTAGGTTTGTTGGTAAATAATCTGCCATACCCAGCTATTGGCTAATCTCCAACCCAGCTTAGGCTTCCTTAGTTTATCTGCTTCCACCTCTGGGAAGCCACTTAGGTTACGGTCAGACCAATAACTTGATAGCCTTGCTCGTTGCCGATCCCTTGACTGTCTTGTTTGAGACTGTCCCTTGTCATCCAACGGCTTTTGTATCTTACGCCCTCTGGCTGTAAGTTCTAGAAAACCCTAACATGCTGGGAGATACCTCTGACAGAAGTTGACTAGTTTTGCATTCCTTCTTGCCAGCGAGGCTAGGCCTTCCCCATTTTTCCGAGTCCTTTCAGCATAGTTGAGGCTCCCTCTGTTGTGTTTCCGCAAGACTTTAGTCTGCGACCGCTGTAGCTCTGGCTTTTGGACACCTTGTCCTTCATTGGCATGACTACCCCACGAGTGACAACTTGTGATGATTGGTATGCTGAAAGATCAGCTTAGCTACCTCCCCAATCGGGGATTTTTCTCCTCTGTGGAGTCATCGTTTCTCACGTGGGAAGTAAGTCTCTCTTTACTAAAGTTAATACAGTTGTCAACCCTGCTTGGGCCCCCCCTCGGACCACATGGGTTATTACAGGGTACTTTATCGCTTTTGCGATCGTGGGATGCAACCAATAGGAAAGAGCATCTGTTCAAATGGGATACTTACACTGTTTCTCTGAGTGTAACTTAATTAACTTTTTCCCATTCAGAATTACCTTCCAGCAGGTGATTACTGCGATGAGACTAGTTTGTCTCTCAATGATGGCTCCTCCCGATTTGATTAGAGTCTGTACTGGGACCTTTCCCAGAACTTGGAAGCCATTGTGCCACAACTCTTCTGAAGTATCAGCACGACTCTGGATACAAAGCGCCTTGAGGCGATTCGGTTCGCATTTGTCAGCGCTATACAAGTTACTCACTTTGCTGTTCAAACAGGACTTACCAGTAGTCCTTGTGCCCGCAAGTCGGCCTGAACGACCACAACATACAGGGTATACCAAGGTAACTACCCCTATCACACCACCAGGTTGGACTTAATGGACTATGTTTCCAGTATTACGGCATAAAATTGTGCGATTTTACTGCGATTCCTTTGCGTCTTGAATCAATGCCTGTGTATTCTTGACATCCACGGCCCCCAGTTAGACCACAGTGGGTTCAAACGTAGTGTAGGGACTACCTTGAAGTCGCAGCACTGCTATGAACAATACTCCTTAAAAATCCTGGAGTAGGATTTGTGGAGGTCAGGCTTTACTGACGACTGGAGAGATTAATTGCCACAATGGCCTATGCCATCCTTTTGGAACCTCTTGTTATTCAAGTTTTACTATGACCAACGCCCATGTAATCATAGCCCTTGTGCTCTGATGCATCATGGAGGGAATGCAATGAATCGGTAAAGGAATGAAACAATTCCGTTGGCTTCCTAATGCACAGGACTCATGGATCCTTCGCTAAAATTTACATCCAACTGTCAGCTGACCCTATTGGGCGACTTGGGTTTAGGCTAATAAAGATTATCGATTCTTTATTCCCCGCCATAGTTCTCCCACGTTTAACTTGTCAATCTTTTGGCTATCCTCTGGTCTTTGGTGATTAACATAAGGAATTAATCTTACTTCTAGATATTGCCAGATCCGACTTGAACAGTCACCACTCTGACTAAAGCGGCATGTGTTCACTTGTGGGAGGGGCCATAAGGGTTCACTGGCCACAATGATTTCTGGAGAAACAGCATACAGTCTTGTATCCGCAGTGACTGATCTGCATCATTGGCTATTCCCTTTCAATCTAGGATTTGCCATAGAGAGCTTATCACTGACCAGAGCTCTGCTTCCATCCTGCCTCATCGCAGGTCACAACAACACTACTTAACAGTAGTATGAATCTTGTTGATCTCCAGATCTACTTGCTGTCACAGGGTCTCTGCAAGGATATTGTTTCCTCTGTTTGGAAGAATGGTACCCTTGGTTAATCTGCTGAAGCCTGTTTGGCTGGCTGCTCTTTGATACCAAAGGAGACAGGAACAACAAGCGCCAGAGGCGATTCAGTTCGCATGTGCCACGCTATATAAGTTTTCATTCATTCATGCTCTAGAGGCAGAGGTACCCTTTAGCTGATTTTGCTTGAATAGCTTAGTACCTGAGTTCCACACAGTCAGTTTGGACTGGGGGGTTAAAGTCGCCGTCTCTTGCTTCTGATATGCCAACTAGTCAGAGCGATTTTCCATAAGCAAGCTTTCAGGTAGAGGTTGCCTTTAAACAAGCACGGTTGTTTGATTAGGCTTGGTATGGAACCATTAGTGACTGTAGGCCTTTTCAGTCTCTGCCCCTCTGTCACTGTCTTTGGCCTGCAACCTTGTTTTGCATTCTGGCCATCACACCAGTTACACCCGACCACTATGATTCCTGTAGCGATTTCTGGCAGTTAGCTACATAGTGGGATTTTTTCAGGGTTGAAGAGGATCTGTCCCTTGTCGCAGAAGCAGGTAGACTGGTGTTTGGTGTTGAGGGCTTGAGATGTACACTCATTATGCCCATAATGTGCACTCTTTTTTAGGATATAGCATATACTTACCTGCCCTCACCTTTATTCAAAGTTGCTGGTCTCTAGGAAGGCTGATTGCTACTGGTTCACAGATGCCTGGGATTATTTTCCCATAAATAGTAACCACTACAAACCCCATATCTTTCAGTGGGGTACCCCAAATAACACAAGCAATTACCTATTGCTAACAAGTACTAAGGAGTGTGACTGAACAGATCCTGACATTTTAGCACCCAGGTCAACATGTAAATGCATAGAAGTAAACACATCACAGCCTTACCTTGTGTGGAGTTAATGTAATCACAGGAATGCAGCACAAATTAATGATCCTATGACATTAGCACTAGCAAGGTAAACCTACCAGAGGAGACCAAACTTCCATACACAGTGAGCCCATACTGCAGGCCCAATCCCTGCACTAACCTGAAAGGGCTCTCAATATCACCTGATATCAGTTCAAACTTCAGCAATGCTGCAAACACATCCTTTAGTCTGTTTAATATTAGTAAACAGAGTGACACTACAGACATCCAGTTACATTCACATGTGTGATATATGCTTTTCAGAAATGCAAATTAACCACAAACCTGCAGGAAATAAATCAAGACTGTAGAGCCAGGCTTATTCAGTTAGGCCCCTTTCACATGAGCGGACGAACGGTCCGCTAATTACAAGTCCGTTTACGGACTTGTAATGTGTCCCTATGGGAGCGGATCCGTTAGCAGATGATGCATCCGCTAACGTCCGCCTACGATCCGCGTCCGTCTGGATCTGTTTTGCGGACGGAAGAAAACCCTATTTTTCTTCCGTCCGGTGGATCGGATCGGATGCAAACGGACAGACGGTCCGTTTCCGTCCGATTCCCCATAGGGAATAGCGGAGGAGAGACAGGGCGGTCCCTGCACAGTGTGCGGGGACCGCCCTGTCCGCCGACAGCTGAGCGGGACCCCCCGCTGAGCCGACGGACACACGCGGAGCGGACCGAAAAACGGACCGCTCCGTGTGAAAGAGCCCTTAAATGGAAGGCTTCAGCCCAGCACAGCACCTGCTATCATCATTAGCAGTATTGCAGACACAACCACAGCCCTTCAGTAATGCAAGTTTAACCACATACTTGCCTATACTTGCAGCAGTAACTGAATAGAATTGTGTGCACCATGTGGTGCCTTACCACCTGCATGCTTCATGTCCAAAGTCCAATGAATGTCCATACATGGCGTCATTATAAATGAGCAATCCCTAGAGACCATATGCCTTCACCCCCATCTTCCTGGATCCTGCTGGGGTGAGGCCTCCCCCATTAGGCGTTCAGGTCTGCCTGTACAGCGGGGAGCTTCGTCACAGGAGAGGCTTTGAACCTGTGCGGCTTGGCGGGAAGTGTCCGGCCAGGTGAGGGAAAAATAAAAATTCCTGCTTTCTTTAGCAGTAGTATAACCGCCTGTAGCAGTGAAGGAAAAAACAGAGAATGCGGGGGTAGGGGAGGAGACCTACTTTTATAGTATAACCGGTCCTGATTGGGCAGGGGGGCGGAGCCTTCCCATACGTATATGCTGTCATGCTGTGTCAGGAAAGATAGATTTATGGCTTTTTTTTAATAGTAATGGCGGCGATCAGCGATTTTTATCATGACTGTGACATTGCGGCGGACATATCGGACACTTTTGACACTATTTTGGGACCATTCACATTTATACAGCAATCAGTGCTATAAAAATGCACTGATTACTGTATAAATGTGACTGGCAGAGAAGGGGATAACGCTAGGGGGCGATCAAGGGGTTAAAGGAACACTAAAGGCAGAGATTTTTTATTTTTTTAAATAACAAACATGTTATACTTACCTCCACTGTGCAGCTCGTTTTGCACAGAGTGTCCCTGAACTCTGTCTTCTGGGGTCCCATGACGGCTGTCTCTGCTCTTACTCGCAAAAGCTTTCTACCATTATGCGAGCAAAACCATAGCCGCCGACTGTATCACTCGGCCCCCACCCCCCCGGCGCGTCAGCCAATGGCTGCGCTGCTATCAATCCGCCCAGCCTAGCCAATCAACGCCATAGGATGCATTAAGGTAAAAAAAGTTTACCTTTACAACCCCTTTACATGTGTTACCTAGGGAGTCATTCCAACTGTGTGGGGAAGGGACTCACAAAAGGAGGAGACTGATTGGTGTTCCTTTGTACTGGAAACACACCATTGGTCTCCTCTCACCTGACAGGACGTTGATCTGTGTGTTTTACACACAGATACACGTCCCTGGCTCTATTTCCGGTAATCGCGGGTGCCTGACGGACATCGTGACCGTTTGGGCACACGCACCAGCTCCCGAGTGACGCGACGGGCATGCCCCCTAAATGGCCTGGAAGCCCAGGACATCATATGACTAACGCCCAGGATGGGAGATCCCTACTGTGGACATTATATGACTATAGATGGGTAGGGAAGTGGTTCATTTACACATTTTTTTTCCAATTATTTCTCGCCTATTCCAAATAATCTAAATGATCCTGAGGTTTGTAAAATTACTTCCTTGAATTCTGTGACACGTAGACACTATGCCCTGTGATTAGGCACTGCTGTGTCACATATTTTATAGAGCCTGCCTTCTAAACTACTGAGGTGCTGAGAGGAGGAGTTTGAGGAGGCGGAGTCAACACAGGAATCACTGCTTGCAGGTAGCAAGGTACCAAGGGATATATAGTCCTTAAAAACAAAGTAAACAGCAGAGCTGCAAAGCATGCAGGGAATCCAGAAAGTAGTAGAAAGAGATGGACAATAGACAGGCAGCACTCAAAGCATAAAAGGAGATTTTTAAAATAAGCTTATATTGGATTCTTAAAAGTAACTAATGTTTGTATAGTTATTACAATGCTGAAGTTATAAAATGAAAGTGCCTGCTGTGACTATAAGTTTTTCAGGCAGTTTTTCAGGCAGTACAGTGCTAAAAATAGCGCTGGTATACCGCCTGAAAAACTACTGCCCAGCAACCTGAGGCGAGGCGATGCGCTGGCAGGAGAGAAAAAAAATCTCCTGCAAGCAGCATCTTTGGAGCGGTGAGAGGAGTGGTATGTATACCGCTCCTTCCCATTTAAAACAATAGGAAACCACGGCAATACCGTCCCAATGCGCCTCTGTAGAGGTGCATTGTGGGTGGTATTAACCCTTTATCGGCTGCTAGCGGGGGTTAATACTGCACCGCTAGCGGCTGAATCCCGGGGCAAATCCGACGCTGTAGCGCCGCTATATTTAGCGGCGCTATACCGCCACCGCGGCTCCCACCCCAGTGTGAAAGGGGCCTTATTCTCATTCTCATGGTATCCTTGTCTTTGCCTTCCCCATTGATGCCAATGCATTTTACGAAAACATCAAACGTTTTATCAATTAACAATTGTTGATGAAATTTCATTAAAATAAAACTCTCGATTTCTTTTTCAAAGTTTGAATAATTCTCCCTTAAATGACTGCAAGGATTATTCAAAAAAAATTGTATAGGTGGAGCCCATAAAAGAAAACAGCCTAGTAGTATAATAAAAGATAATTTTATATTTAATTCCCACAATGTTGTTGCCCTAAAAATATTTCAAACACTTGTGCAACTCCTAGCATTCAGACAGAGCGTTTCACTGATCCCTTTCCTCTAAAGACTTCATTTTGAACAGGTGTTACAATAAACATGATGGGGCACCTGTTTTCGAGTTTAAAGTCTTTACTGTGGAACGAAGCAAGGTTTATTTTGGGGGCTGGTGTAGTGTCTATTTAAATTGGCACTGTTAGCCACCCAGGAGGAATGTAACATGAAAGAAAGTGAAGCGGCCATTGGCAACTTGTAGCCCTCCAGTTGTTGAAAAACTATAGGTTTCAGCAGACCTTGTCCAACTGAGGCTAAATAGCACCAATGATATGTAATATTAGAAATAGGCATGTATTGTATTCTGGTTATCTTTGTCTGTAAAAGTACTGCAAGCCAGCCATGGGATTGATAGTCCTATTATTACTTTTAAATATAATTTTTTTTTGTCAATCTAATTAGAATTTTGGATACAGGTTGTGGAGTTTTGTCCTGTGAAGTTAAAGGGGTTGTAAAGGAAAAAAATGTTTCTCATAATTAATAAGCATCATTTACCCGCAGACATTCCTCTTTTCACTTCCTCATTGTTCGTTTTTGCTCAGGCCGGGTTCACACCTATGCGAATTGAGTGCGGCTTAAACCGCATCCAATACGCAGAACATTTCTAAATACATTGGGCCAGATTCACAGAGCCCTTACTCCGGTCTATCTCGCGTTAGACCGGAGTTCTTTCAAATTACGCGCGTCGTTTCATTAGTCTGAAGCCTCAAACCATGAAACGACAGCTTCCGGCTTCAATCCGACTGGATTACGTGTTCGTACGCCTTCGGATCTACGCTGCAATAATTTTGCGGCCGCTGGGTGGAGTTCCCGTCGTTTTCCGCGTCGGGGTATGCAAATGAGCTTTTTCCGACGAGCGTCATTTGCAATCTCTTACGGCATCTGTAGTTATCTTTTTGCCACGTAAAGTTATTCCAGCTTTTATCTGGTCTAATATTAGACAGCCCATGTTAAGTATGGCCGTCGTTCCCGCGTCAAATTTCAAATGTTTTTATTTTTTACGTAAGTCGTCCGGGAATAGGAATGTACGTAAACGATGCTACTCAAACAACAAATGACGTATCGACGTTATTTCGCGCAATGCACGGCGGGAAATTTCTGAACGGAGCATGCGCAGTTCGATCGCCGCGGGGACGCGCCTAATTTAAATGCTTCACGCCCCCTAATCGTGTATTTCGATTCCGCCGCGAGAAATACACTACGCCACACTTCTGTTATCTCCCTGCAGAGATAAGAGAGCTGAAATTCGCAAAAAACAGTAGTTTGAATCCGGCCTCAGAAGTTGCTCTATTTCTTCTCTGTTCTGTTCACTTCCTGCTTGTCTGATTTTACTGACCACCGTGAAGGGAGACTTTACTGCGGTGGTCAGTAACGTGCTCGCCCCCTCCTGGGAACTACATCTGTGCGGCAGGACGCTCTCTACGTGTTAGAGACTTCAAGGAGGTGTGAATTACTGGGCGTGCCGCAATTCATACTGGGAAATGTAGTTCTTACATGAACAAGTGATGCAAACCAGGAAGTGAATGAGAGAACAGAAACCAGAACGCCGGAGGTGATATAGATGAAGGAATTTAATAGGTATTTACTCGTTTGTTAACAGAATCATTACACTATTCTGTCTGTCTACCTTGCAGACATTAATTTTAGGCAAAAAATTTTTTTCCCTTTACAACTCCTTTAATATGAAATTGTCAGTGTTGCAATACAACCTCTGGTTTCAGAACAACACATAAGGCAATTCTATTATGCAGTGCTCTCCTCACATGGGTTTGGATTAGTTGGTGTAACGTACCCGATGGAAATGGAGCTGGTGAAGGTGCTTTCCTTGCGCTTCTTGCTTAAAGCGGAGTTCCACCCTAAAAAAGTTCCACCCTAAAATGAACTTTCTATTAGCAGCTTGCCTTTAATGTAAAAAAAAGAAAGAAAATTGTTTTACTCACTTCTATCTGGCTGTTACCAGGCAGATTTCGTAATCTGCCTAGTTCCTGGTCCTAGGTGGTTCAACTTCCTGTCTTAAGACCCCATTGCCTCCTGGGAAATGATGACACTCATTTTCCAGGAGTCTTTGGGCATTACTGTGCCTAAAAATCGCCCAGCATGCACCTCTCCCTGGAAACCAGGAAGAAAAAAGAAACTGGGCTTCACATGCCCACACATATGATGAATACGGCCACAGCATGAGCTAGAGGATATAAGGAAAGTGTTTTGCAATGATTTCTGGAATGATTGGGGAGCTATTAATGTGTTTCAGGGACTATTTAATGTGATTAATTTTAGCTTGCAAAAAAATAAAAAAAATAAGAAATTATGCCTGAAACCCTGCTTTAACTTCTTGCTTAACACCCCTGGTAGTGGTGACGAGATGTGAGTACAGAGTGTGGCACAAGGGCCAAAGTACCAGGCAGCCAGGGCCGATCCTAGGCAGGGTGCACAGGGTGCATTGCACCCAGGCGCCTGCAGAGGTGGGGGCACCAAACATCTAACAGACTCTCTAACAGAAGCCCTCTCTTCCATCACAGAGGCCCTTCTCCAGGTCCCAATAAAGTACTCTGTTTCTCTTCCTGTATTTTGTTTATTGTTAAGAGATCATGTAAGGATCCCAGGGTAATGAAGACTTTGTGGGGGAGCATTTCTGTGGTTGAGTCATTGCCATAGAAACATTTGTAAAGGGGAGGAGTTAGTAAAATGACGACGCCCATGTGGGGGTGCCAGAAATATTTCTGCACCCAGGCGCCTGTGACCCTAGGATCGGCCCTGCAGGCAGCTTCAACTGTTGGAATGCGGGGGACAGATGACTGTGGACCACCAGACAAGGATCAGAGGCCAGGTCCGATCCCCTGCTGAGAAAAAAACGATTGGTTTGCGTAAACGTTATAGCGTCTACTAAATAGGGGAAAGATTTATGGAATTTGTATTATTATTTTTATTTTTTTACTAGTAAGGGCAGTGATCAGCAATTTTTAATGGGACTGCGACATTGCAGCGGACAGATCGGACCCTTTTGTGGGACCAGTGACATTCAAAAAGCGAACAGTGCTATAAAAATGCACTGATTACTGTATAAATGTCACTGGCAGGGAAGGGGTTAACACTATTGATGATCAGGGAGTTAAATGTGTTCCCTGGGAGGTGCTTCTAACTGTGGGGAGGAGTGGACTGACTGGGAGTACAGAGAGATCGCTGGTCCTGATCACTAGGAACAGACAATCTCTTTCTACTCCCCTGTGCACGGGACCCTTTTTCAAACAGCTCCGCAGATGTGTAAGACGACTGCATTGAAAGCTATATTCCTTTCGTCACACTGTCACAGTGTGAGGAGAGGCAGAGCAGGTAACAGGCTAGTGTGAAAGGGAAAATCTACACTGATAATCAGGGCACTGATCATCACTGTCCTGATAATCAGTGCAGCCCCAAAAGTGCCCATCAGTGCTGCCAGTCGGTGCCCATCAATGCTGCCAATTAGTGCCTCCTCATCAGTGCTATCTATTAGTGCTGCCTATCAGAGTGCAGCCTCATCAGTGCCCACCAGTGCCGCCTCATCAGTGCTCACCCGTGCCGCCTCATCAGTGCCACCTCATCTGTGCTCACCAGTGCATCCTCATCAGTGCACTGGTGTCAAGAGTCCTGTGCGCCTCCACTAATCCAAACTGCCTTAATTATCAAATATCAGGTGCAAGCGTTAAACATGCCTCATATCATGCAAATGTGGATAAATAATGACTTTGGAATGTGCAGCGTATATATTTATTTATTAGTGCCGCCTTATCAGGACCCACCAGTGCCACCTCATCAGTGCTGCCTATCAGTGCTGCCTTATCGGGGCCCACTAGTGCCACCTCATCAGTGCTGCCTATCAGTGCCCATTAGTGCTGCCTATCAGTGCCGCCTTATCGGGGGCCCACTAGTGCCACCTCATCAGTGCTGCCTATCAGTGCCGCCTTATCGGGGCCCACTAGTGCCACCTCATCAGTGCTGCCTATCAGTGCCCATTAGTGCTGCCTATCAGTGCCGCCTTATCAGGGCCCACCAGTGCCACCTCATCAGTGCTGCCTATCGGTGCCTCCTCATCAGTGCAGCCTCATTAGCCCACATAAGTGAAGGAGAAAAATGACCTGTTTGCAAAAATGTTTTAGCAGAAAGTAAAGTAAACCCCCCCGCGCCGTATCTTCATCCTTCCGCCCACCCTCATCCTGATCTGTGTGTCCACCCCCCGTGCCGTGTCTTCATCCTTCCGCCCACCCTCATCCTGATCCGTGTGTCCACCCCCGTGCCGTGTCTTCATCCTTCCGCCCACCCTCGTCCTGATCCGTGTGTCCACCTCGTCCCCCGCAACCATCACCGGCTTTTCTCTCCTCTCCTGCTGCGGGATGCCAATTGCCGGGAGGCCGTCTATATACGACCTCCGGCCTCCAGCCACTGGGGGGCGGGCGTGCCCACCGCATCACTGAGATGCCGATGCGCGTGCCTGGCGGCCGGGATGACCGCCAGGCACCCGCGAACGGCGGTTACAGAGACAAAGATGTGGATCTGTGTGTGTAAACACACAGATCCATGTCCTGTCAGGGAGAGAGGAGACCGATCTGTGTCCCTTATACATAGGGACACAGATCGGTCACCTCCCCCAGTCAGTCCCCTTCCCCCACAGTTAGAAACTCTAGGCAGGGTACACATTTAACCCCTTCCTTACCCCCCTAGTGTTAACCCCTTCCCTGCCAGTCACATTTATACAGTAATTAGTGCATATTTATAGCACTGATCGCAGTATAAATGTGAATGGTGCCAAAAATGTGTCAAAAGTGTCCGATGTGTCCGCCGTAATGTCACAGTCCCAATAAAAAAAAAAATCGCAGATCGCCGCAATTACTAGTAAAAAAAATAAAAAATTCTGTCCCCTATTTTGTAGGCGCTATAACTTTTGTGCAAACCAGTCGCTTATTGCATTTTTTTTTTTTTTTTACCAAAAATATGTAGAGGAATTGGTATCGGCCTAAACTGAGATTTTTTTAAAAAAAATGGGCTATTTATTATAGCAACAAGTAAAAAATATAGATTTTTTTTTTCAAAATTGTCGCTCCATTTTTGTTTATAGCGCAAAAAATAAAAACCGCAGAGATGATCAAATACCACCAAAAGAAAGCTCTATTTGTGGGGAAAAAAGAACGTCAATTTTGTTTGGGAGCCACGTCGCACGACGGCGCAATTGTCAGTTAAAGCGACGCAGTGCCGGAAGCTGAAATTTCACCTGGGCAGGAGGGGGGTATATGTGCCCAGTAAGCAAGTGGTTAAATACCTCCAAAATAAAGCTCTATTTGTGTGAAAAAAATATACAAAACAATGATACAAATTTAATATGCTGTATGACCACACAATTGTCAAAGTGTAAAAGTGCCCAGTAGGTTAATTGACCACTATGGGCCAGATTCAGGTACATGGGCGCTTCTTTACTTTGGAGTAACGTTTCTCATTTACGTTACTCCGCCGACACTTTTGGCGCAAGTACTGTTATTCACATAGCAGTTGCGCGTAAACTTGCGCCAGAGTAACGATAATGCGCTGGCGTAACCCGACGCAAGTGGAAGTGGGTGTGATCATATGTAAATGATGGGCGGAGCCCAGCGCAGAGGCTTACGTTCAGCGCATCATCCACGGAGCATGCGCAGTAAGTGAGGCTTCACTCGGCCCCCTTGTGCGCATGCTCACAACTTCCGTCGGCACCACTTCACGGGAAACGTCAGCGCAATGCGTTCCGTTGGGCGTTTAAATGCGCCCGTAGATGCGCCATTCCGGCACTAAAGTATATCCTGTTCCCCCTCCCCGCAGTGAAGTTACTTTTGTTCTGAGATGGCTGCTCCCGTTCCCGCAAACACACAGGAGAAAGCTGAACTCTAAAGGCCAGGAGCTGTCAGCCGTCATCTCGGCTATGGAGACCTATGATGTCTTCCTCCATGGCTGTAAAAGTTGACAGACAAGCATGGACAGAGGTGTTGTCCTGCAAGTGGGGGTGCTCAGCTAGCTCTTATTGTCGGTAACGCTGCTGTAGCTGCTCTCCTGCTGACCTGTGGCCGTCTGGAGTAAAGATAAAGCAGCTATTTGTAGAAATAACTTTGCGCCGGACGGACGAGATAGGCGCGGCGCATGTAGCCGGCGTATGGTGCTAATCCATTTGCGAATCGGGAAATCTCCCTCATTTGCATATTTGCAGGGGAAATCAATAGGCGCGACTGATGCGCCAAGCGAAATTATGCGCTGACGAGACTCTGGCGTCGGAAAGTTAAGCCGATCGGAAATGGCCCGTTTTCTGTCGCATCTAGTTTGGTGGGTACGGCCACTTAGAAACGACGGCGCATCTTCACAGTTACGTGGCGCATATCGAATTACTCCAGCGCAAGTCTTGCTGAATCTGGCCCTATGTGTACTTCCCAGAGTAATGATTTCTTTGGTAAACATTATTTATTTTTTATTATTATTCATTTATTAGGATTGTTACTATACATTGTTGTAATGATTGGTGCTGACAGGAAAGTTTGGTCATTCTCTCTGAGGAGACTCGTCTCCTGTTTATTTACATGGTCCTGACACATTATTTGGTCTGTACATAACCTCCCCTCTTCACTGTAACATGAGGAGGCTCCTTTCTGCCAGCTCATTGGCCGGCTGCCATATTTCTCTAGCTGTGATTGGATTGCGTTCATGTTATCGCCACGGAGATTGGCTAATTTCCCCCCCCACTGTCGCCTGATTGGCCTTATCCCCCCGCCCCGTTCCCATTGGCTAAGACGTCTTTCACCGCTGCTCCGGTGTTCTGTCAAAAGCCTTTTCCTCTTTCCGTCGCACCTTGATAGGTCGATACAGCGGGCCTCAGCGGCCCCGCCCGCCGCGCCTCCGATTGGCTCAGCCGGACTCCCCCCTTTTTTTCAGCTGTGAAGCGGACGGGTGAATTCTAAAGACGTGTACGCGCCGCTGCCCTTGCTATAACCAGGGGCGCGCCCCCGCTTTTTTCTCCCTCCCCACCACTTCAAGCCTGTGCTCGGTGTGCGCGCAGCGCGTCCCTGCCTCATATCCTCCTCCCCCCTCCATTTCTCTCTCTCTCCCCCAGCCTGTCTCCCCCTCTTCTATATCTATTTTTATTTATTTATTTGTAATGAACAATTTTTAATGAGGCGTTAGCAGCTGCTCTCCTCCGCCGGGCCCTGCAGCTCATCCCTTCCTTCTCTGTGACAACCTGGGAGCCGGTAAGAGTGCTCTTTATTCATCTATAACACTGACAGGGGGGGGAGGGGGGCATTGTCACTGGTGGGGGTTGTCCTTTAAGGAGAGGTACTCTGTGGCCCCCAGGGGCCCCATGCAGCTGAGTCTTATATTAATTCATTATGATCTATGATGGAGGGCCTGGTGTGTACAGAGCTGTCTCCTTTATTGGGGGGGAGCTTTAAAAATGGCTGATGAATGAGGACTGGCACACCATGTGCTGATTGGTGGGGGCCCCCGCACACACCTGTCAGGTATCAACCAATAAATGAATTGTTGCCCCCCCCCCCTGCATTGTATTATGCTCAGTGATTGGCAGCTGATGCCTGTTGTTGGGGGGGGGGGGGGGGGGGGCAGATCTATCAGAATGGGGGGGGACAGGTGTCCATGGTAACCCCAAATCGTCATCCGAATATCCTTCAGGCCCCCATTTTTACATCTGCACCTTGCACCACAGCATAGGGGCCCATGTATGTGCGACAAAGAAGCTCCTGCACCATTATTTGCGGTAGAGCTTGGCGTGCGACAAAATGTGCGTCTGCAGGGCGGCGTTAAGAATGAATGTCACTGCAAGAGCGAAATGCGTTTTATGTTAGTTTTTCATGCATTTTTGCAACGCTCAGGAGTTAGGCCCCCCTTTCACATTGAGGCGTTTTTCACGCGCTGCAGCGCTAAAAATAGCGCTGCTATACCGCCTGAAAAAAACCTGCCCTGTAGTCTTCAATGTGGAAGCCCGAAGGCTTTCACACTGAAGCGGTGCGCTAGCAGGACCGCTCCAAAAGTCCTGTAAGCCGCATCTTTGCATCGGTATAGGAGCGTGGTATTTACTGCTCCTATACCGCTCCTTCCCATTGCAATCAATGGGAAACAGCGGTAATACCGCTCGCAATGCGCCTCTACAGAGGCGCATAGCTGGCGGTATTAACCCTTTTCCGGCTGCTAGCGGGGGTTAAAACCGCACCGCCAGCAGCCAAATACCGCGGTAAATACGATGGTATAACGGCGCTAAAAATCGCGCTGCTATACTGCCACCGCGGCTCCACTGCCCAATGTGAAAGCAGCCTTAGTGGGGCTTTGCGGTGGTAGCAGGAGGCGATCCTTCTGTGTATATCACTGCCGCCCCCCCCCCCCCCAGGATGAAGGGGATGCCCTTTTAAAAGAGGAGTTCTCCCCCCCCCCCCCCCCATTATTATTGTGGGCCTCGCCACCATGCTTCTTTATCATAGGGAGACAGTGACAGATATTACGTTTTTTGGCGCAGCCTACCGATAATGTGCCACTAGGCCCCCCACCCCTCCTATCTTGGTAAATGGGTTGGCATTTGGGGCTTTCTGATGTTGTTCCCGCTAGGCCTGCCCCCTCTTCTGTTAGTGAACTGGGTGACGTCTGGGGCTCCCAATGATGTGCCGCTAGGGCCATCTTTATTATTATTATTATTATTATTATTGCCCTAGCGGCACATCATTGGGAGCCCCAGACGTCACCCAGCTCACTAACAGAAGAGGGGGCAGGCCTAGCGGTAACAACATCAGAAAGCCCCAAATGCCAACCCATTTACCAAGATAGGAGGGGTGGGGGGCCTAGTGGCACATTATCGGTAGGCTGCGCTAAAAGCCGTCACTGTCTTCCTATGATAAAGGATCTTGGTGGCGTAGGACGCAGCAGGGGCTGTAACGAAGGACAACGCTGGATCCTCTGTATGCGTGAGCATCTCAACAGGGGAGAAGGAAAATTATTATTATTATTAATATTGATAATAATAATAATAATTTTCTCCTGTGTTGAGATGCATACAGAGGATCCAGCGTTGTCCTTCGTTGCAGCCCCTGCTGCGTCCTACGCCACCATGCTCCTTTATCATAGGAAGACAGTGACATCTTTTATGGGTTTTGGTGCAGCCTACTAATGATGTGCCGTTAGGCCGCCCCCCCCCCTCTATTAGTGAATGGGGGTGATATTTGGGGCTCCCAGTGACACGTAGCTAGGTCTGCCCCTTCTATTAGTAAATGGGTTGGCGTATGGGGCTCCTGGTGCCTCCGGATGATGTACCGCTAGGCCCACCCCCTCTATTAGTGAATGGGGTGATGTTTGGGTACTGCTAGGCTTGCCCCCTTTTCTGTTAGTGAATGGGGTGATGTTTTGGGCTCCCAGTGCCTCCTGATGTGCCACTAGGCCCGCCCCCTCCATTATCATTCAGGATTTATATAGCGCCAACAGTTTACATGGTGCTTTACAAAAAAAGGGGGACCGTACAATTGCAATACAGTTCAGTACAGAAGCAATAGGAGGGCACTGCTCATGGAACTTACAATCTAAAGGGTGAATTAATGAATTGAGTTACATTTGGGGCTCCTGTTGCCTCCCAATGATCTGCCGCTAGGTCCGCCCCATCTTCGATTAGAGAATAAGGTGACATTCGGAGCTCCTGGTGCCTCCTGGGATATGTTGCTTAGTGCCAGGGGCACTAACGTCCTTCACCTAGGTCAGGCATTCTCAACCAGGGTTCCGTGGAAACCTAGGGTTCCTCCAGAGGTGGCTAGGGGTTCCTTGAGCTGTGGCTGATTTACCTCCTATTTGATGGTACCTACATAGTTCTGAGCCAATTCCACTTGGAGGAGCCAGTGGTATTACACCAATGATCTTCATAGTGGTAAGAATTCCACCCTTACAGAGAACTACTGTAAAAAAGGGCATTGTTCCCACTGACCCCCAATGAATGGGTTTTATCAGGGGTTCCCCCGAGACCTGAAAATTTATTTTCAGGGTTCCCCAGCAGTAAAAAGGTTGAGAAAGGCTGATCTAGGTGAATGTTATAGAATGAGGGGCAGCGCAAAAGAAAAACCACACCCCCCCCCTTATTTGTGCAGCGTAGGGTGGGCGGGCTGCATCGAAGCCAAGTCACACAAATGGGTGAAGGCCCACGTTAAAGATGGCAGAATGCGGTGACAAGTTCAGTGCAGTGCTTTACACCTGTATTATCTGGTGTCCTTGAAGCCCTGGCACCTGGGCTGTGGCCCCTTTGGCACTCATCATATGACCCTCAGGGGCCCAGCAAGAAGCTGTTTTTTTTTCCTTTACCCAGGTGCATACAGTGAAGGAAAATCTTCCTTACCTCTCATTCGCCCCAATGTGGCGTGTGTGCACAAAATTGCGCAGTTCTTGTGGTGCCAGTTGTTGGGCCTTCACATAGGTTTACAAATTGGAAGTCCAGTCAAATCCTGTCTAAACTGAAATCTGCTCCCACCCCTATTATCGCTGGCTGCCCTGTGGAGGAAAGATGTCTATTTATCTGTTCTCAGGTCCGATCACATGATTGCCGGCTTTAGAGGAGAGGACGGACAGCTGATAATGGTTGCCCAATAGTAAGCCTATAGGTGGTGTCGCTGCATAGGCAATACAGCCATTGTCACCACTCTCCCTTCTTCCCTGAAGTCGGCCGCTGGAGAGATCATGTGACCTGACCAGAGCGCCTCAGACTAGGTAAGTATAGACATCTTATCTCTACAGGGTAGTCGGTAAAAAGGAATTGAAAGGGGGGTGGGGGCAGGTTTAAGTTTTTATCTAGGATTTGAGTGAACTTATACTTTTAAAAGCGAAGTTTCACTCTCTAGGGGAAAAAAGAACAAATGCAAGTTTTTGCAAAAAATCCTTTAACCCCCCCCCCCCCCCCCCCCCAAGCAGCCTGCATAGCACTTCATCTAGGAGAAGTGTATTGGGGTGCAATGTCAGGCTCCTGTAGACAAGACCTTCAGGCTTTCTGTTAAAAGGCTGCAGGGCTTGTGAATGAACTACAAGGGTGGTGATGAGCGCCTTCTCAGTTCATGGAGGGCTACAAGCAGTCTGCTGTGGTGGAATACAAACTTGTACTTCTATCTTTCGCAGATTCTTGTGAAATTAATGAATGATGCGGCTGTGTGGGCGGAGCTATGCAGATTTTGAATTTACTGTGTTGAGAAACCACCACCCGCTTTTACATGGGAGGGGGTGAGCGGACCGCCAGCTCGGACATGTTGGACCCTAAACACAGTTGTAACATGTTCTGCAGATTAACCAATCCTTAAAGCTTGTGCCCCTACAAGGGCTGGGTTGCCTGGCATGGGGATGCGCAGGTGTGCCCAGGGGCGGACTGAAAACTCATGGGGCCCCCGGGCAATAGAAGATTATTGGGCCCCTGGGCTTACAGATGGCCACCATGCCAGGAGGCAGTGCAGAGGCAGGGCAGCTAAAATCTTGGGATTTTCACATCAAAAGCATGTCGGTTTCGGACATATCAGGGACAGATGTAAAAAAAAACACTGATTTTTACATACTGTCCCTGGTTTTACTTAGCCTGGCAACCCTGATGGGGGGCCCCCTAGTGGCATGGGGCCCTCGGGCAGTGCCCGGGTGCCTCAATGGTCAGTCCGCCCCTGGGTGTGCCATGCATTCTTCTGCAGTCAGTCCCATTGATGTCAATTGCAATGCAGCATCAGCATGGGTGCAGCAGCTGCTCCCAACTTAACAGCCGTGCGGGTGTGTGACCCCAGACGTATACAATGTGTGTTCAGGGCCGTGCAGCTACACCCACATGGCTGTCAAATTGGGCTTTGTCCATGCAGCTGCTGCATCCTAATTGACATGAGTGGCAACACCCGTGCATCATGGGGGGGGGGGGGGGGGGGGAAATCAAGAGATGGTGTTGTGCTCCAATAGCATAGAATGGTGTAAGTGGTAAAATGTATAAATAACCAAAATAGTATAATTGATAAATGAATGTGCAAATTGACTGAAAGATAAAATCGCATAAATGTGGGCAAAAATGGCCGTCAATAGGCCTGCGCTGTAGTACACCTGTGTGAATAAGGCCTTATCCTCTTGGCGCCGGCCGCATGCATGTATGAGGCCCTGTTCAAACAACTTACCATGCTGGTCATAGACCGTTGACCCTTTCTACTCCAAATCCTAAATTCAAGAAAATAATGCATTATTAATGCATGTCAACGCTAAAACCAAATCAACGTTGATGTCTGAGAACGCATCTGCCTAAAACTACAAAAACTGCACCTCTCCGCACGTGTCTAGGTCTAAATGGCCGCTTAGAAAAAAAATGTCTCCAATTATAGCTTACCAGTTCTTAACTCTTTTCAATGTTTTATCTTTTTTCAATGCCGGTTTCTGTTTTGATCCTGTTGTTGATTTTACCAGTATCTGTTTCCCGGGAACTTCAGCACTTGGAGGAGCCTTTCTCAACCTTTTTACCCCACAGGAATCCCTAAAATGTTCTGGTCTCCAACCCTTGCTATAAAATGTATTAATTGGGAGTTTATGAGAAAATTACGTTGATGGTCAGTAGGAAGAAGGCAACCCTTACAGTGGTGGTCTCAATGTCACCATTACAGACAGCTAAAAAGATAAGGTGTTATCATGCTGACACCAGCAGATGGGAGGTCAGTCAAGCTCAAGGAACCCCTAGCAACCTCTGGAGGAACCCTGGTTGAGAATAGCTGGCTGTCTTAGGGTGACAACAATGAGGAGTTTTTCAGACGGTACAGCGCTTAAAATAGCGCTGCTATACCGCCTAAAAAACACCGTCACTGCGTCTGAGGGCTTTCACACTGAGGCGATGCGCTGGCGGGAGAGAAACAAATCTCCTGTCAGCAGCATCTTTGGAGCGGTGAGAGGAGCGGTGTGTATACCGCTCCTTCACATTTAAAACAATGGGAAACCGCGGCAATACCGCCCGCAATGCGCTTCTGCAGAGGCGCATTGCGGGCGGTATTAACCCTTTATCGGCCTCTACCGGCGGTTAATACTGCACCGCTAGCGGCCGATTCTCGCATCAATTCCGGCGGTATTTTCCCCCGCCCCAATGTGAAAGGGGCCTTAAGGTACAATGCTGTCCCTTCAGGACACTGCAGTTCAAGTTAATGTGCCAAGGCAGAACGCACTACAACAGTGGTGGTCCATTTTCTTTTTATCAGGGGCCTTAAGTATTGCTCATGACATCACCAAAGGGCCACACAAAATATCCTAGTTGACATGTCAGAAACTACTCGCGTGTTACACGAGATGGTCAAAGACCAAAGAAAACATGCTATATGAGTTGTTGGAGACTTGGGGCATTTTTCAGGATTTACAGACTGGGCTGCAGGTTGGGGACCAAGGCGATGGAACATTCACCTTGATTGACCCATTTGTAGCCCTGCTTTTCAATGTGGTTGTTGCATTAGGACTGTCCAACGCCAATGGCTTGTACAGTAGCTGACTATACAGACATGCACCCGCTGAGCTACAGGGGCACAAATTAAAGAATTAAAAATGTAATTGTTCTAAATTTACATTTTAAGTATGGGGACTACCATTGATGTCCTCTTAGAAAATGCTTGCTGTCCATTGTGTATGGTGTTATAAATATTATCATTGATAAAAATATACGTTTTATTAATGTATACTTTAGAGTCACGGACCCAGAACAAATAATGCTGCAAATAACTGTTGTATTTCCAGAACATGAATGCTATCATAAGAGAAGTATCAGAATTTCAGATCTCTATACTTGCTCCAGGTTAGCAATTTAGAAAGAAATGTCAATGCATGAAGCCAGTGTACTAGCATTTTCAGTAGTGCCGACCTACTCCTTTTTTTGTTTTTATTGTATTTTGATGATGTGTGTGCTTTAAAGCGGTTATGAACTGCTGTAAGACAATTGCATAATGTGCTAGTATGCAGCGCTCTGTCACTGCTGAGGGCTGTCATCTTCCCCCAGCCGGTCTTCTGGGTTTCGCACACTCGGGCTGTGTGATTAGCCGGAGCCCCTATGTCACTTCCGTGCATGTGCTTTGGATCTTTTGGTCCCGGCACAAAGCTCTGAAGTTCTGCCAAGGTATATCGCACCTTCAGAGTGCATGTTTTGATGTCACCGACTGAATCCAGGGTGAATATCTAAATCGGTGTTTCTCAACTCGGTCCTCAAGGCGCCCCAACAGGTCATGTTTTCAGTGATGATATATATTGCCTAGGGCAGCCTTTCTTAACCGTTTAACCCCAGAGGAGTCCTTGAAATAATTTTGCAGGTCTTGGGGGAACTTCTGCTAAAATCAATTTCAGGCGTCTGTGTGCAAACAAAATGCCTCTTCTATTGGCGCTCAGTGGGAAGAATTACCCTTGCATTGATGCTCAAGGGGAAGAATGGTGGCCCCCCTGGCCATGGTGGAGGGGGGGATAATGGTGGCTCCCCTTGCCATGGTGCCTGGGGGGGACATAATGGTGGCCCTCTTGCCATGGCGGCCAGGGGGTGAGAATGGCCCCCTTGTGATGGCAAGGAAGAATGATGCCCCCCTGGCATTTGCGCCTGGGGGGAGGATGGTGCTCCCCTGGCATTGGCAGCCAGGGTGAAGAATAGCCCCTTATGCATGTGGTAAGAATTCAAATAACTATAGCTAAAAGATTATTGGTGCCATGCCACTGGCCACCAAGTAGCATGGGCCCCAGACCTACTCGGGCACTATTCTACAGGAGGTCAACCTGCTCAAGGAACCTTCAGAAACCTTTTGGAGGAATCGTAGAGGTCCACAAAACCCTGGTTGATAATAGCTGGTCTAGAGCAGTGTTTCTCAACTCCAGTCCTCAAGGCACACCAACAGGTCAAGTTTTCAGGATTTCCCTCAGATGAAATGGCTGTGGTAATTGCTAATGGCCCATACACACGATCCGAATATCGGACGAAAACGATCGTCCGATGATCGTACGATTTTCGGATCGTGTGTACACTACTTTCGACAGCCGATCACGACCGTTCATCTGATTAAATTTGATCGGACAAGCGTGAAAATTTTTCTCGTCCGATGTCCGATCGTCCGATTTTCGTTTAGTCAGTACAGCCGTCGTCCGACAATACAATACAAATACATTACAACACGTGACATCACTTCCGATCATTTTTTTCTATCGTACGAGAATTTTCGTGAGTTTAAAAACCTATTTTTTATTTTACTCGCGATTATTAAGCGAAAAAAGTCGTACGATCCGTCGGCCGATATTCGGATCGTGTGTATGGGCCATAAGGCAGTGAAACTGATCAAATCGCCTGTGCAAAATAATGGAAAGCCTGAAAACATGACCTGTTGGTGTGCCTTGAGGACTGGAGTTGAAAAACGCTGGTCTAGAGCCACATTATCAGATTTAACTTTATTGGGTTGGGGGGGATGCTAGTCATGTGATGTCTTAGGGCCTAGACCAAAAATATGATTCAGGGGGCCAATTTATTTTATTTCAAGTAATTGAGGAGGCCTTGATGTGATCAGTGCTGCTCCTGCAAGGGTGGAAACCTTAAAAAAAAAAAAAAAAAAAAAAAAGTATCATCTGCTTTCCAGCGCGTTAATCGGGGACCAGCTTCTTGTGTACCAGCGCGTGCCCTGTGCCCGATTTTTGTTCTTGATGTTGCCCTCTCCCTCCCCTTCTTTCATTCTCTGTCTCCTAAATTGAGTTGCTGGGATGACTTGCATATAAAAGGATGTTGCTGATCGCAGGCCTCTGCCACCAGAGCCTGTCGCTGTCATGGAACCGGTTTCACAAATAACACATTACTTAATGCTAAAAAGACTTGCGTTACTGTTGTTTTTAGGAGCAGAAAAGCCGAGCAAAAAGCTTGGCTCATGTGCCGCCTCTCATACCTTTTTTAAGTTGTAGAAGGCGCGTGTATTTGGGTAATCTCTGGTCAGTGGAAGAGACAATGCCTGTTGTGTACCTGGTGCCACTCACAAAGCTTTTCTAGAGGGGCCGTGGAATGAATAGCATGCTGCTGCTGGCTCTTTCTTCGCCTGAGTTGTGTTAACGCCCTATTGTGTTTTGCACGGGTGTAGAGTGTGCGGGGTCTTTAGGTTTCATTGTAGGCCTGTCTTCAGCTGTAGTGCTGCCTGTCTTTTCACATGGGCACTGACCACATCACTGGAGCCAGTATGTGATGAAAGAGAAGAGGGCTTGCAGTGCAGCGCCACCTCTAAACTGGATGCAGCGTGGAAGGTCTGAGTCACAGCGAGGAGCCGGCTCTGTGTTCAGGACAACATATGTTGAGCTGTTCTGAGGTCCCAGTTTACAGGTACTTAACCCTTTCTGATCTGTACTTGATGCACAAGGAGCTTTTCTATAGGATGTTATAGAAGCGGGTTGGAGGAATACTTTTTATGTACTTGGGTTGTGTCTCAAATCATAAAACCAACCAAGCTCTTTAGTATTAAAGAGCTTGGTTGTTGAGTCTAGTGGGTTCCGGGAAAGTGCCTCTATTGTGGCTGGAGATATGGGGGGGGGGGGGACAAATATTGTAAGGGGGGTGGGGGTGGTTTTTCTTAGATTGTAAGCGCTAGTGAGCTGGGCCCTCTGATTCCTCCTGTATTTAATTGTAACTGTACTGTCTAGCCCAGGGATGCTCAAACTACGGCCCTCCAGCTTTTGCCGAACTACACATCCCATGAGGCATTGTAAACCTCTAGGCATGATGGGAATTGTAGTTCCTGAACAACTGGAGGGCTGTAGTTTGAAGACCCATGGTCTAGCCTCATGTTGTAAAGCGCTGTGCAAACTATTGGCAATATATAAATCCTGTAATAGGGTTATTGATGTCGAGGCTTTTTTTTTTTTTTTCAGGAAAGTTTGGCACATTGGAGCTGAACTTCTCCAGGCACATATACAAGATACCAATTAATCTACTCCTGTAATCATCATTAAATTTATTATTAGATACTTGCATAGCGCCGTCAATTTACGCAGCGCTTTACATATACAATGTACATTCTCCTCAGTCTCTTACCTCAAGAAGCTTACAATCTAAGGTCCCTAACTCGCATTTATATACTAGGGCCAATTTAAAAGCAAATATGTATTTATTGCCTTTCAACAGATTGATGCAACACATAACCATCAGATGTCTACAATACAGGAAGGTACATATCAATACATACTGTGTGAGACACTGTATAACATGAGCCCATCACGAGTCCAACAAATTCGCCTCCCTTGTCGGGTGGCCAACAATGTGTGACATGGAAAAACAAGGAGGGCTAATGAGATAGAAATCAGTAGGGCAACATCTGACCACTAGGAAAGAGAAAAGGAGATAAAGTAAAAAGGGGGAAAAAAAAAATGGAGGAAAGGACAGGTGGGGGAGAGAAGGATGAACCGCCATCTGTTCAGAGTATGCGTAGATTGAGCATCAGGGCTGATCTCGAGGTGTTAGTAGCAATACTAGGGCCAATTTAGGCAGAAGCCAATTAACCTACCAGCATGTCTTTGGAGTGTGGGAGGAAACCGGAGTACCTGGAGGAAATTTACGCAAGACACAGAGCGAACATGCAAACTCCAGGCAGATAGCGTTGTGGTCGGGATTTGAACCAGCAACCCTTTTTACTGCTAGGCGAGAGTGCTACTCCCTACACCACTGTGCTGCCCGTTGAATGCAAACAGTGTTGGTACCTTGTGACCTGCTAATCAGTTCTTGCAGTTCTTGTACAGCAGAGCTGGATGGTGCAAGGAAGAAGCGGCATAAAAAGCCAATCCGTTTCATGTAACAAAAAGCATGTTGCTAGGAGGGCAAAACAGAGTGACGGAGATGAGCTCATTACTGTGCTACTTCTCCAGTCACAGCCTGGGGGTGGGTCCAGGGGAATAATGGTAGCCCTCCGACTGAGTCATCGATTGGCAGAAAAAAATACTGCAGAGGAAGTCTCTGGATATGGATTGAAGGATACTATTGCAGCAAAAGCTTGTTTTATTTTCATTAGCATTTTGGCTGGAGGTCTTCTTTAACTCCCTAGACACTGAGCGCATGCAAATATGTGGCCTTTCGGTGACCAGACTTTGGCGTCGGAGCTACATATTTGTGTGCTTTAGAGCTGTGCGGGGAGCACACTCCCTGCACATCGACCACCGACTCACGAAAGGCTCCCAATTGCTGCTTACGATCAGGAGTTTTCCGATCATGTGATTGCTATTTACAAGTCCTGCCCCACCTCCCAAAATGCAAAACGGGCTGGCGGGAGCTGGCACAAATGGGTTAAAATGCCTCAATGGTTCCTCATCTTCAGCAAATGATTGTGGGCAGTTCTTAGTAATTAGTAACTTTTTTTTTTTTTGTTTGTTTCTAAATACTTTTAGTATTGTACAAATGGCTACATAGAGTAATGTAATGCTTAAAATACAATGTAATCATAACAATAGCTAAAGTGTCACTAAACCCACAAAATAAAAAAAACTATCAATAAATGGTATATTGGTCTCGGCTCACACTGGGACGGCTTCAAAGTCGCACAATTCTGAAGCTGCCCCACACAGTGTGACTTAAGCGTGGTTTGCAAACTTCTTTAACAGTGCCATGCCCCCCCCCCCCCCCCCCCCAAGTAGTAAAGGAACTTTTTTTTTTTTTTCTACGTTAGTGACTTGAGTCACTTCGCTTTAGAACGGTCCCATTGCACTGAATGGAGCGCGACTTGTCGGGTCACATAGTGATTAAGCACTGTTGAGAGTGAAACTCGTCAGATTTTTTTTATCCCGTACACTGCGGTGGTTTGTACTTTTTGTTATTTTGCACCATAAAGGCATTTTTATTGGAGTGTGGCTGTCCAGGCCTTCCCTCTTCTAGAACCACAGAGTGCAGGCTGTTTTTTATTTAAATTATTAAAATAAAATAAAAACCTGATCCCGCCATCATTGGTGGTGCCTCTGCAATTGGAGTCCAGCTTTTTGGAACCACTACTATTGCTGTTGGAAGATGCAGATTTTTTCAGAACCCATAACCGTTCCTGCTGCCTCGATTATCCATCTCTCTGATTGCTGAAATCTGCATAGATGTGTCCATCTGTCTGGGAATGTAATTGTCCTGCCTGAGCTGTAATGTGATGGGATTTGGTGACCGCTGTGACATCGTTCTTGGCTTCTGCAATGTCTGCTTCAGGCCTTGCATGTGTAGAGGACATTTCATTAGTATGTGTAGTATGTGGCCATGTAACCTTATCCATGAGTGACTGTATTAGCAGATAATGGCATCATGTCATTTCCCTGCAGAGTTTAAGGACGCCGGTCATAAATATTCAGTGCGGCCATTGCTGGCCTACTTCCTAAAATGCTATCTGCTTGGCTGTGTCTGACTTCAACACTTCCTGATCACAGACCAGGAACAATGAAATCGGGAAGTGCATCCGAGGCTTGTAATGTTCCAAGATCTGTGGATCTGCATGAGAGCCAGGCATTTGGCATTTCCAGAATGGGTTAGCAGTGGCATGGCTTTTTACATATTCCATTCATGACCGATTTTCCTTTTTTAAAGGGGTTGTAAAGGTTTTTTTTTTTTTTTTTTTTTTCTAAATGGGTTCCTTTTAAGCTAGTGCATTGTTGGTTCACTTGCCTTTTCCTTTCATTTCCCTTCTAAATGTTTTATTTTTTTTCTTTGTCTGAATTTCTCACTTCCTGTTCCTCCTCAGTAAGCTGTTCTGAGTGACTAACCCCCAGCCAGAGCGGCTCGGATGATGGGGGCAAGCTTACTGAGGAGGAACAGGAAGTGAGAAATTCAGACAAGACAAAAAAACATTTAGAAGGGAAATGGAAGGAAAAGGTAAGTGAACCAACAATGCACTAGCTTAAAGGAACCTATTTAGAAAATAAAAACAAACCTTTACAACCCCTTTTAAAGCTGTTGTATACCCACAATGTTTTTTTTTTTTTTCACCTGAAAGGCAAAAGCCATAATGAGCCAGTATGCACCGCATACTGGCTCATGAAATGCTTGTCTCGGAACAAGGTGAAGAGAACTTGCCTGGTCCACGCCGAGCGAGATGTCGTCTTGACTCGGCGTGTCTTCCGGGTATCGCCGCTCCAGCGCTGTGATTGGCTGGAGCGGCGCTGTCGTCACTCCCTCGCATGCACGTGGGAGACTTCAAACAAGCGAGGTCCGGCAGCTGCCGGCCCTATAGCCGAGGATCCCTGCTGCACATGCGCCGCTGCAATTGGCGGCGCATTGCGAGGGGAATATCTCCTAAACCGTACATATTTAGAAGATATTCTTTATACCTACAGATAAGCCTTATTATAGGCTTTACCTGTAGGTTAAAGTGGTAGTAAAGACTACCACTTTAACCTTCTTCAGACGCGTTTCCTCATATGTGACGACGTCAACAATTCCTGATGACTGGTTTGCTTCCTATCTTGTAAACGTGTTTTTTGTAAGGTGGCAAAAAACGAACCCTTAGGCTTCTTTTCTACTGGCGTTTTTTACAGCCACTTTTTTTTTTTTTTTTTTGAGCTGGAACTCAAAAAAGCAGTGGCAGTGTTTTTTGAGCGTTTTTGCACGTTTTTTTTTTATGTCTGGCGTTTTTACAGCTCTATTGCTGGAGCTTCAGAACGCCCTGGTCCTGTGTTTTTTTTTTTTTTTTTTTACACAGCTCAAACGCCTATGCCATTTGCAGCTCAAAAACGCCTATGTGGGCATGATGCCATAGAATAATATGGACAGGCGTTTTTAAGCTGTAAAAAACGCTCAGAAAAGTGGCTGTAAAAACGCCAGTGGAAATGAAGCCTTACAATCCAACTTCTCTTCGTGTTCCCCTTTTCTTTTTTTTTTTTTTTGGGTCGGTCATATATACTGTTCAAAATAGTGTTTTTTTTTGTTTGGTGTGTGTTTTTGTTTTATATGTATTTTTTTTTTTTCATTCGTTAAGAACTAAAAAAAAAAACATGTTGCGTGATTTGTTAGGAAGTTATCAGCATGATTTTTCTGACTGTTGGTGAGTATATCCTATACAGTTGAGCTGCTAAATAGTTGTAGGGACTGATATGAGTGGTCACTCCTCATGTAAGGGGTCTTTACTGTAGCCCAGTGTTTCTCAATTCCAGTCCTCACGCCCCCCCAACAGGTCAGGTTTTCAGGATTTCCATTATTTTGCACAGGTGATTTGATCAGTTTCACTGCCTTAGTAATTCCCACAGCCTTTTCATCTGAGGGAAATCCTAAAAACATGACCTGTTGGGGGGGCGTGAGGACTGGAATTGAGAATCACTGACGTAGCCAAACAATATGCATACAATACAATGGTCCTCCCATGTATGTATATTTAATCATTGGCACATAGTAACTTTTTACTGGTGCACATTGTCTGTCTGAATTTTGAGATCCCTGTCTTGTTCACCATCTGCATTAGCACCTTTTACTGCTATCTTTTATCTCTTTTTGTAGTGGTAACTTCTTGAGCTCTCTACCTAAGCACAGAGGGGGGCAGGGGGTTTTGTGTTTTTTGGCGTTGAGGAAAATAAGAACAGGTCTGTGTTCAGTATGTGCCATGCACGAAAAATCCAGGTGTGGCGTTGGGTTTTTTTTTTTTTTGGACGAGGGAAAAGTGCTTGTACATTGTAGAGTTGAAAAGAATATCTAACCATCACTCTTGCATTGAACATGATAGAGAAAAAAAAAATGGTAAAAAAGAAACGTAGAGCAAAATAAAACTACACAGCCTGAGTTTATCGAGTGACGATAAGTCTATATCTATTTATACAGCTGAGAAATTCCCAAACTCCGGCCATAACCATGATAACTGTAGGTGGTCTTCTAATTGTAATAACCTATCCATCACTAATTGTGGTGAGGCTTGGCTTATCAAGCCAGTTTTGACAAATTAAAGGGGTTGTAAACGTATAAAAAAAAATTCTTCCTAAATAGTTTCATTTTGCTTTTAAATGTCCTTTATTTCCTCTGAGAAATCCTCACTTCCTGTTCTTCTGTCTGTAACTCCACACAGTAATGCAAAGCTTTCTCCCTGATGTGGAGTGTTGTGCTCGCCCCCTCGGGATGCTCTCTACGTTGCAGATAGAGACAGGATCTGTGTGTTAGGCCGCGTACACACTATCAGTCCACCCGATGAGAACGGTCCAAAGGACCGTTTTCATTGGTTAACTGATGAAGCTGTCTGATGTGCCTACACAGTTAAAAACCGATCGTGTCAGAACGCGGTGACGTAAAACGCAATGACGTGCTGAAAAAAACGAAGTTCAATGCTTCCAAGCATGCGTCGACTTTTTAACCGATGCTTTTGCATACGAACAATCGGTTTTGACTAATAATATTGGTTAGGCGTCCATCGGTTAAATTTTAAAGCAAGTTCTCTTTTTTTTGACCGAAGGATAACTGACAGATAGGGCCCACACACGATCGGTTTGGACCGATGAAACCAACCTTCAGTCTGTTTTCATTGGTTTTGACCGATCGTGTGTACGCGGCCTAAGTGAGTGTCCTGACACTCCTGTAGTCCAAGGGAGGGGGTGAGCACGACACTCCACACCAGGGAGAAAGCCTCGCATTACTGTGTGGAGTTACAGACAGAAGAACAGGAAGTGAGGATTTCTCAGAAGAAATAAGGACATTTAAAATCAAAATGGAAGGATGAGGTAAGTGAAGGAGGACTGCACTAAGGCCCTTTTCACATTAACCACTTAAGGACCTCCGCACGCACATTTACGGCCACAGAATGGCTCGTACAGGCACAAGGGCGTAAATTTACGTCCTCGCCCAGTAGCGGGTCGGGGGTCCGATCGGGACCCCCTCCAGCGTGCGCCTGTATCCGGGAGCGATCCGGGACGAGCGGGCGGATGTCTGTGTTTGCCCGCCCCCCCCGCGATCGCTCCCAGCCAATCCCTGCGCTCTCCCGCCCTGTCACTTCCTCCTCCTGTGTTTACACAGGAAGGGGGAAGTGATGTAATCTCTCATCGCAGCGGTATTTCCAACCGCTGTGATGAGAGGAACACCTCACAGTAAGTGTGCACACACACACACACACACACACACACACACACACACACACACACACACACACACACACACACACACACACACACACACACACACAGAGGCATACTTAACCCCTTGCGATCTACCCCCCCCCACCCCCCTGTCAGTGTCACTGAATGCAGTGATCTAATCACTGCATTTAGTGTCAGTGTGACAGGCAGTGTAAAAGTCAGTTAGTGTTAGGTTCAGGATAGCCCCCCCACCCCCCCTAATAAAGTTTTAACCCCCTGATCACCGCCCTAGTTAACCCTTTCGCTCCCTATTGCCAGCGTCACTAAGCGATCATTTTTCTGATCGCTGTATTAGTGTCGCTGTTCCCGCTAGGTAGCTTTTTTTTTATTTTTTTTTATTTTTATTTTTTTACTAAAGACCTGTGGCTAAATAAATTTTGGCCTAAATGTTTGACTAAAATTTAGTTTATTTGATTTTTTTTTTAACGAAAAGTAAAAAATAGTGTTTTTTTTCTAAAATGTCGCTCTATTTTTGTATATAGCGCAAAAAATAGAAATCGCAGAGGTGATCAAATACCACCAAAAGAAAGCTCTATTTGTGGGAAGATAAGGACGCAAATTTTGTTTGGGAGCCACGTCGCACGCGCACACGCAATTGTCTGTTAAAGCGACGCAGTGCCGAATCGCAAAAACACCTTGGGTCATTTACCAGCGTATTGGTCCGGGTCTTAAGTGGTTAAGGAGTTTTTCAGGTGGTATAGCGCTGCTATACCGCCTGAAAAACTCCTGCCAAGCAACCTCAATGTGAAAGCCCAAGAGAAAAAAAATCTGTCAGCAGCATCTTTGGAGTGGTGAGAGGAGCGGCGTGTATACCGCTCCTTCCTATTGAAAACTACGGGAAACCGCGGCAATACTGCCTGCAATGCGCCTTTATAGAGGTATTAACCCTTTCACGGCCGCCAGCGGGGGTTCATACCGCACCGCTAGCGGCCGCAACTCGTGGCAAATCTGACAGTATAGCGCCGCTATTTTTACCGGCGCTATACCGCCAGCGCGGCTCCTGCCCCAGTGTGAAAGGGGCCTAAGGTAAAGAAAGCTATTTAGGGATTTTTTTTTTTTACCTTTACAACCCCTTTAAATTTAAAAAATAAATAAATTCAGTGGGGCGGGGGGGGGGGAGGGGAAGAAGTCTTGTGCCTCATTTACAAAGTTGTGTTGCATTTTACCTAAATTTTGGTATAAGGTGAGAGAGACCAAACCGCATGTGGTTGGGGGGGTGGGGGGCAGTGTTGTGGGTAGCTTGGTCAAGAAATGTGTGCAAGAGTTGTAACGTAAGAAGCTGAATGTTACACGAAGCAGATGTGTTCTTTCGTGTGTTTTCACCTTTTTATTAGGGGGCGCCCACCTCTGTATTCATATGAGCTGCAAGGCTAGATAGTGTGGCATATCCTCATCTTTTGGGAGAGATAAAATTGTGTCATCTATGGACTGTAATTTGTGGCGGTGTTTCTAGTTGATGTAACATACTGTCTTGGGTAGTAATGCACACAGTATGTAAACTGTTACATTACTGCAACATTGTTTCTTTTCAAATCTTTTTTATTAGTAATAAAGAAAAGCAATTAGTCTTGCACAACATATTACAATGAACTACAAGTATAATAAATGCTGAGCAGTTCTCACTATCATAAGCATATAACAAAACTGCAACATTGTTTCATGCACATATGGTTATCATTTGATACCTTGTGTTATGTAACCCTTCGAATCTGAAAGTAAACTAAAAGAATAGAGAAGACGCGGCATGCAGGTAATTGAGAAAGTTGTGTAAAGAGACGGCCGGCAGACTGGCAGCACTCAGAAAAAATAACTACAAAAAAATCATCTCCTTTCATGTTCTAAGTAACATTATACTGGAATTTCAAAAACTACAATCATTTAGTATTGTTACAATGCCGATGTTTTAAATGAAAGTGTATGCTGTGACTTTAGATCTTTTTCTTGTTAGAAGTTGCAGCTTGTTTGTGTGTGTGTGTTTTTTTTTTTTTCTTTCTAAATTGGCTACATCAAGTCTCTTTGATCTCTTGTATCTAGCTGGCCTCATAACATTAGATGGGCGATCAATGCAACTTTTCATTAGAAATTACAGTAAAACCTTGAATTGCGAGCATAATTCGCTCCAGAAACATGCTTGTCATCCAAAGCACTCTTATAGCAAAGCAAATTTCCCCATAATAAATAATGGGAACGTTCCACAACCATTTTTTCATAGGTCCTTCAGTTTATAGTCCATATAAAAAGATTATAGCAATGTGATAGGTTGTGTAACCATAAAATGTCCATCCACACATGGAAGCCTCCACAAGGGGATTGGAAGCAAAATCCAGAAGGAACTACAGTGTATAAAAGAGAAGAGAGGCGCCTCTAAGTGTAGCAATATGGTTACATTTAATGAAGGTACAACATTTAGCAACTCGCATCTAAGTATGCAGGCATCCGTAGTAAAGCTGTCCACATAGACCACAGGTGTCAAACGCAAGGCCTGTGGGCCAAATTCGTCTCTCGCACCTCTCCTGCAGCTGCAGGAGAGCTCCAGTCCTCCTCCAGACCCTTGCTTTCAAGCAATGCATCAAGCTTCGTCCCAACAGCAGCATAAGGAAAGGGGGTGCGCTGTGATTTATGGGAGAGTGGGGGACGTAACTTCTGATAGTCGGGTGGCTCTTGACATCTAATGTAAGGGGAGGGATGCGCTGGACATCTAATCTTACAAACACAACCGGCCCTTTTGAGGACAGTCACAATGCTGATGTGGCTCACGAAGAAATTGAGTTTGACACCCCTGACCTTCCTCCACACCGCCAGCTCTCACCACTGTCTGTCTGCAATCGTGACCGGGAAGACTACCCTGCAGTAGTGATCTGAAAGTGAAGCTTGAACCGCTCGTGGAGTGCAGAGTGGAAGAGATGACGTTGATGGCAGTAAGAATGGTTTATGTGGATATCTTTACCGTGTGTGTGTGTGTGTGTGTGTGTGTGTGTGTGTGTTTTTATAAATCATCGGACATGTGGGTTTTCTAAATCTTGTACTTTCATAAGATGTAACCATATTGCTATACTTGGAGGCGCCCCTCCTTCTCTCTTATACTCAATTGTGACATGATGCTACTTGTATATCAAGACATCGCTTGTATATCAAGTCAAAGTTTATTTAAAAAGGTTTGTTTTGCAAAACATTCTCAAACCAAGGTTTTGCTGTATTGTTCAGTTTGGTAGGGGGTGTGGGCATCTTGCATTTCTCTTTACTCTTGGATGCCCATCAGGCTCTCCCTTTCATTTTCAAAATGCAGAATGTAGCAGAAGGAGTGAAGAAAAGGGCTTTCAGTCGCTTTGGTCTGAGCCCCTGTCGCTGGGACAGAAGAGCGTTAAGCCTCGTACACCTGCCAGGAACTTGTATTGCATAGTTGGGGTTGGGGGTTGGGGGTTAGGGTTTCCTATTGAAGAATATGGCTAGGACTCAGGATTTGGAATAGGGACCTCCCCCAAAGGTCAGGAGGAGGGTTCCCAAAGATCACAGGGCGTGGCTGACCCACCCCCACCAAAGTGTACCGCCTACCCCAACTAAGTCGGGGAATGAACAAGTCGGGGAATGCCCTAACCCTAAACTACCTGGTTTATAAGCTCTTTAGCGCCACCACTTTTCCAAAACAAAAAAAAACACCTACAGGACAAAGGCATAATGAGCTAGTATGCATCGCATACTAGCTCATTATGTAATTCTCTCCTCAGATTGAAGCCCCCGCAGTGGTTCTCATACACTGCTCTGGCGGCCGACATCTCTTTCCCGGGGTTACTTCCAGGTATTGCGGCTCTGGCGCTTTGATTGGTCGGAGCCACGATGACGTCACTTATAGATGGGACTCCCTTAATCATAGCCCAGTTTCCATGATCAGCTGGCATGTCGGCTAAGATTTTTAGTTGATTGCTCTAGTTAGATGAAAAGGTAAGTATTATGACTTTTGAAGGAATAAAGCTGAAAGGTGTTTCTTGTCTGTTTGGAGTTTTTAACGCCTACGTTCACCGGATTCCTCCATGTTGGGACATCTGTGTGTGTAAATGGATACCGGGCTCGCTGGTGAGCCAACCGCAGTGCTTCTCGGGTCCCTGCTTCACCTAAAGAGGTTACGCTTTTGTAATCTATTTTTTATCTAATAAAAGTTGAGATGTGACCCGGAATATTGTATTATTCAGCAGACACATGATTTGTAATCTGTAGGGCTGCTAGACTTCTGTCTCTTTTGACAGATTCCGGGGCTACATGATGGATTGACAAAATCACTGTGAGAGCGTTGGGGCCCTATAAATTGCCCGGTCTTCTGGGGATGCCGATTGTCTAAGAGCAGGAAAGTTACATTCTGTAAAATGAAGGGCCTTCCAATATACGACGCTGGTGTCTTGTACAAAACGCATTGGCAGCAGATCTTCCAGGAGCTTTAAAATTGAGAGAGGGATTTCCTGCTCATCGTGCATTTTCAGACAATACAAATGTGCTGAATTTCATGCACTTCATTGTATATGTCATTTTTGCATAAATATGGGGGCTGTTCACAGCCATGAGAAACATGAAGGCTGCCCTTTCCTATTGAAAGTCATCATTTCATGGCTGCTGTGATGACTTTCGATTTTAAGGTTTACTTTTTTTTTCAGTCATTTAATTTTTTCATGAATACGTTCTTGAAATGTCGTCATAATACACAGCCGCCATATAATTTTCAAATTAAGCTGCTTCTTTTAATCACTTCATTACTGGGCACTTAAACACCCTTCCTGCCTAGACCAATTTTCAGCTTTCAGCGCTGACGCATTTTGAATGACAATAGCACGGTCATACTACACTGTAGCCAAATTATATATATATATATATATATATATATATATATATATATATATATATATATATATATATAAAAAAAAATTTCCCCACAAATGGAGCTTTCTTTTGGTGGTATTTGATCATCTCTGCTTTTTTTTTTTTTTTTTTTTTGCGCTATAAACAAAGACAGTAAATTTGGAAAAAAAACACAATATTTTTTACTTTTTGTTATTATAATAATAATAATATCCTATTTTTTTAAACATTTTTTTTCCTCGGTTTAGGCTGATTCGTATTCTACATACTTTTGTCAATAAAAATCGCAGTAAGCGTATATTGGTTTGCGCAAAAGTTATAGCGCCTACAAAATAGGGGATTTATGTTTTTTTTTTTTTTTTTTTTGTCAGGCCTGCGATATTGCGAACGCACATATCGGACACTTTTGACACAAATTTATACAGCGATTAGTGCTATAAAAATGCATTAATTGCTGTATAAATGTGACTGGCAGGGAAGGGGCTAAATGTATTCCCTGGGTGTGTTCTAACTGTGTGGGGGGAGTGGGACTGACTGGGGGAGGTGATTGATGCTGTGTCCCTATGTACAAGGGACACAGCATCGGTCTCCTCTCTCCCTGACAGGACGTGGAGCTCTGTGTTTACACACAGAGCTCCATGTCCCTGCTGTCACCGCCGATCTTGGGTACCTGGCGGACATCACGGCCACCAGGCACACGCATCAGCCCGTCAGCGATGCGCCGGCACAGTGTTTACCCTCTGCACGCCCCCCAGCGGTGCGCCAGGGTAATGCATATATAAAGACATCCACTCGGCACTTGATTGAGAGCCGCGCTGTGGACGTCTTTCGTCTATAGCGAGGATCTCAAGTGGTTAAAAGAATAATAGTCCTGGAGTTTTACTTTGCCTAGGCTGAGATGTCGTCAGCCTGCTGCAGGCAGGAGGGACTATTTCTTAAGTCTCTCCTCCAAGTGATCAGACTGCAACATTCTCACCTTGTGACTTTATAGCAAGTCACAATGTGAGAAGCAGGGCTTGTCGGACTATTGTGAACACCGCTAAGAACTGCAGATGCTAGGATTTACAGGGTGGTGTCATCTGAGCCAGTATCTCAGTCCAGGATGTAGACGTTGATGCCTAAACAAAGATGGGTCTGACTTTCTTATGAGTAAGAGCTGGTTCACACTACCGTGACCTGGGGGGACTTGTGTCACCCGACATGTCAAATTACATGTTGGTGAATGAGAGCTGTCTTCATGTACACTACTGTAGTCGCTCCGACTTCTTCAGGAAAGGTTCTTGTACGACTTCAAGGTGACTTCTAGGTGACTTGTACCCATTGATTTCAATGGAAGTCTGATCCTTAACTGAAGCAACTCTCCAGGAAAAAAAGTTTTTCTCAGGCAAACCGCTCCCTCCCACAGAGCTGATTGTTTGATTGGCCAAAGTCGCCTGTCCCGGAGGCGTGCGCCGTAGACATTGGTGCAGTGTTTTCAGCAAATATCTCCTTAACCGTGTGGATTAAGGAGATAATTTCTTGCACCTACAGGTAAGCCTTTTAATCTAGGCTTACCTGGAGGTGTAAATTGTGTGGTTGGGTTTGCAACCACTTTAGAAACGAGTGTCAGCAAAAGATTTGGACTTTAAGTGGTTAAACTTTCTGCATTTACAGATAATTTTCATATAACAAACTTGGCAGACTGCCCATATTTTTTCTTTACACAAAGAAGTTTATCTCTTTTTGATTTAAGAAGGAAGCATTAGTTACAATGTTTCAATGTTTCCTGTTAAAAACTTGGCAGACTACCTGGATATTTTGACAGCTTGGTGAACAGATAAAGTCTCTCCACTTGTTTTATGAAAAAAAAAAAACCTCTGCATTGGAGGTCACCAGGGGGGTTGAATCGAGATCACTTTTTTTTTTGTAACAAATTGCCGCTCTCCTTTTGGGCCATGCACTCAGCCTAATTAGGATAGATGGACATTTGACTTTCTCAATCTGGGTATCTAGTAGGTTCTGAGATTCATTAAGTATTAAAAGTCATTGGGTCAGTATAATGGCAAAGCGCTGTTGTGCTTTAGCTCCCTGCCTTTTTCCACCTATGCAGGGGGGGCATTGGGCTCCCTGCCTTTTTTCTCTGTGCGGGGGGGGGCATTGGGCTCCCTGCCTTTTTTTTCTCCGTGCGGGGGGGGGGGGGGGGGGCATTGGGCTCCCTGCCTTTTTTTTTTTTTTTCCCCATGAGCTTAAAGTTTGTATTGAGCTGCCTGCCTTCCCTCTTGCAAGGAACATTGGTCTGTCTGCTTGTAGCGATGCAAAGGGCGGTGTAAATAAGATTGACATGTATAAAGTCTGAGAGTCCAATCAGAATTGATTCACAAGCAACAACATTGAAGATTTATAGATGTGAACCTTAGCTATAATTGCCAAGATTGTCCAAAATGCTTAAGTGTGGTTATCCTTTTTATATTGCCATGTAAATAACAAAGATTGTTGCATTGATTAATACAATTTAGTTTTTATTGTGTTGACTCCAAAAAGAAAATGTTTGGCTAACTCACGGACGTCGTTCCCTGTGACAGATATGGTGTTATGTCTTTGTTAAAATTTACTGTGGCCTCATAACATCCCACTGTGGCTGGTTAAAGTTTATAACATCATTCAGAATAATGGCAAAAGAAAAGAAAAGTGCGCCAGAGGAAATCAAATTTGTGTGTCAGTGTTGTCTTGATTTTTATGGAAAATCTGATAAGATTAATGACCTCCTCTCAGCAAAGGGAAATCTGACTCTCGTTTCACTGTGTACATTGATTTTTAACTCTGTCAATGCCAAGGGGGGTGTTGTGGGATATTCTGGGCTATGGTCTTAGGCGACGTATGAGGCTGGGCTGAAGATGAAGCAGAAATTTGAAGGATTTTAAAGAAAAGGCCCCCCCCAGCCACCAGATTGACTGTCTGATTTATACCACATAAGCGTACCCACAGCTTCTATAACCTTCTTTCTGTTGCACTCCAAAAAAAAAACATTCTCGCTGCCTTGCAAAAATAGTGCTTTCCATATACTACTGTCCATTCCATGTACTGCACTGGTCACTCAATCAAGGTGAACAAGTGGTCTAACCTTAAACTGTGTAGGGGGTTCCTTATTGTTGGAACGATAAGGATGTAGAGCTCCCTGCCACGATTGGTGGCTTCCGTGGGAAGTGTTGATGATCTCACATTTTGATGGGCATGTTGGTGAATGCAATATACAGGGATATAGGAAGTGATCGACATAAATTCCTGCCTACACCCACGCAGGCTGTACTGGTGTCTTCACCCTTACCAACTATGTAACCTTGGTGTTTGTACTTGCACATTGGCATTAGACGTGCATGGTGGTAGAAGAAAGTGAGGCTGTGTCATGACCTTTTGGTGCCCCTGTTCCTCATTCCAGCACCCGGGTGTCGGCTGTTGCTTTTCCTCCCTGTCTGTGTTTACCTGTTAGGTGATCTGCTCAGTCACCTGATGTAAGCAAACTGAACACTCTATCCCTTGCTTGTGATGGAGACAGACTTGCCAGTATTGTTCTAAACCAGTAGTTCTCAACTCCTGTCCTCAGGACCCACTAACAGGCCAAATTTTAAGTATTACCTTGGGGGGAGATGCAGACTAGAATACTGCAATCACTGAGCGAGCAGCAAATGAAATCGCCTGTGATGTATTTCAGCTATCTTGCAAACCTGGCCTTTTGGGGCTTTTTCACACTTTCACACGGGCGGCCTGTTTAGGTCCGCCTGATAGTTTTTTTTTTTTTTTTTTGCGGACCTGAACAGGCGCTCCGTGCTTCTCTATGGAGCTGCGGATGTCAGCGGTGACATGCCCGCTGACATCCGATCCGCCAAATTGTGACGAAGGAAAAGCCTACTCTTCCATCCGTCTGGCGGATTGGGTGAACACGGACAGACGGTCCGTGTTCATCCGATTTCCCCCCCCCATAGGGGAGAGAGGAGAAAAGACAGGGCGGTCCCTGCACAGTGTGCGGGGACCGCCCTGTCATCCGCTGGCTCAGTGGGGATCAACGGAGCGATCCCAGCTGAGCAAACGGAGGTTCCCTTACTGATCCGCCCCGTGTAAAAGAGCCCTTAGTGTGTCCTGAGGACAGGAGTTGAGAACCACTGGCAGTGGTTGTCTTGGAGGTGTGTTTGGGGTCGTTATCATATTGGAATACTGCCCTGCAGCCTAGTCCCCATAGGGCGGGGATCATGCTCTGCTTCAGTATGTCACAGTACATGTTGGCATTCATGGTTCCCTCAATGATCTGTAGCTCCTCAGTGTCGGCAGCACTCATGCACTCCCAGACCATGAAACTCCCACCACCATGCTTGACTGTTGGCAAGACACACTTGTCTTTGTTCTCCTCACCTGCTTGCCGGCCCCTCACACACTGAACCAAATAAATTTATCTTGGTCTCAGACCACAGGACATGGGTCCAGTAATCCATGTCCTTAGTCTGCTTGTCTTCAGCAATCTGTTTGCAGGCTTTTCTTGTGCATCACCATTGTACATTCTCTTATTGGCGGCGTCCAGCGGCGTCTGCTGCGGATGCCACTGGACTCCAGGACAGGTAAGTGTCCTAATATTAAAAGTCAGCAGCTGCAGTATTTGTAGCTGCTGGCTTTTAATATACTTTTTTTTAATGGGACATCCGCTTTAAGATGATAAACCTACAGTGTGCAGCAGCCGCCTTAATACTTGCCTGAGCTTCATGTAGATCCGGCAATGTTGCACGAGAGACTTGGCTGTGCGGTTGACTCCCACTCCTGATTGGCTAAGACACTTAGCTGGTCCCATTGGCTTCTGATGCTGTCAATCAAAGTCCGTAAGCCAATGAGGGGAGAGGGGGTGGGGACAAGCCATGACTTTGTGGCTGCATGGACGCAGAGCTGTGGCTGGTCTCGGGTGCCCCCAATAGGAGCACCAGAAAGGGGCCTGAGAAGAGGAGGATCAGGGCTGCCCTGTGCAACACCACTACACACAGCAGTTAAAGAGGAGGTTCACCCAAATAACATGTGTATGAGATCATATTCTTTATACTTCCAACATGTACAGTATGCCATTTATTTTTGGCTGTACATACCTTTTTATTATGGCTATTTTCCACCTGGCTTCCGGGTTCTCACTCCCGCTGGAGTAGGTGTTTCTATGCTGTGCCGCAATGTCATCTGGGACTTCGCCCAGATGATTGACGTCTTTGAGAAAAAGTTCCCCCCCGGCGGATAAGGGCTCCCCCTATTTTGTAGGCGCGTCACAGAGTTTCTGAAAGTAGCCGAACTGCGAGTCGGCTTTATACGGCGCCTAGTTAGAGCTGACTCGCAGTTCGGCTACTTTTGGAAACTCAATAACTCATGCTGCGCCTACACAATAGGGGGGAGGGCTTATCCACCGGGGGAGCTTTTTCTCAAGGACGTCGATCATCTGGGTAAAGTCGCTGATGACATTGCGGCACAGCATTGAAACGCCTGCTCCCGTGGAAGCGAGTACCGGGAAGCCGTGTGGAAAATGGCCATAAGGTATGTACAGCCAAAAATAAGGCATACTGTACATGTTGGAAGTATAAAGAATATAATCTCTTGTATACATTTTATTTGGGTGAACCTCTGCTTTTAAGTATAACGTGTTTTTTTTAAAAATAACATACTTTTTAGTGTCCCTTTTAAGTGATCAGCTAATTTACACGTTGGCATCCCTGGCGGTTTTACAGACAAAACAAAGTTCTATTTAGGGATCTAATTGGCTTTCCCCAGAAACCGAACAATATTTGTTTTTATTTAACAATACTTCATAATGGTAGACTCTGCACTCTTATATTTGCGAACAAAATGTTTCAAGTCGGAATTTCCCTTTAAGCCACAAATAATGATTTATTTAACAGTTGGATAAGCCTGCCTATAAAGCCAGCTCAAAAAAATACCTTTTTTTAAGTTAATTTATTAATGTTTGGGGATGAAGATGGGGGAATTTGAGTAATTGTGCAGAACAGCTGGCAGCCCAATTATACCTGCATTATAGACTTCGATATTTTCAGTGACATTTCGTACGTCTGGCTCCAGAGCCCTTGTTTGGAAATAGCAGATGAAGTGCGACACGTCGCATGTTCTATTTTTTTTTTCTCGTTGACCGCCAATTAAATGGCCTTAGGTTGCGTAATAATACATTTTACAGCCATGCTGTATAATATTTCTCATTATCGTTAAACTTTTTATATGTTTGAAGACGGGAAATGAGTGATGATTTCAATTGGGATCCGATGAAACGCTTCCAGTTACATGTTCAGCTTCTTGCGTGGTTTGGGTATGCAGTGATTTTTATTAAAGTGTCGTGGGCAGCATTAGTGGTTGTTGAAGAATAAAGACCCCTAGTAAGATATCTCTGCACTCTAAAGATAAAACTCCAGGCAAAGAGTACGCAGATGAAATGCATATGTAGGCGCTGCCAAGGGATTTGTGTATTTGTGAATGCCTTCTTAAAGTGGATGTAAAGGCACAAGTGTGTGTTTGTTTTGTTTTTTGTTTTTGTTTTTTGTAGCTTCATACATTCTATGCATGAAGGTACAAATACTTACCTGACCCCACTCTTGATCCAGCGATGTTCACAAGAGCCTTGGTTTTGCTGGGACTTGCACTCCTGATCGGCTTTTGGCGGGAGTCATTGGCATCTGGCTCACTGACTGTGATTGACAGCAGCAATCAGGAGATGCAGGGGGTGGGGCCAAGCTGCGACATCATATGTGAATGGATAAATCGCATCTCAGGAGCATGCCTGCTTGGGTGCCTCCACAGCAAGCTGCTTGCTGTGGGGGCACCTGGCAGGAGGGGAGGGGCCAGGAATGCCGCCGTGGGGATTTGAGGAGGGTTAGAGTTGGTCTGTCCTTACTGAACTCTGCAGTGTGTAATTTTTGAGCTTTCTTCCCTTGTTTTCTGCAGTCTCCAGACAAGCTTTACATTATTTCCAAGTAGGGGTGCAACCAGGGGCGGACTGACCATTGAGTCACTCAGGCACTGCCCGAGGGCCCCATGCCACTAGGGGGCCCCATCAGGGTTGCCAGGCTCAGTAAAACCAGGAACAGTATGTGAAAATGTTTTTTTTTATTTTTTTACATCTGTCCCAGATATGTCAAACTGACATGCTTTTGATATGAAAATGCAGAGATTTTAGCTGCCCCGCCTCTGCACTGCCTTTTGGCGTGGTGGCCATCTGTAAGCCCGGGGGCCCCATGAGTTGTCAGTCCGCCCCTGGGTGCAACGAATCAAAAAAACTCACGGATCGATCCTCGGATCAGGAGTCACGGATCGAATCATTTTCGGTTCAGCGAAAAAAAAAAAAAAAGATGGGGAAAACAAAGTTGGATTCAAGTCTGGGCTCTAGCTGGGCCAATGGCTATATATGGTAATGTACACCATTGCCCCCTGCTCATCACTGTAATGTACACCATTGCCTCCTACTCGTCATATCACCATCACTGTTCCAGTCAACATTGCCCCCACACTAGTAAACAGTAACACACTGAAATAGCCATTTTTCCCCACTATAATATGATGAATCCACTCACTGTTCTTGAACTACTCTGTCTTACTTCACTGTACATGCATGCAGATAGTACTGCACGCTCTTGCAGAAAATCCACGTGCAGAGGGAGGGGTGATGACGTCAGCACGGATTGCAGCCTGTGCCGATCCGAACAGGTCGGCCCATTCGGATCGCGCATGATCCGTTGCACCCCTATTTCCAAGTCCAGAATTTTATAGAGAAGACTGCTGAAAAATGAGTACAACTTGTATGAAATGATTTAATCTGTGTGTTTAATCTGTGTGTATCACCTGAAACCAGTCACTTCACTGGGTATATGTAAGGGTTTAGCACTTTAGGGGCTTTTTTTTTTTTTTTGCTTTGGGTACGTTGATCATTGTAAGAACAATCGCTGTCTGCAGTATATGCCCTGTGTGTTCACATGCTGCATTTTATTGTAATGCAACACATAAAAACGCAATTTACCTATCAACATTTTTTTTTTATATTTACCTTTTTGGTGTACAGAAATAAAATAATTTAAAGGGGTTGTAAACCTTTGAGTGTTTTACAACCACTTTAAAAAAAAAAAGCATTGCTACACAGTAAAACCGCTAGCCAATGTTTTTTTATTATTTTTTTTTTTGTGCTTTTTTTCTGTTCATTGTGGTGTCAACAAGCCCTTTCAGAACTGTTAAAATATCTCAATGTATACCTGTAGGATGGGGGCTTGGCGACCTTGGCACTACAGCTGTTAGAAATACAAGTCCCATGAAACATTGCAAGACCTTAGCAGTCACAGGCATGGCTCCCCGAGGCAGAGACATGATGGGATTTGTGTTTTAACCTCCGTTTGGGTATCAAGGTTGCATTCTCCTTATTGTAGAGATTGCACACCTTGTTTAATGTGTGTTGAAAACCTTTCTGAGACAAGTGCCTCCTTCAGTCACATAAACCCACTTTGTCGCCTCTTGCAGAACCCCCTACATTGCCCCCATGCTTGTCTTGAGTGTTGCAGGCGATGCTCTAGTTTGAAGCATCACTTGCTGGGGTCAAGCTGCATTTGGGCAACTGAACATTACCATACAGTATGTATGTTACTTTGCATAAAAATATTTTAGTCAGTGATGAATGGGTTTCTTTATGCTCTAGATCTGCCACAGACGTACCCTGTATAATATTATCCCTTGCCTTTTCTCTCTGCATGCTTGGTATGATCTCTTCCCTCCTCCACCAGCTCCAGAGAGCTCTTCGTTGCGGCACGTCGGTGAAAGCGTTAAGGACATTCTGTGAGACAACTCCGAAAATAGCAAGAACATGTGTCTCTAGGTGGGCTGCAGATCTGCTGACAGCTTGCCGCAGTGCATGAGAACAGAGTGCTTCTCCGAGGCTACAGCCTGAATGCCCCACTGTCACTGCTGTGGTGTCAGGAGTGCGCAGCTTGTCTCCGGAGATGACAATAATTAAAGGGTAACGCCCCTTTAAAAAAAAAAAAACAGGGCTGTGGGGGGTATTAAAGAAATTTTGTAAATGTTATTTGTTTCACTTCGTACAGATTTGTAGCAGTGGTCTTTTTTTTGTTTTTCATTATTCTACAGTTTTCAAATGATCCCTAGCCATACGTGTGGGTTTTGCAAACAATGCATATGTGTGTGTGTATAGATAAATACGGGATGGGGGTAAAGGCATGCATTTGCCTTATAACATATCGACTTTTGTCAGGGTATAGGAGAGACCTATTGGCAACATTACAGCAGACTTGCATGGTAATAAGCTTGCATAATTACAGCCTGTAAATCTTTTTGGAGGATCATTAAGAACTTGCACCAATAATGCATTTTGCCACCCGTTGGCTACACCAAAGCCTAATTTTACACTTGTCAAAAAAGATGCTCTCATTAACTACTTGCCAACCACCCTATACTATGACAGGATGGCTCATACATACATAGCTTTTTTTTCAGGGGCAACTTGGTTCCACCACCTCCGGCTCGGACCTTTTGTTGCCTGCTCACCACAATCACTTGTTAACACAGAAGTCTGCTTTCTGTGTTTACAAGTTAGAGCTCTGCACTCTGTGTGTAACCCCCCTGAACTCTGCACTCTATATGTAATGCAATCCTGGTATTTAATGCCCCTTTAAGACCCTTCTACTGTTTGAACGGGGTCGTGGTTGAGTTCCTGCACCTATTTTCGGGGAAAAAAAAAAGCTGTGTGTGTGTGTGTGTGTATATATATATATATATATATATATATATATATATATATATATATATATATATATATATATATATATATATATATATTACCGATACCGAGTATTTGCGGGAGTACTTGTACTCACGCAAATACCCCCAATACCTAAATAGAATACTCATACCCCACCACCCCCCTGCCGCTGCATCGCGCTGCCGCATGGGTTAAACGGCGTGCGGGAGCATCCCAACTTTCATTTGAATAGCCGTAGTGTTCCCACGCGTATACACTCTCCCCCTTGTTTGGGATTGGATGGGTGATCGTGATCTGTCCAATCCTGAGCAAGGGGTAGTGTCTATACGCGTGGGCAAAACGGCTATTCAAATGAATGCTGTGATTTTCGGCGGCAAAGGTATGGGGGAAATGGCTGGAGGGACATGGCTGCATATGTGAGGGCCATGGCTAGAGGGATATGGCTGCATATGTGAGGGCCATGGCTAGAGGGACATGGCTGCATTTGGGGACACATTAAAAAAAGTATCGGTACTTGTACTCTGTCTTAAAAAAGTGGTATCGGGACAACTATATATTTTTATATATATATATATATATATATATATATATATATATATATATATATATATATATATATATATATATATATATATATATATATATATATATATATATTACTGCACTTCTGGGTAGCAGGTGCAAATGTGCGCTTTCGGCCTCTCGCTGTGGTTATACACAGCGACAGCCTATCAGCTGGTACCATGGACCCTGCCGCTCGTTGATCATTTGGTACAGATCACCGCAGCTTCACTGTTCTCAGTAGGTAATGCAAAGCGGGGACAAATAAAAGCACCTCCCGTACAGTAAACCAACGCTGGTCAGGCTTGTTTCTGTTTGCACCCAGCAGGGCTGGACTGGGACAGAAATTTGGCCCTGGACTTCATCCAGACTGGCCCACTTTGACAGGTCTCTCCCATGGCGGCCAGACAACTCCTGCCCTCCCGGCCACCCAAGCCCCCTCACCCATCACTAGCCACTAGCCGTTCTACTTTATTAGAGTAGAACGGCTGATACTGGTACTCTGATAGGCAGTACCAGTGGGCAAAGAATCAGTTTGGTGCCCCCCATGGGACAAGTTTAGGCAGAAGGGAGAAACTCCCAGGCCATAGCTGTTGAGTCAGCTGTCTGTCCCCTCCCCCATGCTCCTCTGTCGTCCACCCTGCTCCTCTGGTCCTCCCCTGCTTCTTTGTTCCCCCCAGGTGAGCGCTGCGGGGAGGGAGAGGAGGTGAGCTCTGCGGGAAGGGAGAGACAGAGGAGCAGAGGGGGGCAGCGGTCCACTGTCACTGAAGCCGGCCCACTGAGCCATCGTCCCACCGGGAAACTCCCTGTAGTCCCAATGGCCAGTCCATCCCTGGCACCCAGCTACCTCCAGTCCTGCAAAAGAATACAGCAGGGGATGCATTCCACTCCTGGCTGGATTGGATCAGAGAGTTGTGTGCTTTGCATTTGAGGAATGGATCCGGACTTGTCGTCCAGTCACTCAGGGTATTGGTGGACAGATCCCTTGCTGAGAAAAAAATGAATCTGGCCCATGTGAAAGTGGCTTAAGGGTGACAACTATGCCTCCCTCCATAGATACAGTGGAAGAATGACATGGCCATTGCTGCACAGTAAGTGGGTTGTTTGCATGATTGACGGATAAAAAGGAAGCTTATGAAAAACGAGAATAAATGCAGCCACCACACAAGGGCTGCCAATATATAATCCTGCCAATAAACTTCTTGGGCTTTTCTTCAGGTATGCTTTTATGAGGCTAAATATTTGTGTGCTATAAAGCAGAGCTCCACCCACAAGGGGAAGCTCCACTTATCTGCCTCCTTTGCCCCCTCTTTAAGTAAGCGGCTCTCAAGGCAATCTGCCATGTTGACACTGATATTTGGAGACCAGCTTAGAGTGCTGCTCCAGATTTATAGGTAATTTTGGCCATGAAAGGACTTTTTGCAGTTTAACCACTTCAGTACCGTGGGTGTTTTTCAGATTTGGTGTTTACAAGACTAAAACATTTTTTTTTGCTAGAAAATTTGTTAAAACCCCCAAACATTATATATATATATATATATATATATATATATATATATATATATATATATATATATATATATATATATATATATATATATATTTTTTTTTTTCTAACACCCTAGAGAATAAAATGTCGATCATTGCAATACTTTTTGTCACACCATATTTGCGCAGCGGTCCTACAAGCGCACTTTTTTTGGAAAAAATTCGCTTTTTTGAATTAAAAAATAAGACGGCAATAAATTTGGGCCAATTTTTTTATTTATTGTGAAAGATAATGTTATGCCGAGTAAAATGATACCCAACATGTCACGCTTACAAATTGCGCCCGCTCGTGGCATGGCGTCAAACTTTTACCCTTAAAAATCTCGATAGGTGACGCTTGAAAAAATTCTACAGGTTGCATTTTTGGAGATACAGAGGAGGTCTAGGGCTATAATTATTGCTCTCGCTCGAACGATCGCGACGATACCTCACTTGTGTGGTTTGAACACTGTTTTCATATGCAGGCGCTACTCACGTATGCGTTCGCTTCTGCGCGCGAGCTTGTCGGGACTGGGCACTTTAAAAAAAAAAATTTCTTGTTTATTTTTATATATATATATTTTTTTTTTACATTAAAAAAACACTTTTATTCCTATTACAAGGAATGCAAACATCCCTTGCAATAGAAAAAAGCATGACAGGTACTCTTATATATGAGATCTGGGGTCAAAAAGATGTCACATCTCATATTTAGACTTAAAAGCAAAAAATAAATAAATTTGAAACTGTCATTTTTTTCAAATGACAAAAAAAAAAGTTTCTTTAAGACGCTGGGCGGGACTGACGTTTTGACGTCGCTTCCGCCCAGCAGAGCTATGGGGACGGGTGAGGGACATATTTCCCTCACTCGCATTCCCACACAGCAGATGAGCGGACCCGATCGCCTCCGCCGCTGCCGACGGCTCCGGTAAGCAGAGGGGGGGGCCCCCTCTCCCGCCGCTGATAGCGGCAAATCCGCCGCGGAGACTGCTGTATCTTTTACAGGACCGCTCACACTAAAGATGGATATCTCGGTTGTGGCAGCAGCTGCTGCCGTTACCGAGATATCCATCTTTAAAGTGGCGCCGTATAAAGTCGTAAGGCGGTCTGGAAGTGGTTAAACTTTTATATCGTACATCAGGGGACACGGAGCTGGCTAGAATCGTGCACCACCTATAGGTAAATGGACACTGACGGAGAACAAAGAGGCAGTTTTTCCTTGTATAACCCCTCCCATACAGGAAGTACTTCAGTGTTTTTTTTTTTTTTTTTTTTAGCCAGTGTCTTGGAAGATGATGGCCGTTGAAGTTCAGCTCTCTGTGAGAATACTGGTCATCTCACAATGGTTCCAATGGCAATGGAGGGACTGGATAATCCATTGGGATGGATGGTTTCCAAGCCCCATAGCAGAGATAGAAGACTTGGCAGGGATTGTCTGTAATGTGGCCTTTTGGTGCTGGACTCTGTGTTACGGAACCCTGGGTTTTCGGCATTGACCAAAGAAGCTTCCGGCAGGGCATGGGGCTCACTGTGATGGCTGAAGATTTCACCCAGCTACCTCCAGTCTGGTTCTGCAAAAGCAAACCGAGGGGAATCCATTCCACTTTTGGTTGGATTGGATCAGAGGGCTGTGCGCTTTGCATAGGAGGAATGGATCCAGAGTAAAAGCCTCTTCTCTCTTTTTTTTTTTTTTCTCTCCCCAGTAGTTGCCCGATTTTTTGCCTGCAGTTGCTATTGGAGAAAAAAAATATGGGTTGACAAAGCAGGCTAAGTCTGATCAGCACCCTTTATCTAAATGTTTTCAGTCCTTGTGTTCCCAAGATAAAAGCCAGGATGAAGGCGTTACCTGAAGCAACATTTTTGTTTAAAATCAAATGTCTTATTTTGATTGTAGAGCACCTTTTAGGAAGTGGGGTAAAAAGCCTCCATTGGAACGGGGACAATCAGATTTAGTGACTGCTCCAGATGTCTGACTGTGTCCCAGATAAACAGACATCATCTTGTTCTTGGTGTAAGCATAGCAGCTTGTGTGCACCTGAATCAGGTCACACTCATACATCACAAGTGACAATTGTTCACCACACAAGTGACTTGCTTGCTCCGTCCCATTAATCTCTCGTTCCTTCTGCTTTTGGTGTGAGGCTGGGAGCAATAGAAACATTCTACCTCTACAGCATAATCTTTTTTTAGAGCGAATACATTTATTTTTTTTGTTGTCGGAAGCATATTGCTGTATGCTCTACTGTAGTATCATAATCTGCCCCTGGGGCATTTATCCTGTGTATGTCACGCCAACATGGTTACCTATGCGTTATGTACCTGGGTAATGATTTTAATAAAATAGGCAGAATCCTCTTTTTTTCTTTTTTTTTTTATGTATTTTTTTACAAGCCTCAATCTATTTTATTAAATATTACCTGCTGGTTAAAATCAAGCCTCTGTCTGTTCTGAAAATGGGCAGCATGAAAGAGGAGCTACTTGGGCACGTGTTAATGATCGTAGTTTATGTTCGGACTGTAGTGATGCTTTTTAGTTGATAATGAGCCAATGGTAGTTTAGCCTTTTTGCATTTTAGGCTGTAGAAATTTGGAGCTCACCATGTGAAGTGGTGTTTTCCGACAACGTTTTGGTGAACCCATTGATTCCTTGGTGACTTGATCCTTATCTGAGTTCCCGGGCACTGCCCCCCATCCTCAGCATGCTGCAGTGATCCTGTACACCTCCTACCCTCCAATGGAACGAGGCCTTCCTTGGTGTCTGCTACATGGAAGATAAATTGAATGGAAAAATCAAATGTTTAGAGGCGATCTGTTCTTGATGATTTTGGCTGGTAGGTGGAGCTAAGATGAAAGCCGTTACTTCCCCCTAGCACCTAACCAATTTTCCGACAGGATTATGCTCAAGCTTGGCTTGCATACACATTGTCGCACAAGTTCTCTCAACTTTCGACTGTCAAGACCGCGGTGACATACAACACTGCGATGAGCCGAGAAAATTAAATTCAACGCTTCCGTCAAATTGTTTCCAAGCATGCGTCGGAATCTTGCACGTCAGAATCGCTACACACAGGATTATTTTCTGTTGAAAGAAATGAGAACTAGCTCTCAAACTTTTGCTGGCTGAAATTCCGACAGCAAAATTCTGATGGAGCATACACACGGCCGGAATTTCTGTTCAAAATCTCACATCGGACTTTTGCTGTCGGAAAATCGGATCGTGTGTATGGGGCATAATGGTGGTTAATTAAAAAGCCTGCCCATATTTAGATTTGGGCAAAGCCTGCAGTTTGTGACTCCATTGTATCATTGAATGAATAGATGGGTAGTGAGCCAGTGACAGTTGGTCTTTTGGAACTTTAGAATCTGGATCACATGTCAAACAAGGCCCTGTGCCCTTCTCACCCAGTTATGCAGCCAGGACATGGTGGATACCTATTCCACTTACGCAGGGAGGTACTAGAGCTGAGTGAGTGAGTAACTTGTATATCGCTACAAATGCGAACTAAATCGGCCCAAGGCGATTTTTGCAGCCAGCGTCGGCCTGTGTCTTCAGAAGATTTGGGTCTTATGTTTGTTTGTTCCTGAAGGTCAGCTGGTTTTTGGGCCACTTAGGAAAGATGTGAGTAAGCTTGGGGGGGGGGGGGGGGTTTACCACATTGTGCATAGCGCCTTACTAATCCCTGCACTCTGTGTCTGTAGACAGCTCAACCCTTGGACTCTGCACTCTGTACATATTGCACCCCGGATACTAGGGTTGTATCGATACCAGTATCGGTATCGGGACCGATACCGAGTATTTGCGGGAGTACTTGTACTCCCGCAAATGCCCCCGATGCCTCAATAGAATACTTGCCGCCACAACGAAAGCCGCCGCCGCCGCATGGTTAAACAGCGTGCGGGGAACATCACAGCTTTCATTTGAATAGCTGTTTTCCCAGCCGCGCATAGATGCTCCCCCTTGTTTGGGATTGGATGGGTGATCGTGATCTGTCCAATCCCAAGCAAGGGGGAGTGTGTGGCTGCATATGTGGGGGGACATGGCTGCATATGTGGGGGGACATGGCTGCATATGTGGGGGGACATGGCTGCATATGTGGGGGGACATGGCTGCATATGTGGGGGACATGGCTGGGGGGACACGGCTGCATATGTGGGGGACACATTTTAAAAGAATCGGTATTCGGTATCGGCGAGTACTTGGGGGGGGGGGGGGGGAAAAAGTATCGGTACTTTTACTTGGTCCTAAAAAAGTGGTATCGGGACAACCCTACCGGATACATCTGACCCTTTTTGAGGGCAACCATACTGTAGATAAAGTACAATAAGAGTAGGTGGCTGACCATATAATATAAAATCTCAAGACAACATTTTGGTGGGCTCATTGATGCCTTAGTTACTTGGTCCTCCTTGTCTTAGTTTCTGGCACTGCCACCATCCTTCACAATTCTCAAATTGTGCAGTGATATTGCGCTCTTCCTACATTCTGCTGAAGTCAGGCTTGCTTTGATGTCTTCTATGTGAAGTAAGATTGGATCAAATGTAGCAAAGAGACCTCTTCATAATGGTTTTGGATGGTAGCTGAAATGGAAGCAGTTTATGCCTTTTAGTATCTAGTATACCCAAAGCCAACCTTTTCACCCAGTTTACCAATATTCCTTAGGCCTAAAATGATTTTTTTTTTTTTTTTAACTTGAAGTTGATAAGTCTAGATTTTCATTGGAGCTCGTGGTTAGTGACGCCAATGTTTAGTTGAATGAAAATATGGGCGAGCCAATGACAGAGGGTCTTGTCAAATTTTAGGCTGTAGATAATGGAGCACATTTTTAATGATTTTGGTGGACTCATAATGACTTGGTAACTTAGGATAGTCCTAGATGGTTTAGCTGTTACTGGCCGAGATTCAAACCATGTGTGGGCAGGCTGAATGTTCCCAAGATGATCAATTTGATTATTTTGGTACAACCAGCCTGCCATATTTTTTCATTATTCCTAGTGTTTTTTTTTTTTTATAGCTGATGGCTATAATCGCGGTCTTCTACCGGTGGGGACGGCTCCCTGCCAGGAGAAACAATGTTTCCATGGAAGGGATTTCCCCCCACCCCCCCAAACAAAGCTGACTGTGATGATGTGGGAATCGAGTGTTTTTTTTCTTTTCTGCAAAAATCGCTCCGTCTTTGATAGTCCTTGGTTGTCAGTTTCTGCCCCCACCCTCCACCATTCATGCATGTTGTTGTGGTTATCTTATACACCTCCTAATGAAATCAGGCCTTGCCTGGTGTCTTCTACATGAAATAAAATTGAATGAGGAATGAAATGTAGCAAGGTGACCGAACTCTTCATCATGGTTTTGGCAGGTAGCTGGGATGGGAAAACAAAAAAAAAAAGCAAACAGATTCTGCCTTCATCTACCCAAAGCTAACACGTCACCCAATTCCAACATGTTCTGTATGCCTGACATTTATTCCCCCCCCCCCCCCAATTTAATGGGGTTGATGAGCAAAAAGCCTTTACATGCACTCTTTTATATGATGTCCGTCCTGCCATTTTATTTTGAGTACCTTGTGTCATTGCGTGAAGATTAATGCACTTTCCTTCCTTTATGAACATTCTGTTTGCTGGTTGCCTCAGAAACCTGGTTGGTCCCAGACCCAAGGGAGATGTTGGGGAAGGAGCTCAGCATCCAGCTATGAGATTTCTTCACTCGAAGATCTGCCTGAGCAAAAACAAGCTGAGATATTGAGAAAGTGTCAATGCATTATTGTACATAACGTCAGTTTTAGTTGCAGGCGCAGGGTTTCCTATACAGCTGTTTTATTGCTCGGTCACTTTGTTGCAAAAAAAAAAAATAATACATTTATTCCCCCCAGACAATGATGCATGTGGTGGTGGGTGTATTCAATCTTTATGTGATCGGTTGGATGAGGTGGAAAATGTCCAGCTTAAGCTGCTGTAACCTTTATGTGGTGATCATTTACAGTAGATTGAGTTAATCATGTACATAAGTGTTTTTCTATATTTAGACTACTTGCGCATGTTGTACTGATGTAGGAACATTGGACATTCCTGGCAGAAAAAGTAAGCATGGGCTTTATAGCACTGGCGCGTAACGAGGCGAATGCGCACGCTAGCGTAAAAATTCTTCTAGCTTTATCTTGTTAAAGGAAGTGTGGTGTATGCACCTATACTTGCAAAAAATGCAAACCGGCAGATTTTTTTTTTTTTTTTTACCTGTATGCGTTGCATCTTTATGTACAGGCACATTGAATACAATGGTCTACTTTTTACATCAGTAAAAAAATGAAAATAAAGAACTAAAAGTAGATATAAATAGTTCTAAAGCCTCAAGGTGTTTTTTTTGGTTTTTACCTTGACTGATTCCAATGCAAAAATAATTCTGCTGTCTACGAATTCCCCCCTCTTTTTTTACCTGAACTAAAACAATTGAGCAGTGGCTCTTGCAATGGTCTCCCTTCTTATTGGGCAGATTGGTAGCAGCAGGTTTAATTGGCTGCTGTTAACTCCAGTGACTTGAGAGGGGTGGGGGCGAGTTCCCCTGTCTGTATCGATGAACGCAGCAGCGGGGCTCAGGAGCAAGCCTGTACGGGTGCTCCCATGGGAATCCATTTCCTTTTTGGGGACACCAGCAAGAGGAGGAGCCTGGAGCGCCTGCGGGGGACCCCAGAACAGGAGGATCAGGGCTGCTCTGTGCAGAACAGGTAAATATAAACATGCGTGGGGTGTGGTGTAAATATGTGGAATAAATACTGCACTGGTCTCAATTAGGGTTGTCCAGATACTAGTATTGGCATCGGTACCGATACCAAGTATTTGCGGGAGTACTTGTACTCGCCCAAATGCTCCCGATACCTAAATAGAATACTTTTTTTGTATTTATCAACATGTTCTGTGAAAATTCTTTGAGTTTTTTACTACTGCGTGACGAGCAAATAAAACATTTTTATTCATTTTTATTCTTTTATAATGTCTTCATATTTCTAAAGAAAATATCCTTAGTCTGTATTGTGGTTTGAAAACTGTCACATGACATTTAAAAAAAGTATCGGTATTCGGTATCGGCGAGTACATGAAAAAAAGTATCGGTACTTGTACTCAGTCCTAAAAAAATGGTATCGGGACAACCCTAGTCTCAATAGTAAGTACATTAAATAAAGGTAAAAATATTGAATCACAACTGAATCAATTGTGCAATAACGTGCTGCTGCAACAAAAATATTGTCAGATACAAACATTGGTAACATAGAATATAAAAATTAAATTGCGCTGCATGATATTAAAAATAATCAAGTGATGGATTAATAAACACAAATAATGTTCACAAAATCCACTGTGCAAGTGAGACACCGTGACCTAAGTACAAATGATTGACAATAAAGTCCATATGTTCAATTCAGTGAAGAACTCCAAAGGTAATCTAAAAAGCAGTGCCAAACAGATCCAGAAGAAACCGTGCCAGAGAGCAGGATAGATGGAACCTCCACCTGTAAAATCGCATCTGCTTACCAGCTTAAATTGATCTCTGTGATTGAGATCCTAAACGCCTGTGGCTAGCAGCCCCGCATATGGTTTCCTGGAGCCTCCTGTGAAATATCCCTCTATGTGTTTCTCCCGAGTTCTCTCAGCCGGAGCTCACATTCAAAATGACCCAATGGAGAAAAAAGTGCCAATAGTGTGATACTGTCACTAAAATCATGTATTGAAATAAGTTACATTGCACTCACATATAGTAGAATAAAAAATGTCATGTGTAATGGCTGAAGCCGGTGATCTGCCTAGCTGGTTCCAGCTAACGAGCTGGTTCTGCGCAGGCGCAGTCCTTCCCGACGGGAACCTCGGCCGACATTCAGGGCGACGTGGAATGTGGCCAGTCTTGGGCAGTTTTTTTTTTGGGCTTTTAATCATTTATCAGAATTACACTAGATGCTGTATAATGACCTATCGCCAATGTCCTTCTTTTAAAAACTATAAAAATGACTCTAGTTTGAGAAATTAAGCTAAATTTAGAATTGTCACTTTTTCGAGGGTAGCGGGGCACAAATATGCAGGTTTAGCAATTTTTACATTTTTTGTTTTTGAGAACAGGACATCGTGTGCGGCAAGATGAGAGCTAATTTTATCACTTTTGGTTCTGCAGCTGTTAATATTGGCTTTTGGGTCACGGTAACCTGAAACCTTTCAGTCCATCCATATGTAGTAGACGGACGGTGTCCCTGTATGACACAGGTTTTCATTCACATCTTGTCTACAAGCATAGGATCCACCCCAACTCAGGAAATCGGCTTTACGTGTGTGTGTGTGCACGCTTCATAGAGACCACATGGGCTACACCTGTCCCCCCCCCCCCCCCCCCCCCCCCCCCGCACTACTGTTATAAGTGGCAACAGCAGATGTGAGAATGTTATGGTGGTTCTAGCTGAAGGGCACTCTGGTTTGCTTGGTGACATACTACAAAGCTTGTACATGCCAGCAGCAGTTGGAAATTCTCAGTGTGAATCTACTTTTTAGGAATTAAAATAAACAAAACAAAAAAAAAAACCCAGGCAGACTTGATAAAGAGTAATTTTTTTTTAATTTTTTTTTTTTTTCCTGCTGTCTATGTAACTTGCTTTAGTGATCTTTTTGAGGCCTCATGCACACTGGACATTAAAATAATGTTAAAAAAACGGCAGTAGCTTTGCAGTGAGTTTCAATGTTTTTGCAATGGTGTTTTTTCGTGTTGTAATTTTTATTTATTTTTTATTTTTCAATGGATCAAAAACGCTGGTGAGCTGCGTTTATCAGCATTAGAGTGTTTTTACAGCTGGAAAGTGTGTGCATCTTCGTCTTCTCTCCTTTTTTTTTTTTTTTTCTTCAGCTCAAATACGCCCCAGCCAAAACGGCTATGGGGGTAATTTACTAAATGCAAGTGCACTTGAAATTGCACTGAAAGCGCACTTGGAAGTACAGTCACTGTACTGTAGTACTAAGGGGGACATGCAAGGGAAATTAAAAAAAAAAAAATTGCATATTAGCTTGCACATGATTGGATGATAAAATCAGCAGAGCTTCCCCTCATTTCAGATCTTCCCCTCAGATTTACGGCAACTGCACGTTACACTTGTAGTGCAAAGTGGATTTTCCTTTTGTGAATAACCCCTTATGCGTGCATGAACACATAGGATAACATGATGGCGAGTTTAATGACTGTAAAAGTTTACAGCCAAAAACCGCTGCTCTAAAAAAACATCCAGTGTGCATGAGGCCTAAAAGTATATACTTTTTTTTTTCAGGGCCCATTCACTTAAGTCTCTGAAGAACGGTCTGCGTTCTGATCACTCTTCAGGCAACGTTTGGCAGAGGCAGTAAGGAGGTGTTGTCTTGCCTCCTCACCAACTTTATCTTCATAAAAACCCTGCACTAGCGTGCTGCGATTACATGCATTGTACGCAGTTGCTTTGGCACTTGCTAGCCATTTATTTCAATGGGTTATGTTGGCCAAAAAGCATCAGGAGGCATAAATCTCCTGTGACTGCAAAGCATTAGACGCTGTGGCATGAGTGCACCCTTGGTCGCTGCCTCTGCAGCTAAAGGGAGAGCTGATAGGGGATGGTAAAATAAGGTGACCAGATTTTTAAAATGAAATCCTGGGACATATTTTTTGTTTACTAGTAATGGCGGCAATCGGCCACTCTCTGCCCATCGCCGCGTGCCTCACAGCCTGTCAAGTCTTAATCTCCGGGCCCCGGCTACTACTGGATTGGGGGGTGGAGGAAGATCACTCCACCAGGGAAGGCAAGGAGGTAGGCAGGTGGCTGGCCAGAATTTAAGCCAAGGCAGAAGAACATGCGAGCGGAGCTGAACGGGCATGCGCCCAAAACTGAGGAAATATTGCCTCTGCTCTGACCAGAACATGATCATCCGAAAGGGGCACAGATAATGGGGAAAAATACAACCCCCCTATGCTAGTAGGAGTGGCGGGGGGGGGGGGGGTGTAATTCTATTTTTTTTATTTTAATTCTGCACTGACTGTCTTACGACCTGATTCTGCAGAAATGGGATAAAATTCAAGCTGTCTGAGGGGTTCATTTACTAAAGGCGAATAGGCTGCACTTTGGAAGTGCAGTTGCACTTCAAGTGCAATTCCTTCAAAGCTTAGTAAATGAGGTTGAGCTTCACTTTACACAAATGCACTTTGCACAAATCACATGCAAGGAAAATATAAACAAAGTGTATTTTCTTACACATGATTGGATGATGGAAGTCGGCAGAACTCTCCCTTGTTTACAAAGCTGTGGAGCAACTGCACTTGCAAAGTGCACAGCCTATTTGCGTTTAGTAAATATGGCTGTCTCTCCCTTTCCCATTCTGCCTTATGTGCTTTCTGGAGGAAAGAAAAATGGTATTCAGGCGCATCCAAACTTAAACCCATCTAAACTTCAACCCAATCTATTAAAGACACATAACAGCTTTAACATTTAAAAGTAATTTTAAACATTTAAGTCGTTTAAAAGTAATTTGAAAAGTCATTTCAATCTTTTGGAATTTGCTGCTTTCATTACAAGAATATCTGCTGATGTGCTATGAAGGTCATTGTTAAAGTGGAGTTAAACCGCCAGCAATCTTCTTTTTTTTTTTTTCCCCCAAGGAGATCTTGGCTATAATGTGGTGTTGTGGCAGAATTTCTTGGCAAATGATTGTCTCCACTACTGGACCGTCAGTGCTCCTGTTGGTTAAGAGTGCTTCTACCTTTTTTCTTGGTCTCCCTTCTAGGTTACCATTCATGGCACAGAGCAATACCGTAAATGTACCGTGAGCTGTGCATGTGCAGTTGACACTAAGCTATGCAGTGCAATAACGTCTTTACAGGATGTCTCCAATTTACAAGCCAACCTCAATGCTCTGTCTAATTGGGCGACTGAGTGGCAGATGAGGTTTAATGTTGATAAATGTAAGGTTATGCACTTGGGGGCTAAGAATATGCATACATGCTAGGGGGAGTACAACTGGGGGGGATCTGTGGAGAAGGATCTGGGGGATTTAGTTGATCATACGTTCTATAATGACATGCAATGCCAAGCTGCGGTTTCCAAAGCAAGCCAAGTCCTTTCTTGTATAAGAGAGGTATGGACTCCAAAGAGAGATATTATGTTGCCCCCCTGTACAAATCATTAGTAAGACCTCATCTGGAATATGCAGTCCAGTTTTGGGCACCAGTTCTCAAAAAGGATATCGGGGAACTGGAGAAAGTGCAGAGAAGGGCAACCAAACTGATAAGAGGCATGGAGGAGCTCAGCTATGAGGAAAGTGCAGAGGAACTGAATGTATTCACTCTTGAGAAGAAGAGAATAAGGGGGGATATGATCAACATGTACAAATATATGAGGTCCATATAGTGAACTTGGTGTTGAGTTATTCACTTTAAGGTCAACGTGAGGACACGGGGGCGCTCATTACGTCTGGAGGAAAAGAGATTTCACCTCCAAATACGGAAAGGTTTTTTCACAGTAAGAGCTGTGAAAATGTGGAACAGACTCCCTCCAGAGGTGGTTCTGGCCAGCTCAGTAGATTGCTTTAAGAAAGGCCTGGATTCTTTCCTAAATACACATAATATAACTGAGTACTAAGATTTGTAGGTAAAATTGATCCGGGGTAAATCCGATTGCCTCTCGGGGGATCAGGAAGGAATTTTTTCCCCTCCGGTAGCAAATTGGATCATGCTCTGCTGGGGTTTTTTGCCTTCCTCTGGATCAACTATGGGTATGGAGTTGGGTGTATGGGATTGTACTGTGTTTTTTATTTTGTTTGGATGGACTTGTGTCTGTCTTCAACCTGACTAACGATGTAACTATATAAACGCTGACTGGCAGCAAGAAGAGTTTGACCTAAAAATCCTACTTGTAATTTTTTCTTTTTTTGTTTAAAGTGTGTGTGTCTTAATTTTTTTATTTATTTTTTCCTTTTCCCTTTCATTTCTTCTCTGTACAAGGATTTTGCACAGAGTGGCCCTGATCTTCCTTTTCTCGGGTTCCCCAGCTCGCTCCTGGCCCTTTCTCTTCCAATGCCCCCATGGAGACACACTTTCCCTGGGGGCACTGGTGCAGGCGCGTTCCCGAGTCCTGCTGCTGCGTCCATTGACAGATTGCCCCTCCCCCTGCTCACGTATGCCTGGATTTGATCGCAGCAGGAGCCAATGGCTGCCGCTGCTATCAATCTATCCAATGAGGAAATTCATGACAGTGGCTTGGGCTGCTGGGCTCATTCTCATCACTGGAAAGATCGGGTTCAGGTAAGGAAAAATGGGGGGGGGGGGGTGCTCTGGAGGCAGCTTCAGCACAGAAGGTTTTTCATATTAATGCATTAAGGTTCATTTGGCTTTTGCCATAAAAAAAAAATTGGCCCTAGTATATGAATGTGAGTTGGGGACCTTAGATTGTAAGCTCCTTGAGAGTAGGGATGTGAATGTACTTTGTATATGTACAGCGCTGCGTAAATTCAAGGCGCTATAAAAGTAGTATTTATTATGCTTAAAAAAAACAAGACTTTTTTACAACTCCTTTTAATTCCACTTTAAGGCACTTTCTGTTATAACTCCCACCAACGAATCCTATGTTGTCACACTGTCATTTTTGTGGAGACTGTAGATAACATATGTCACCTTTTTAGAAGATTGTCTTCAGCAGCAATTATTTTATTGTATGTGTGACAACTACTCGGGACAGGTGCTTTTGGAGAGGACTAGGGGCAGAATTTTTACCCAATGATATGGCCCATGGCGAAAGCAAATCATTCTATAATGGACAACCACTTAATGGAAGCTAAAAAAACGTAGTTTGGATTACTTTTCTGAATAAGGACAATATGGTAGCCCTCCTGCAGACTTATACCTCATAGAGCTGCATAAGCAGTGGGTGGGTCACATCTGCAATTTTCAATGCTAGTCCAAAAGGCCTTAATTTAGCACATAATGTGAAGAAATCTGGGGTTGCCGTCTCGCCATCCCAAAACAGGCAGTTGCAGGCCACATCAAATGGCTCTGCGGGCCACTGGTTTGGGCATCCCTGATTTTAGTAATGGTCCACTTTTTTAAACTGCAGATTAAAGGGTTTTGTAAACTCTTTTGTTTCACCATAGAAAGCGTACCGCTCCAAGCCCCCAAACCCCTGTTGATCACTCCCGACCTGTTACACCGACAGGTGCTGGCTCTGCACTAATCCATGATGAAAAGGAGATATCCTGGACTGCCGCATTCTGCCGTTTTCAAATAAAATTCACTTCAACAAAGGAAAAAAATACAAAAATATATAATCCAATAATCATACAGTCAAAGCAAATAGTGGACATGCAGGGACAAAAATGGCTTTTGTCCCTGCATGTCCACTATTTGCTTTGACTGTCTGATTGTTGGAATTTATCCTTTGCCATTTTCAAATAAAATTTGCTTCAACAGAGTGCAGCAGTCCTGGATGTCTCCTTGTCTCCATGTTTTTTCACCTTGACGCATCCCAGAAGAGAAGGATCGGGACCACTCTGCAAATTAAAACTGCACAGTGGAGGGAAGTACTGTATGACATGTTCGTTGTTTTTTTTTTAAATAACAATCGCTTTAACTGGGATCAAATTTGGGGTTCCTTGATCAATGACCTATTTCTGCCGTTCAGAAGTTCCAACTGACCCCATTGATCTTTATAGCGATCTATTTCTTTCCAATGATAACTAGTGGCAATGGACATTCTTCCCATTGACCATCGCACTAATATATGTTTTTTAGAGTAATGCCGTTTTTAATGTCATGGAAACGTTTTTCTCAACGCGATTGTCAAGCCTGCCTTGCATAAACACGATCATGAAAAAAAAGCACCGTGACGTACGACTGCACTATAAAGGTGAAGTTCCATTCGAATGGCGCCACCCTTTGGGCTTTATTATGCAAATTTTCCTTCTCATAACTTGCTTCAGAGCATGCACGTTTTTTTCCCATCGTTAAAGCCTACACACGACCATTTTTCACGACGTGAATGATGGCGTGTAAAACGTTGAGGGGGAAAAAATAGAGCATGTTCTAAATGTTTAATGGCCATTTTTTACGTTCACGAAAAATGCTCTGGAGCCTACACACGATCGTTTTTAATGACCAATTAAAAAAATTGCATTTTTCTTGCCATGAAAAACGCTTGTGTGTACGTGGCATTAGTCATTTTTAGCAGGGGTCCCCTGAGATCAGGAAGTTATTTCAAGGGTTCCTCCATGTTTAAAAGGATGAGTGTCAGCTGTAAAACCAGACTAGACTGTAAGTATTGCCATCGGCATTAGAAATGGGCAAGTTTAAAGGGTTTGTAAAGGAAAAAAATGTTTTCCTTTTTAAAATAACAAACATGTTATACTCACCTCCACTGTGCAGTTAGTTTTGCACCGAGTGGCCCCGATCCACGTCTTCTGGGGTCCCTCGGTGGCTGGCTCTGGTTTTCCCCACAAGTACTGACCAGTCATGCAAGAGAGCTTACATGGTGGCGAGTAATTGCGGGCGTGCTCCCGTGATACAGCGAGCGGCCATAGCTGCTCACTGTATCACTCAGCCCTGCCCCTCGGCATGCCGTGTCACTGGATGTGATTGACAGCAGCACCAGCCAATGGCTGCACTGCTCTCAATCCATCCGCTCTAGCCAATCGGAGGTCTCGCTGAGTGGCAAAGAGGACCTTGGGACCGAGTGCGGGGCTTTCGAGGGGTCAGGTAAGTATAACGGGGGCTCGGGGGGGGGGGGGGGGGGGGGGGTGCTGGGTTGGGCGGCAGCATCAGATGTTTTTTCACCTTAATGCATAATTTGCATTAAGGTGAAACATATTTTTTTTACTTTACAACTCAAGTTTTTTGATCTTCATATCACTTTGAGGACTTAAGAATCCTTTTTCACCATAAGCTGGCCGTCTCTACAAGGGAATGTTTTTTTGCATCTGTAGTGTTTCGTTGCGTAAAATGTAAATTGGCCAGAAGTGAGCTGTGTTCTATTTAATTGTGCGGTGTTTATGCAGCTTGTTCTCTCTGTGCCCGGTGTTTTTGTTCTCAGACATGTAGTGAGAAGATCCCTCTAGTAAGGTTGGATTCCCGGAGAATTGCAGTCTACTTTAGACCGCAGTGACTTCCACGCTTTAGATTTGATGAAATCTTCACATCGAGGGAAAATTGGGTTAGTTAAGGACACACCATTCTGGCTAAAGTATCCAATTAAATTCATCATTGGAGTGAATCTTATTTGTGCTGTTTATTTATTTATTTATTTTCTCCTTGGTTTTGCAGGTTTGCACATAAATACCTCCTATTATTTAGTCTGCAATAGTCGACTGACCCTCATTAATCATCTTAGCGGTTTATGGGTTTAGATATTCATTGAGTACTTCTGGCAATTCATATATCACTTATAGAGTATATTTCATTTCCAGGGAAGGGGGGGAGGGGGGCGCTTGAAATTGAACAGCTGCGTTCCAAATCTGGATATTATAATATATGAACTCCCTACCTCTCAAGGATAATTCCGAAACGCATTAGAACACTTCTTTGTGAGGAAGACCTAATGTTTTGTGCTTAGTCAGTTGAATTTATTAGTAGGAATCCTTTATCATAAGCAAAACAGCTGAGCAAATATTTTTCTTGCTACCCAAAGCCCCCCCCCCCCCCTTTTTTTTAAGGGACCACATCAAGAGAACCTGTCACTCTGCCCTGAATGAATGTTGCTTTTAGTGGTCATTTTTTTTTTTTGACCCAAAGGTGGTATAGAAGCAAAAAAATTAAAAATTATTTCTGTGCATATACAAAGCATTTGTGTTTTTTTTTTTTTTTTTGTTTTTTACCTTCCTTTAGGCCCCTTTCACACTGGGGCGTTTTTCAAACAAAGCCTTATCTGCAATCCCAATGTGCTGGTAAAGCACCGCTAAGACCCGAACGTTTTAGGGCCTTTTTGCAGTGCCTCGGTGTGAACGGGCAAAGCGTTTTTTCAGCGCTTTCAATTGAGAGGGATGTTTTTGGAGCTTTTTTAGCGCCCAAAAGCTTTTCCAAAGATGCTGCTTGCAGGACTCGGTGTGAAAGGGTCCATTAAGATGCATGGAGAGTGTTTTATGAGCATTTTAATAGCGCTATTTTTAATGCTAAAACGCTGTACAAACTCGCTTAGCAGGATCTCTCATTCCTGCTCGTGATTTTTTTGTGGTTGATTTTCACATGATTCTGTGTCCTGTGTAGGGCAGCCCATTCACATCAATGAGCTGCCCTATGTGCGTTCGTGGCCAAAACTTTTTTTTTTTTTTTGATGAGTTTGTTGTGATTGCAGCACGGCTCTGTCGTGTTTTTTTTTTTTTTTTTTTTTTTTTTTTTTTTACATTTGCAGCAAAATCGCACCACGTTTGGGGCGCCAATTGGAATGAATGGCACCCAAATGCGTGTTACACCAACTGCCACATGATTGGTAATCACAGGCAGGATTGCGGCACTTCCACCTGCGAATCCAAAGTGTGAATGGAGTCTAGGGAGAAAGCACAGGGACACTGGTAGCAGGTTTGTCTCTTCGCAGGCCAAGCAAATCCGTTGTAAATCAGGTGTAACTGGCAGAACTTGATTCTTCTGATGTAACGTAGATTTTTCCAGTCTATAGAGAATTACACAATTATAAAACTATTATTGCTTGGATTTCTGAGTTGCGTGATTCTGTTTGGAGCAAATAGATCTGCATACACATAGTCAGGCAAATAAAAATTGAATTTGTCTACACATTGATCATTGTAAATTCGGTCAGTAGTTAGGGTAAGTCTTCACTGTCTACAAGGGAGTTGGGTTTATCTGCTCATTTTATTTATTTATTTTGCTAAATCCTGACACTGCTATAATGTACAGAGCCACCTTGTTCCCTTTTGTAGGTAAACTGGTGATGTGAAACCCTTCCTCCATAATACACGGGCGCCATTTTCCAAAACATCGCTTTGCAGAATCCTTGCTGTCACTTAAGCTGTGAAAAAAGCCTAATCTAAAATGTCAGTGTAAAGTAATTTTTAACCATTACCAATTGGGCCCACACCTGCTTTATAATGTGATTTAATGATCCAAGAATGAAAAGGGAAGTTTCACAATACAGACTTCAGGAATTTTTCTTCTGAAGGCTCCTGTAAGACCGTCTCAACCAGTGGTCTCTGAATTGTGGCCCAGGGGCCAGGTGTGGCCCTTTGCTTGCTTTTTATCTAGCCCTTGCAACCATTTTCGTCCACTGATGCCAATACTTGAGTGAGAAAACTATACAGCCCTACAAGTGTGAACTAAATCACCTCAAGGCGCTGTAGCCAATGTAGTCGTCCAGCCACGCTTGAGAATAGATGTCTTACATTTTTTTTTTTTTCTTTTCTGTTTTCCTCCATCCAAATGTCCGCGGGTAGAGCGTTCCACCGTGGTCCTTGGACAGTGAATCTACGCTCTCCTTTCATTTGGGCATAACCTGCCCCACTAACACCAAAGATGGGTTACAGTTCCTCCCAATGGCACTGATAGGGTGCTATTCTGCCCACTGACACCAAAAATGGGGTATTGTTTGTTCCCACTGACATTGGGACCATTTCTACTCCTAGTGTCCGCAGTCTGGCCACAATTAAGTCTGAAGGACGGTGAACTGACCCTTTTTGTTTAGAAAGTTTAGAGACCCCTGGTCTAAACTGTCATAAAGTGATTGTTATGCGCTGGCCTCCTGGAGTAAACCCCCTTTTTTTTTTTTTAGGCCTCGTTCACATGGGGCATACTTTTGTGTTGGGCTGTTTTTGCACTCCACATGAGATGTTCTGGTGCCTGTGTACATGCATTTCCATTCATGCTTCCTTGCTCCCCAGCCAGCTCTGTGTGTACATAAGAGGCACATGGCATGGCTCAGCCCCACGCCCTGTCTGTGATAAACAGCAGCAGGAGCCAATGGCTCCTGCTGCTGTCTGAGCCTATGAGGGAAGAGAGCTCAGAGCGCCTCTGCTCTTGTGTACACCACTGGATTGAGATCAGGCTCGGGTATGTATTAAAGGTGCTGGGGGGGAGCTGCTTGTAGAAGGTTTTTCTATGCATTAAGTGAAAAACTTCTGGCTTAAGAAGCCCTTGAAAGTGTTCCTAAACCCTGGACCCACATTTACCACAGTAACAGGCCTTTTTTATACCTGGCAGGCAATGGTGAACTCTTAAAGTGATATTAAACCCAGGAGCCTGCAGTCACAATAGCTGGTCTCCCACAGTACACAGAACATGGAAATGCAATTATTTTAGTAATAATATAACCACTTAAGCCCCGGACCAATATGCTGCTAAATGCCCAAAGGTATTTTTACAATTTGGCACTGCGCTGCTTTAACTGGTAATTGCGCGGTCATGCAATGTTGTACCCAAACATTTGCGTTCTTTTCTTACAAGAAATAGAGCTTTTTTTTTTTTTTTTTTTTTTTTATATAAACGGAAAAAGACAGAACATTTTGAAGTGAAAAAATTATATTTTCTTCTTTTTGTTATAAGAAAAATCGAATAAACTAAATTGTAGTCAAACAATTAGGCCAAAATGTATTCAGCCACTTGTCTTTAGTAAAAAAAAATTGCAATATCAAAAAAAACTAGCTACCTAGCGGCAACAGTGACACACTAATACAGCGATCAGAAAACCGATCACTTAGTGACACTGGCAATAGGGGGTGAAAGGGTTAACTAGGGCGGTGATAAAGGGGTTAAACCTTTATTAGGGGTGGTACGAGGGCTACCCTGGACCTAACACTAACTGCCTGTCACACTGACACTAAATGCAGTAATTAGTAAATCTATGATCACTGCTATTAGTGACACTGTGATGAGGGGCTGGGGGGGGGGGGGTGATCTGAAGGGGTTAATGTGCCTTCAGATCAGGCACATTAAGGGAAGCGGATTCGCTCCTAGAGGCTTACCGACCGCCGCATGTAGCCAAAGGGGGGGGGGGTCCCCGATCGGAAGGCACGGACGTGCCGGCACGTCAATCTGCCTGTACGCGCCATTCTGTGGACGTATATATACATGCGGTGGTCGTTAAGTGGATAAACTGCTAAATACCATTTCTCGTCGGCAGTATATAGTGGTCTTCTGACTTTCATCAGTGTCCAGCTGAGCACTGATTGAAGCTTGTAGAAGTTTTCATTCTCCTCAGACTGTCCTGTGAGGCTGCATGCCCCCTGACCCTCTGTCTGGACAGTGCTGATTTGCCCTGTGCTGATCACATGCACCCTCCCAAGAAAAAAAAAAAAATGAAAAAAACTCTAGCATTATGCAGCATGTTCAGTGTCACTCCAAGGCTCTGTATGATCAGATGTATTGGGGACTGTAAAAAAAGGGAGGATCAGAGAAGGCATGATCAAACAGCCTTTTTACACTATTAACCCCTTAAGTTCCTCAATGAGTATAACAAGCATTGCTGTATATACAGCGATTTATTTTTCTGTTATACTGACGCTTTATATCTCATCTATGTTTACATTGTAACTTGTGTTTATATCGAGTCATATCACTTTTATATACCCTGACCACGAGGGTTTACACACCCTCCCCACTAGGGTTTGCCCATTCTTGTAGCGCTGATCTTTTTTACTTCCATAACAGGCATGCTTTACTGTATATACAGACTGATTTAAAAAATGTTTGGGGGTTTTATTAACACTTTTTAAACTGTGCTAGCAGATCTCCTTATCAGCCCTGTAATGTATGACACCTGGATGACCTTTGAACCTTCTTGTCTTGAAGATGGCTGGGTAATCCCAGCATGCCTCGCTGCCCACAGACCTACAAGGACCCGGGTTTCCTCAACAGCTAATGTACAGAAGGTTGGCAGTGGGCACGGCACCACTGGCCTTGTGCCACGCCCGAGTCTCCCTCTCTCTCCTGCATGAACCATCCATCCCGTCTTCACAGGTATTTGTGAGATATTCAGCCCTGGAATTAATGCGGTTAGACTCATAATATCTGCGGTTGCTATAGCAACAGGCCGGGAGCCCAGCCAAATTGAATTTGCCACATTATAGCAATATTAAGGGGTTTAGTTTTGCCAAAAAAAAAATAGAAAAAGATTGATATCCATCCTTGCCTTATAATGGCAGTAACGTGCTCTTCTTCTCCCAGCGCTCCAGTGTTTTCTGGGGTGTAGTGGGGTCTCGCTCAAATGAGAATTTCCTCCTGTTTGTTCTTCCATAATGAAAGCGCCAGGTTTTCAAGATGCGGCTTTGTGAGAGATTGAAGCTTATGAAAAGGTTTCCTTTCCAGTTAAAGGGACACTAAATTTAAACTGCTGCCTTGTCAGATTTCTATAGGCTTTTATTGTATGCCATTTTTTTTTTATCTACCTTTATCGCATGCTCTATCTTTATTCTTTTAATGCAAACCTGTAGTGCAACCCCACACATCCTGACTGTCTTGCCTTGTTAAATTAATTAATGGTAAGAGCTGTGTAGATGTACATATGTTACCTGCTGAATCTAGGCTTTTGGGTGCCTTCTGTTGTCGGTCATGGGAACCAAAACGCAAGAAAGCTGGTCACATGATCTTTGCTAAAGGGGCAACCAGAGCGGTGCATAGTCCAGATATGCCATTAGGGTTAGCTTTCAACCCGTAGTGTCGGCCAGGGCTGATCCGCCCTATAGGCTCACTATGCAAGCCGCTTAGGGCCCCGCAAAGCTGCGAAGGGCCCCCAAATTACTAGAGGCCCGCCTGGTGAGAAGTCATTTTTGGCCCCCTCACCCCACTTTTTTTTTATTTTTTTTATTTTTTTAATTCTTTTCTCTCTCTCTCTATATATATATATATATATATATATATATATATATATATATATATATATATATATATATATAATTTCTAGCACTTCCCTTTTTACAATTGCAACTAATAAACACTTCCACATACCAGTTACTACCACCTATTCACACAGTTGTATTATCCTGACATGCCTATATTCCTCACAATTTTAAATTGCCTCTGTTATTATTAAGTCGCTGGCTGCATGGGAGAAGAGGTAAGAAGTCAGCCCTCCCCCAGCTTCTCACTTTAATGTAAGATGTCATTCCCGACAGCAGAACACCCCCCCCCTCCAACTTTAACCGTTTAATGTGACATGTCACTGTCTGCAGCACCCACCCCCCCTGTTAGCTGTAATGTGACATGTCCAGGGGCGGACTGACAACTCATGGGCCCCCAGGCTTACAGAAGGCCACCATGCCAGGAGGCAGTGCAGAGGCGGGGCAGCTAAAATCTCAGGATTTTCACATCAAAAGCATGTAGGTATCGGACAGATGTAAAAAACACAGATTTTTACATACTGTCCCCTGGTTTTACTGAGCCTTGCAACCCTGATGGTGCCTAGTGGCATGGGGCCCTCGGGCAGTGTCCCTGACATGTCACTGTCTGCAGCACCCACCCCCCCCCCCTTCTCAACTGTAATGTGACTTGTCACTGTGCTTGAGGGGGGGGGGGGGGCAGTGAGGTCAGGATCAGCACTGGTGTCGGCTGTCCGCATTGGGAGTCGCTAGTCTCCCTGGGGGGGGGGGGGGGTGAGGTTACATTTGAGAGAAGCAATGGGTTGGTGCAACCTGAATACATCATGGCACTGCCTGATAATTGCGAGTGTTTGGCACAGTACACCACTTCTGAACCCGTTGTGTGGAGGTCATGTGCACAAGTGACCCCCTGCCCCCCCCCCCCCAAGGTAGCAAGAACGTAGCTTTTAAGCGGAACTAAACCTTATCCTTTTCAGCCAAGGAAGCTGCCATCTAAGACACCTTTCACACTGGGGTGGTGCCATTAGCGGTAAAGTGCCGCTAGTTTTAAACCCTCACTAGCGCCCTAAGAAAGGGTTAATAGTGCCCATGTGTGGTGCTGCCAAATCACTTTTCTTTAGCAGCGCTGATCATTCATTTCAGGTTCCGTCTAGAAGGGGGGGCTTTAGTCTGTTGTTGGCTGATTCAGGGTCACAGGAGAGCACAAGGGTATGCAGAAGGGAGCCATAATGGTCATGTATGCGTTGTGTAGACTGTTGGAAAACCTGCATCCGATTGTTGCTTTTTGCCCCTGATCAGCAGGTGCAAGAGAAGTCTGTCTTTGGGGACAGGACTACATGTCGGCAGATCTGGCAGGATGTTTTTCGTCCACGTCTGCGCCTGCAGGGAAAAACAGGTTTGCGTTAAAGTTCTACTCATAAACCCACCTCAGTAAACTTTCTGTATTTGCAGTAAAGCATGCTTGTTATACTCTCTGCTGAACCTAAGAGGTTAATCCTGTACATTGTGTAAAAGGGCTGTTTTTATCCTGTCTTCTCTGATCCTCCCTTTCTAAATCTGCTGATAATACGGAGCCCTGGGGGGCGTGTGCTGCACATGCTCAGTTTAATGTGTATTGCAAGAGTTTTCGGCACTCTCCAGGCAGAAGGTCAGGGGTCCTGCAGCCTCATAGGACAGTCGGGGATAATGAAAACGCTTCTTATAAGCTTTCACCAGACACTGATATACCGTATTTTCCGGCGTATAAGGCGACCTTTTTGGCCGTAAAAACTTGGCTCAAAACCCGGGGGTCATCTTATACGCCGGTTCCTGTCTCGGGGATCCATTATTCAAAAGCCGTGCCTCCTTGTGGTGTTCCGTGATAGGGGGAACACTTAGTTTCCCAGCAGAGCCTCTGTTCGGTGTTCCGCCTATCACAGATGTTTTCTCATCCTTGGCTTCGGACGAGAGGACCTCCGTGATAGGCGGAACACAGGCGCCTATCACAGAACAGCATAAGGAGGAGGCCCGGCTTTTGTATAATGGACGCCCGCAGTACAGGCATATGGCACGGCACAGTTGAGGCATGTTGACGGCACAGTGAGATTTGGGGAAAAGCCTTTCTGTCAGCGTTTTTTCCTGTCTGGTTGTTCCGGCTACCCCTCAGCTTCCAGATAGACTAGTAGGAAGGGGGTCGTCTTATACGGCAAGTATATCCCAAAACCAAAAATTTAGCTGGAAAATTAGGGGGTCGTCTTATACGCCGGCAAATACGTTAAGTCACAAGACTGCAATATACTGCTTATGAGAAAAGGTAGTTTAGCTGTTTATTTTTATTATTTTAAATAATTACATTTCCATGTTCTGTGTACAGTGGGAGACCATATATAGTGAATGCAGGTCCTGGGTTTAATTTTAAGACCCCTTTCACACTGGGGTGTTTTTCAGGTGCTTTAGCGTGTCAAAAAAATAAGGGCTTGTAAAGCGCCTGAAAGAAGCTGCATCTGCAATCCCAATGTGAAAGCCAGAATGCTTTCACACTTAAGCGCCTGAAAAACGCCCCAGTGTGAAAGGGGTCTTTGCGGAACTAAATCAGCGTTTTTCGGGTGCTGGCAGTGTGAAAGAGCTCTGAAAGCACTCGTGCTTTCACATTGCGATACAAAGGGGCTGTTGGTGTAGTAAATGTGTGTCCTTCTATTTGGCTCCTCCTTTATTTTATTTTTTATTTTTCTGTTTCATAGTGGAGGAAAATTAAATGAATTTTGTCTCCTTTGCGCCCGCTCTCCTTTGCGCCCGCTCTCCTTTGCGCCCGCTCTCCTTTGCGCCCGCTCTCCTTTGCGCCCGCTCTCCTTTGCGCCTGCTCTCCTTTGCGCCCGCTCTCCTTTGCGCCCGCTCTCCTTTGCGCCCGCTCTCCTTTGCGCCCGCTCTCCTTTGCGCCCGCTCTCCTTTGCGCCCGCTCTCCTTTCCACCGGTGTGACATAACTGAACATACAACAGAAGTATTAAAGGAAGATGAAAACCTGCGATGCAGTTGCTTTCTTCGCTCTGATCCTGCATAAGCTGCTGCTGTCAATCATGCCATCACGGACTATGCATACTAGTTGCTCTCTTCCTTCAAGGAGAGTAGTTCTAATTTACTAAATTATACTTGGTCATTTTAACACTGAATACTTATGATTAGTATTTTGTCGCACCAAATACATTCATATTGCCTCCATTATCTGTATATTTAACAGCGCAAGACTGAAGTTAATTAGAATTTTTTTTATTTTCTGAAAAATAATTGCCATTTGCTCAATTCTCGAACATGTAGCTAATTTAACAAAGTTCTGCGTTCCTGTGAATTGCGGTGCCCCCTGGTGGGAAACTGGTAGCGCCGCGGCTCCTCGCACGATCTATTTAGATCAGACTCTTAAGTGTAATACAATTGATGCTAAATTATGAAACCAGTATCGTTTAAACTAGTCTATGCATTCATATTCCCACACCTGGGAAATATTTTGTTTTCTTTTTTTGTAAGTACTTTGGGATTTCTGCTTACGGTTGTGTTTTTTTTATTTTTTTTTTCCTTTCCTAACTCCAATATTCTTGCGTTTGTTTTTTATTTTTTTTTACTTGTTTTAGCTGGCAGGTTATGTGAAATAATGAGCCGTAAGTGATATGTTATGGGATTCTTGTTGTGATGCGTGCAAATCAATATCAACTAATGGATCTTGAAAAGGATAATGCTATCATTAATTCAATTAAAACATTACAGCAGCGTCCAGCGTTAATATAGACTGCTTCGGACGCTACCGTGAAATGAGCATGAAGCTGCCCAGGGACTGGGAAAGGTTAACACAATTACATTTCCTGTGCGCTTCAGGGCAATGGAGAAGAGCACAGTACTTGAGTAGAGGGCAGTATGCTGAAATTATGGAGATGGGTTTGTGTGGCAGAGCAGGGCTGCGACAACAGTGGTAGGTGCGTCTCAGAAAAGCCCTCTTGGTGTAATGGAATCTTCTGACTTAAGCTTCGTGGGATGCAGAAGTACATCAATTGAACATGGCTTCTGAGCAGTACTTGCTCTTAAGTCTAAAGGTGCCCATAGACATTAGATGATGACCTTCTGATGCCGGATTTGGTGAGCATTTTGACGTACGTGAGCTACCTGCAAACTCAGCCATTTTAAGGCTTCTCCGGGTAAATGGTGACGTTGGATTGTGGCATCAGATTGCTGGTGTTTGCCCCCTGGTGAGCAGGTTCAAGAGAAGTCCTGTCTTTGGGGACAGGACTACATGTCGGCAGAACAACATTTTTTTTGGTCTACAGCCAGGCCCTGCAGAGCAAACCAAACGGCTCCCTACTCCTCACCTCTGAGGCCGTGTACACACGATCAGACATGTCCAAGGAAACATGTCCGACGGACCGTTTTCATTGGACCGGGCTGAAGTGGTCTGTTGGTCTGATGTGCGTACACACCATCGGACCAAAATCCCCTCGGACCAGAACGCGTTGACGTAGAACACAACGACGTGATGAAAAAACGAAGTTCAGTGCTTGTAAGCATGCGTCGACTGGTGAACCTTGGCACCCCAGATGTTTTGAAACGACATTTCCCATGATGTTCATGCACTCTGCAGTGTAGGTTAGGGCTGGGGAAAAAATGTATTTGAACTTTGAATCGAGTTGCGAGGGCAAACCATGGCAAAACTAGGCCGAACCATGGTCTCGGACCGGTGCGGTGTCCATTTGGAAAAACTCATTCGAACCATGAATCAAGTTTTTTTTTTTTGGGTGCCAAAATTGCCCAGCATCATGGGAAATCTAGTTGCAAAACATCTGGGGTGCCAAGGTTCACCATCGTGCTGCATTAGTCTTTCATCAGAGGACCTTACAGTGCCAAAGCATTCTAAAGTGAATGTGGCTTTCATACAGGGAAAATTTGTACTCCTTGCAATGCATTTGTGGGACCCGAAAATGGAATATTGAATTTGAAATGCTGGCAAGACGGTTTTTGTGTGTTTTTTTTTATTTTTTTTAAATTTTTTTTTAAATGTTCAAATAGAATTGTACTGGTGTGTAGTCAGCTTTAAAGTGTTACTAAACCCACAACAGTAAAATCAGTCTGTATATCTAGCAAAGCATGATTGTTGTACTTGCTGTGGAACCCAATTGTGTAAAAAGGCTGTTTGATCCTGCCTTCTCTGATCCTCCCATACCTCCACTGTGCCCAATCCATCTACTGATGAGACGCAGCCTTTGGACTGCACATGCTCAGTTTACTGTGTATTGCTGGTTTGTTTTGTTTTTTCCTTTGGGAAGGTGCATGTGATCAGCACAGGGCCAATCGACAGAGTCCAGACAGGGGGTCAGAGGTCCTGCAGCCTCAGAGGACAGTTGGAGTAGAATAAAAACTCCTCCTACAAGCTTTAACCAGACACTTATGGAAGACGCAAGCCTTAAACTGCTAAAGGTATTTAGCAGTTAAGGTTTAGTATAATAATTGCATTTCTACGTTCTGTGTACTGTGGGAGACCAGATATAGTGAATGCAGGGGGAGGGGAGGTTAAAAGTGATTTCTCAGCAAAATAAAGCATGGAGACATGGATGGATAGGTGAGTTTGCTTTGAATATTGAAAATCATCAAATGTCATTTTTGGTTTGTGGTGCCCAGATGCAGTGTGTAGTTCCGCTTTAAAAAAAAACTAAGAATCAGCTCAGCTTTGCACTGGCACTGGTTTCTATCGCCCTACGGGTTCTGGCATAGAATGAAATGAGATTTCCCTGCCGCAGGTTGTCAACAAGGTCATAATGAAGGTGCCTCTTGTTGCGGGATTCCCCAGTTATTTGTTGTCTCTTTGAAGAATCCAAAGGGAGAAGTAGACTACATGGCGATATTGGTTGACTTTGGACCTTGAAATCATCTTGGTGGGAATATCTTTCTATTGAAGTCCTTTACAAATGCAAGAAGCGCCATGCGATGCAGCTTTTCAGTAACCATGCAAAACTGAAATTGGCTTGTGTGGGGTTGGCTGTGAATGATAGACATGTATTCCAATTTTTTTTTTCTATTTTATTGCAATATTATAGGCCTTACAATATATGTAGATCACTAGCCTGTCAACAGGTTTTTGTGGCACTTGCAAAGTGTCAGGAATATGCTAGAAGCTATTGCTGATTGGTTTCTGCTGGTACATGCCCGGGGTTGTCATCCCCATCCTTTTTATAATTCTTTTGCGTTTACTGATCTTGCACAGGGTTTGTTACCTTTTTGAATCCATGCCCCAGATGCAGTGTAGTACATTTGCAAGTGGGGAAAATGATGGCTATGGAATGTGGAACTTCAAAATATGTTTTCATTTTAGTCCTAAGAGGCAGAATACAGAGATAACATTCCGTACATGTATATTTCTCTGTTTTTGGATCTTAAAGGGTGCAAATACAGAAAAATACCTGTGGATTCTACCAGAAATCCAGTGCTTTCCTAACTTCCTGTAGTGAGTTGATGACGGCTGCTTTTGCTCTCCTTTGCTCAGCCATGATTAAACACTAGTATTAGTGTGAAACGCGTCGGCTGTCCCCTCCTGGCTGTATGTTATTGTATACCATCTGTATCTTTTACGATAAAGACAACTTCTTTAGTTACTTCGGAGTGCGGCTGTCCAAATCCTTTGGAATTCTTGTATCTGCTTAGTGCATTGCCAGCACCTGGATCTTCTGGGAGTTTCCACTACTGCACATGAGACCCACCTGGAGCGGTGTTTTTTTCTTTCTCTGCTTTTGCTCCCCTGTTGTCTGCGCTGGAGTACATAGTACGTTCTACCTATGGCTTGAATGTGAGGAGAGGGGTGGGGGGGGGGGGGGGGGCATTGTTCCTTCTGGCAGGTGAAAACCCATTCAGGGCTGTGAAGAATGTGGAAGAGTGGGAGACATTTTTGACACGTGTCATGTCAATAGTCTCTTCTTTCAGGCATTTTGTTCCCAATATACTAGACTTGGGCTATCTTCAAAATTGTGAAGTTTTTTATTCTTCAAGAAGGACAAGCAAAAGACAATGCTTACATAATGGCAGCTGGTAACACATGGTGAGATGGTAATTCAGAAGGAGGAATGATATGATGGTACATCTTTCTGCTGGGCTTCCCTAGAGAAAGCTTCCTGCTGGGTGGGTTTCCTACCCCCATCTCCCTGCAGGGTCGGATGACTCCAGAGTTCCTTAACCACTTCCGGTCCGCGCTATTGACATAATATCTCAGCAGCGCGGACCTGAGGCGCCGGGGTCACGTCTTTGGACGTGATTTACTTGTAATTCCCCGCGCGCGCCACAGGGAAAAACAGTCCCGACGCATCACCGAGGATTCGATGCGTGTATCCGGCGGCCGCGATGTCCGTCAGGTACACGCGATCGTCGGTGAGAGAGCAGGGACGTGGAGCTCTGTGTGTAAACACAGAGCTCCACATCCTGTCAGGGAGAGGTGACAGATGCTGTTTCCCTTGTACATAGGGACACAGCATCGATTACCTCCCCCAGTCACCCCCCTCCCCCCACACAGTTAGAACACACCCAGGCAATACATTTAACCCCTTCCTCACCCCCCTAGTGTTAACCCCTTCAATGCCAGTCACATTTATACAGTAATTGGTGCATATTTATAGCACTGGTCGCTGTATAAATGTGAATGGCGCCAAAATTGTGTCAAAAGTATCCGATGTGTCCGCCGCAATATCGCAGTCAAAATAAAAAACGCAGATCGCCGCCATTACTAGTAAAAAAAAAATATAAAAAAAAAATCATAATTCTGTCCCCTATTTTGTAGGTGCTATAACTTTTGCGCAAAGCAGTCACTTATTGTGATTTTTTTTTTTTTTACAAAAATACGTAGAAGAATACGTATCGGCCTTAACTGAGAAAAAAAAATATTTTTTTTTTAAAAAAAATTGGGATATTTATTATAGTAAAAAATATATATATATTTTTAAATTGTCGCTCTTTTTTTTTGTTTATAACGCAAAAAATAAAAACCGCACGGGCGATCAAATACCACCAAAAGAAAGCTCTATTTGTGGGGGGAAAAAAGGACGCCAATTTTGTTTGGGTGCCACGTCGCACGACCGCGCAATTGTCAGTTAAAGCGACGCAGTGCCGCAAGCTGAAATTTCGCCTGGGCACGAAGGGGGTTTATGTGCCCAGTAAGCAAGTGGTTAAAGCGGTTGAAACCGCAAAAAAAAAATTCCCCCCACACCTGCAAGGCAAAAGTCATAATGAGCTAGTATGCACCGCATATTGGCTCATTATGAAATACTTACCTCGGAACGAGGTGTAGGAAACTTACCTGGCCCACGCCGAGCGAGATCTCTTGACTCGGCCTGTCTTCTGGGTATCGCCGCTCCAGCGCTGTGATTGGCTGGAGCGGCGATGACGTCACTCCCGCGCATGCGCGCGGGAGATTTAAATCCGGCCAGGACGGCGGTGGCCGGTCCTTTGGCCGTAGATTCCGCCCTGCGCAAGCGCCGCTGCGCATTGCGACGGCAATATCTCCTAAACCGTACAGGTTTAGGAGATATTCTTTATACCTACAGGTAAGCCTTATTATAGGCTTACTTGTAGGTAAAAGTCAATAAAGTGGGTTTACAACCACTTTAACTAGCTACTCAAACCACATGGATTCTTATACTGTTCTTAAAGCCAAGCTAAGCATAATTTACATTTAGAATATCTCCAAGAAAGGTGGTGATGCTCCTGTCACAAACGTAACACCCACTTGTGTATATTAAGTAACTTAAAACTACCCATTGTCTTGACGTAGAACTTCAAGAATGGATGTTACATACACAGCAAATGACCTTTTTTCTTCTCCTCAGCAACCTTCAAAATTAACATGTTTCAATAGAGATGTCAAAAACTTTTATCACATAAAATAGTATATAAATTAACCACTTCCTTACTGGGCACGTATACCCCTTCCTGACCAGGTGAAACTTCAGCTTCTGGCACTGCGTCGATTTAACTGACAATTGCGCGGTCGTGCGACGTGGCTCCCAAACAAAATTGGCGTCCTTTTTTCCCCACAAATAGAGCTTTCTTTTGGTGGTTTTTGATCATCTCTGCGGTTTTTATTTTTTGCGCTATAAACAAAAAAAAGCGACAATTTTGAAAAAAAGTCAATGTTTTTTACTTGTTACTATAATAGCCCATTTAAAAAAAAAAAAAAAAAAAATTTCTGTTTAGGCCGATACGTATTATTCTACATATTTTTGGTAAAAAAAAAAAATCGCAATAAGCGACTGGTTTGTGCAAAAGTTATAGCGCTTACAAAATATGGGACAGAATTAGTATTCATTTTTATTATTCATTTTTTTTTTTACTATTAATGGCGGCTATCTGCGATTTTTTTTATTTTTTTTTGTGTGGACTGCGACGTTATGGCGGACACTTTTGACACATTTTTGACGCCATTCAAATTTATACTGCGATCAGTGCTAAAAAAATGCACCGATTACTGTATAAATGTGACTGGCAGTGAAGGGGTTAACACTAGGGGGCATGGTAGGGGTTAAATGTATTCCCTGGGTGTGTTCCAACTGTGTGGGGGGAGGGGGGTGACTGGTACAAGGGACACAGATCGGTCTCCTCTCTCCCCTGACAGGACATGGATCTCTGTGTTTACACACAGAGATCCACGTCTTGTCCCTGTAACCGCCGATTGCGAGTGCCTGGTGGACATTGCGGCCGCCAGGCATGCGCATCGGTATCTCAGGAATGCGGCGGGCATGTGGTCAGGAAGAGCGCAGGACGCATATATGCGTCCAGTCAGAGATTTAGCAGCACCCAACGGCCGCATATATTCGTACGGCCGTCGGGAAGTGGTTAAAAATCTAACAGGCTGACAACTTGCAAACAGTGAAGTTGGGACCCTTCACATCTGAGAAACGCACAGTAACATGCGGAGTCCCTCAAGGATCGCCTCTGTCACCAGTGCTGTTTAACATCTATCTTCGTCCTCTTTTTGAGATTATCAGCAGCCAAAAACTGCTCCATCACTCATACGCAGACGACACGCAACTGTATTTCCGCATTTGCAATAAAAAGGATCACCGCCTCAATCTAGAGACATGCCTCTCTTTGATAGAGGACTGGATGACAAAGAGTTATCTTAAACTCAATGGAGCGAAAACAGAACTTCTCCTGTTTCACGCCAAGCAAAGGAATCAACCTGCAACAACCTGGACCCCCCATTCTGGGCAAAATCATCACCCCTAGCGCCAAAGTCAAAAGTCTTGGGGTCATCTTTGACTCCTACATGACAATGGACGCACAAATAGGGTCAGTAGTCAGCGGATCCCACCATCTGTTGCGCCTACTACGCAGACTTACCCCTTTCATCCCCAAAGAAGATTTAGCGGTCGTGGTGGGAGCAATTGTTAACTCCAGACTGGATTATGTAAATGCCCTTTACCTCGGACTCCCCAAATACCAAATCGCTCGTCTGCAAGTCGTTCAGAACACGGCGGCCAGACTTGTGACAGGGAAAAAACCCTGGGAATCCATCTCACCTTCACAGAGAGCCCTTCACTGGCTACCAGTTAAAGACAGGATTGCTTTTAAAGCACTCTGTCTAACACATGGATGTGTCCATGGGAATGCTCCCCAATATCTAGGCGAAAAAATAAAAGCTCACAACCCCAATCGCGTTCTGTGATCCACCAATCAAAACCTACTACAGATCCCAAAAGCCAACTACAAGTCCAAAGGAGAAAGGAGAAAGAAGATTTGCCGTCCAAGGTCCCAGACTATGGAACACTTTCCCAACCAGCATTCGGTTGGAGGAGAACCACTTAGCGTTCAGGAGAAAGATCAAGACTCATCTCTTTTGATATCAAAGGAGACAGGAACAAGCGCCCAGAGGCGATTCAGTTCGCATGTGCCGTGATATATATATTTCATTCATTCATTCATTCAACTCTACTTTTGGATTTCAGTGTAACAAAGACCGTTCTCAACTTGAACAAAAAGTAAAAAGCTAACTGGATTTCTGACGGATTACCAGTTTTTTCTGTACTTTTTCTCTATTTAAAAAAAAAAGTGTGAAAATTCCCATTGATGTCTATAAAAAAGGTTCACATCTCTGAAACGCCTGTCGCCTGAAAAAAGTCCCGGACCCTTTTTTTCAGGCGACATTGGCGTTCGGCCATAGACACCAATGGAGATAATTTGTAAAAAAAAAAAAATAGAATCGCGGTAATGCCGCGTACGCGGCGTTACTTGCCGCCTAGATGTGAATGCAGCCTAAGAAAGAGGATCTGTTGAAACCAAAGGTAGTGTAAGATTTGGTTGTTAGCTGAAGGCAGGATAGGCCTTCCTGAAGAGCTGAGGTTTTTTTTTAGGGATCGCCAAAAAGTGGACACAGTGGGAAATAACCGGCCAGATTGGGGTTGTGAGTTGCAGAGTATGGGAGAGGCTCTCAAAGACTAGGGAGCTAAAGGGCAGAAGGTCTAATGCCGCGTACACACGGTCGTTTTTTGTGATGTAAACATCCCTTGTAATAGGAATAGTGTTTGACAGGTCCTCTTTATGGAGAGATGTGGGGTCATTAAGACCCTGCATCTCTCCTCCAGGCTGGAAAGTGTAAGATCAGGAAAAAAATATTTACTGATCTCGTGCTTTCAGCCGCGATTGCAGCTTGGTTTATTCTGGGTACACGGGCGTGACGTCATAACATCACGCCTGGGCCTCCAACGATCATAGAGATGGTCACCGGAAATCTCTATTCTTCTCATCTGGCGGCGGCGGATTCATTCTACGGGCCTCCGATTGCCACGGGAGAGCCCGGAGAAGCACCGGGATGGGGGAGGGATGCCTCCTCCTGGCGCCGCCTATAAGAATGATCAAGCGGCGGAGCTGCCATTATGATCCTCCTTATGGTGCGCAGAATCGCCACCTAAGAGAAGGATATCTGAATGATGCCTGTAGCTGCACCCATCATTCAGATATCCCCCACTGAAGTCCAGGACGTCATATGACGTCCTACGGTACGGAAGTGGTTAAACACATTTTGATATCATGCAAATGCACTTTTAGGCTTTCATTTGCCCATTGCAAATTCACATTAAAACTAAATGTTGCTCTGCAGGGCATTTGCTGCCAAATGTGCCTTGATCTGCCTGTTGTAAATATGGCCCTCATTTTCTATAACAGATGGCTGCAGGTTTCCCAGTCTCCATTACATGTTGTGAGGTGTAGTATTTTTGGAGTATTGTAGAGAGTATTCTTCTCAGCTAGCAGCACTGCTTTCCTGCTGTTCTTCAGCCTGGATTACTGCAGTCATTAGCAAGTTCATTCCGGCTCTCTGCCTAGAGCAGAGCTCCAGGTAATCTATCGTAAGTGAACGAGACACTCTGTGCTCCATCTGGGACATGCTGCGTACCTGCCCTGTGACAAGCTCCTGAGTATAGGAGATGGAAGGCGATTGTGTTTTTCTTGGCTGACACTCTGCTGTCAGGTCCACTATTCTGCTTAATTTGAAACCTAAGTGGGTGAAGGAAGATTTCTTGGACACGTCAAAGCTGCAACCACTGGAAGTGCTGCGGCTTTGCACTTGCTGCAAGGCTGGTAGATATAGAGACATTTTCTCTGTAGACTGGATAATAAAGCCTAACTGGTAAAAATCGCAATGCAAACTGGTGCTAGGCGAGGGAGAACAATTCAATTCTCTTATACTTTATACAGCCTAATAAACAACACTACATTGCACATCCTTGGAAACCTTTAACGTGGGGCACACTCGGTATGCAAGCATTGGCTTTGATCTAGGCTGGAGCTACCACTATTATGGCGTACTATCATCAGATGCATCCATTCCGGTACATTTTGCTGTGTTTTTTTCCATTGTTGTCTAACACATTATCTGTGGAATATGAAGTGTTTTTGTCGGGGACCTTTTTGATCATTGGTAAAAAGACTGGTATTCTGCTTTTTTTTTTTTTGCTGCGTTGTCCTGTCATTGGAATTCTTTTTAAAAGCACAATTATAAATGTATAAAAATATATGTATATTAAACGCCCATCCTGAGAACACCCTATAAAAATGAACCTCTGCTATAAAACCTAAAAGGCAGCTGTAACGGTCAGGGGTTAACGCCATTTACGATATTTCATTCCACCAACCCACGACAGCTTATCGACTCTCAGCAATCCGGCAGACTAACGCGGCCCATATGGATTCCCCAGAAATGACACACCGCTCTGTTCTCTGGTTCAAAACGGATAGACACCTTAATGGTAAACTCAGGCTTTTATACAGTTAGAAACCCCAAGGAACAATGACTTGACGCCACCGACAACATGCCACAAGGTGCTCAATACACATCTTTTAGGAGACGGACATTCTGTCTCCAAGATAATCTACATGAGCTGATTACTAATCATTTACCCAGACAAGGTGACTCCGAGATGAGCTCTTCTCACCTGCTATACAATACACTTATCGATAGAGATTTACACAATACAGTGTCAATTGGCATCACACAATGAAAGGTTCTTGAGAGCCAGACTAAGGTTCATTTACATGACGGTGGCAGACGACATTAAACACCTTAACAGTCTGTGTTCCCACATTGAATGAATCACTTTCTATTGACCGGTTGGGTTCAGAATCAACAACCTGTAATTTTTCATGATATCCTGGAATACATTGTGAATTATTATTGTCCCATCTCCTGTAATCCAAGATATAATTTCTCAGTCATCCTATGCCCCTAGTGGACATAGGATGACTTTAGACACAAGAGTCATCGGTGAAGCTGAAACGGGAGTACCCCTCACCCTGCAAGAGCCTCTGGGTCCCACGGGCCCTCCCGTTGGAGCAGCCATCTTTGACAATCTGTACCCATCTTAAACTCACCGTTTTGCCCTATCCTGAGTTTCATATAATGAATTCCAGTGTTTATATTAAAAAAAAAAAAAAAAAAAAAAAAAAACGCCTCACTGTCTTGTAAATACTAGCCTGGAAATTTACAGGGCTTAAAGTGAATGTAGACCAGTTAGACCTAATTTTGTTAATATAAGCATTGCATAACTTAGTGGTTGTAAAGGCTAAAGCTTTTTTTTTTTTTTTTTTGCTTCATGCTCTGTCATTGACATCATTAGGGGGCGGGGTCTCCGGATGACATCACATGATGGCCCCATTTCTGTATAACAACCGGCAGAGTAGAGCTGCCACAACTGTGGGAGCTAGCCTCAGGAAAAGAACCAAAAGATGAAATCGGCAGCAGCAAGGGAGAAGAACGGGAGGATGGAGACATTGGCAATGGAGGAAGATGCATTGGAGCTACAATGGGGGACTTTCTTCATTTTTAATAACAAACTTTTCCAAAACTGTCTATTTTATTTGGGTCAATAGGTAGGGGTACAATGTGCCCCTTACTTATTCATATAAGGATGGGGGCTGTGATCTGGGAGCCCTCTTGTTGAAAAGAGCTTCCAGATTCCGATAAGCCCCTCGTCTGCAGACCCCCCGCAACCACCACCCAGGGCTGTTGGGAAGAGGCCCTTGTCCCCATTAACATAGGGAGAAGGTGCTTTGGGGTAGGGGGTGCAGAGGTCCCCCCTGCTCCAAAGCATCCACCCACCCAGAGCTTGTGGCCAGGAGGGGGATGCACGTTTGCTAATTTCCTGACCTTCTGGGCTGCATGCTCTGAGAAGGGTCTGGATTTTGGAGACAGACTCCACAGTGTGTGTGTGTGTGTGTGTGTGTGTGTGTGTGTGTGTGTGTGTGTGTGTGTGTGTGTATTTTTTTTGAGTGGGATTTTCCTTCAAGATCCTCGGTCACGTGCCACAAGTTGGATCAACTAAGATGATGATCCAACTTGGATGGACTTCCATTCAAATTAATGGGCTTGAAATCGTGCCCAAGCCGGACCAAAGTAGTGGAGGAAGCATTTTCATAGTCATACGGCTCTCATGGGGAACCTTTTTTTTTTTTTTTTTTTTTACATGTCATGCTACTTGTGCTCTGGAAGTAGGAGCACATGTTGGACCAGTGTGAACCGACCCTTAGCCCGAGCTCACATTATTGCAGGTGTGGGAAGGCCTGTAAAAAGCATGCATTCCCCCACCCACATGCAGCCATATTAACCACTTAAGACCCGGACCAATACGCTGGCAAATGACCCAAGGGGTTTTTGCGATTCGGCACTGCGTCGCTTTAACAGACAATTGCGCGGTCGTGCGACGTGGCTCCCAAACAAAATTCGCGTCCTTTTTTTCCCACAAATAGAGCTTTCTTTTGGTGGTATTTGATCGCCTCTGCGATTTTTATTTTTTGCGCTATATACAAAAATAGAGCGACATTTTTGAAAAAAAATCAATATTTTTTTTACTTTTTGTTATAATAAAAAACCAATAAACTAAATTTTAGTCAAACATTTAGGCCAAAATTTATTTAGAAAAATGATCGCTTAGTGATGCTGGCAATAGGGAGTGAAAGGGTTAACTAGGGCAGTGATCAAGGGGTTAAAACTTTATTGGGGGGGGCTACCCTGACACTAACACTGACTGACTGTCACACTGTCTGTCACACTGACACTAAATACAGTAATCGTACATGTATGATTACTGCATTCAGTGACACTGTGACAGGGGGAGGGGGGGGGGCGATCGCGGGGGTTAAATGTGTTTGTGTCTGTGTGTAAGTGTGCTGTTGTTGCAGACTTACTTGTTGTGTTGTGATCTCTCCTCAGCGGCGCTTGAAACAAACGCCGAGGGAGAGATCACGTCGCTTCCTCCTTCCTGTGTTTACACAGGAGGAGGAAGTGACAGGGCGGGCGGGCGCGCGCATTGGCTGGGAGCGATCCGGAGGGGGCGGGTGAAAACGGATAGCCGCCCCCACTTGTCGGATCGCTCCTGCAGCCGCGCGGACCGCCGCATGTACGGGGGGGGGGGGGGGGGGTCCGCTCGGCCCCCCGATCCCCCCCCCCCCCCCAAGGCACCAACGTATATATACGTTGATGTGCCTGTCGGTGCCATTCTGCCGACGTAAATGTACATGCGGCAGTCCTTAAGTGGTTAAACAACCTGGTGCTTTTAAGCAGATGTGTGGGGGTGCCAATGACTCCTCTATGCATAAGTCACAGATCTGGAGAAGGGTACAGAAGATTTTCTGCAGCATTGAATGGTCCTAATAAGCAGTCTTCATCATCCCTAAATGGAAGAAGGTTGGAACCACCAGGACTCCTAGAGCGGACCGCCCTGCCAAACTGTCAGGGACTTGAACCCGATTGAACATCTCCTGGAGAGATCTGAAAATGGCTGTGCACCAACGCTCCCTCCCCATCCAACCTAATGGAGCAGGAGAGGTTCTGCAAAGAAGAATGGGAGAAACTGCCCGAAAAATAGGTGTGCCTAGCTTGTAGCATCCTACTCTTAAGACTTGAGGCTGTAATTGGTGCCAAAGGTGCTTCAAAAAAGTATTGAGCAAAGGCTGTGAATACTTCTGTACATCAAAATTTCGAACAAATTTATTTCACGTTGTCGTCATTATGGGGTATTGTTTGTAAAATTAGCAATTTACCGTATAAGTCGACCCGAGTATAAGCTGAGGTACCTAATTTTACCCCCAAAAACTGTAAAAACGTATTGACTTAAATATAAGCCTAGGGTGAGAATGCAGCAGGTACTGTAAGCAGAAAATAGGGTCCACAATATGCATTTGCATGCCTCGCTGCGCCCCTTACAACCTCGCTGTGCTAAGAGTCCGTGTACCTGAAATTCTTGACAGGTTGAAGGCGTCTATTCATTGTTTAAAAGTCGCTGTCTCCTCCTGGTCCTGTTCCGTGATAGGCGTTTCCCAGCAGCCTATCACTGACTTTTTTTTTTTTTTCATCCTGGGACAAGAGTACGTCTGATGGGCGGAACACTGAATACAGTGTCTACTGGGAAACGCCTGTCACGGAAGGGACCAGGGGGAACCTGCGACTTTTAAACCATGGACGCTCACAGCCCTTCAGGTATACCGATTTAAGTATAAGCCTGAAAAACTCTGCTTATACTCGAGTATATATGGTAATCCATTTTGGAATAAGGCTGTAACGTAACAAAATGTGGAAAAAGTGAAGCACTGAATACTTTCCGGATGCACTTTATGTACAGTTTTTTTTACCAAGTTGCAAAATTGTGCTTGGACATTAAGATTTGTTTTACCCTTGAGTGTGAAAGAGTTAACTAAGCACATTATAAACTGCACACAGATTTTTGAATGCACTGGAGCCAATTGTATTTTTATATCAAAAAATTGAGCTGACCCACAATAGTGCTTTTGAAATTTGAAATGCACAATTTTTTAATTTGCATGCTAGATTGAAAATCCACTGAAAGTAAACCGACCAGACAGTAGGGGAACTGATGCCTATAACAACCAACTGGAGTCCATCTATTGTGTGGCCAGGGGAAGATTGCAAAATGGAAGATAAAATGCGATTTTTGCTTTCCTCTCAATAATCCATCTTCTTTTTGATGGCGGTCTCTCTTCACTCACTGACAGCTTCCCATAAAGGCTCTAGTTATAGAAAACTATCATATGTGTTCCTGCTCAGTGAATGGTAAAAGGGAAAAAACTGCTGGAAGGAAGAGCAGCTGAGCAGGAATAATGTCTGAGTTTAAAAATAAAGTGGTTGCGTTAGGTTGGTTACATGTATTATAAATAGAAAACGTTAATAAATGTGTTAATTCTATGAGTAAGGTGTGATGGAGGGTGAGTCTGTGGGTGTGAGATAAAGTGTGCATATTTAACATAAACTCATCACAAACCTTCCTTGGCAATTCAGCCTAAGCCCGGGTTCACACTATAGCGGGTACAGGAATGCGTGCAAATTGAACATGTTACCTGACCTACAGGCAAAAAAAGACATGTACGAATTGACATGAATTCTTAATGGCACCCCCATGCATTAGAAACGCAGCGTGTTTTTTGGGTACCTGGAACCTCATGGGGACATGCTTAAAGGGACATGTGACAGACTCACCGGGACAGAGGCTTTTGAAGGGGACTGAATGCTCGCCTCTTGCCTTGCGATCATGAGCCCTGGTATTTGGGGGAATCCTGCTCTTTTGTGAGCCTGGGGACCCTGTATATGCCATATTAGAGTGACTGATTCATACTGTTGGGACATACAGTGTAAGGAGATGCTAATGCCTTCACCTCCAGCCACCTGTCTGTTTTCTGTGCCAATTGACCCTACTATTGTGTGAAGACGTGCTGTGTTTACACTTATGATAATGTGTAGTGTATAGCAGGTGAGAGGAGACGTGACCTCTACCCTGAAAGGACACATCTATGAGTCGCCTAGTCTGGGTAAATGATTAGTTAATTGGCTCATTTTAATTTATGTTCTGGTTACCTCCTCTCTAATTGTATATAAGGTTGTGTTCTTGGTTCTAATAAACACTCCATGTTCAGCAGACAAATAAGTCTCGTCTCGTTGTGTGCTTGTGAGCAACTGGATTATCTGATATTTATATCCAGACTGATAGGAAGCGGTATATGACGGAAGCACTCAAGCGGAGTGAGGGACGTTCAGTTACAGGACACTAAAGCTTTTGTGTATTTTAAAAACACCTATCCTACTTGCCTCCACTTTGCACCCGAACATCCTCTTCTAGGGTCTCACGGCGGCTCCTCCCTGCAAGAGCTAACCCCCTAAGGCGTAATACTGAACACAAGAGACCAGGGGGAAGCCGTGACTTTTAAACAATGGACGCTCACAGCCCTTCAGGTACACTGACGGCTTATACTTGAGTCGGTCTACCTGAAGGGCTGTAAGCGTCCATTGTTTAAAAGTCACGGCTTCCCCCTGGTCCCTTCTTGTGTTCAGTATTCCGCCTATCATGAATGTTCTCTTGTCAGGGGATGAAAAGACGTCCGTGATAGGCTGCTGGGAAACGCCTATCACGGAACGGGACCAGGAGGAGACTGACTATTAAAAGAATGGATGCCCGCAGCCTGTCAAGAATTTTGGGTACACTGACTCAGGCACACCTGTAGGTAAATGAATATCTCCTAAACTTGCACCATTCAGGAGATTGCTCTCAAGGTATGCCGGACCTTCAGAGCATCTTGCCAGATCCAAGAGCTCCTGTGCGTGGCGTCATTGCGGCTCCAGCCACTTGGCGCCACAGCCTACGAACCCAGAAGAATGACTGGGGGAAAATGTTGGCCCTCTCAGCGGTGATGGCGCACTGCTGGAAGGGCTTCGTTCTAAGGCAAGCATTTCATAATGCGCTAGTAAAAATGTTTTTATTCTCCAGCAGTTTACTACCACTTTAATAGCCAGAAAAGATATGAAGCAAGCAAACATATATCCTCAATAATATAAAGTCTTCCGTAGTGAAGCGTGTTCGAATAAAATCAACCCCCGCCCCCATGCTCAAATTTAAATCGGCAGCTACAAATACTTTAGCTACTGATTTTAAAGTTTGGGTCACTTGCCTGTCCAGGGTTTCTGCGATGTCCGCAGCCCAGCATGGTAAAGGAAACCGGGAGTGAAGACTTTTGCCCCTTTTCACAGCTGCTTCCCTACTGCGCATGCACAAAGTGCGATGTGCTTTCTTACTTGCCCAGTGAAGGAAGGGAGGGGCTGAACTTTGGAGGGATGGACCTGTCATAGGTACCTGAAAAGGTGCCAAATGTGGCATCGGAGGGGGGTGGTGGATTTGGCAGATAAGCAGAGATTCCACTTTTGGGTAATCCAATTTGCGTGTCAAAAGGGTAAACACATTTTGTTTCAAACAACGGTAAAAATATGGCTGTGGTGTCCAGTGTGACCTTTTAGGTGCGACCTTTGACGTATGACTTCAGCACACTGGACGCCACAGCCATCTTCATGGTTTGATGCACAGTGCTTTTACTACTTGTGTATTGTTTACCTTAAATTTTTTGTTTTTTTATTCGTACATACTTAAAATGACATATTTCCATAATAAAGTGTGTTTTTGTATTTTTTTTTTTTCTATTGTTGGTAACATTGTTCTGTCCATGACAGCATGCCATCGGGGCCACAGATGTAGATATTGCAGTCGTTTCGGGAGTGGAATGCTTTTAGCAAATACAACAAGGCTGAATAATGGCTCGTGCTTTCATGTGGAGCTGACAGGTTTTTTTTTTTTTTTTTTTTCCACTATTTGTTCCTAGTAGCACGCAAAGTCAGACTGGTCAAGACCTTTCTGGCTTTGAGAGGTCTAAAGGCTTTACAGTTCTGTGTGGCGAAAAGAATCGAGCAAGAAAATGTTAATCAAATAAAAAAAAAAGTTGACGGAAGAAGCATGAGATCCGGAGGGAATACAGTGAATTAGAGCAGTACGGACAGTTTTGCTATTAGATCTTATTGCTCAACTAAACACACATTTACTTGGCAATAAACTTGTAGACTAAGCGGCTCATTCTCTGTATTCTGTTCGTGTGCTTTTTAACAGCGCCTGAAAACCTGTGATTATCGGGGTCAGCTGCGAATCTTACGGCTCGTACTGCAAGGATCGTACGGACATCCTGGGAAAGCTTTATATCTTACTGTGGTGGTGCAGCTATGGCTGAACTACAAGCCCTTTTTAGTGTGAGAGTTGTAGTACTTCAGTGACAGAAGGCCTATGTTTAGCTGGGTTAAAAGAGGTTGTATAGGCAACCAATAAAAACTGTCTTTAGTGATTTGTCAAACTCTGGTTTGAAAACTGCAGGCTGGATGCCGCCCCTTGGCTTGCCTCTAACCGGCCCTTGGCTTGCCTCTAACCGGCCCTTGGCTTGCCTCTAACCGGCCCTTGGCTTGCCTCTAACCGGCCCTTGGCTTGCCTCTAACCGGCCCTTGGCTTGCCTCTAACCGGCCCTTGGCTTGCCTCTAACCGGCCCTTGGCTTGCCTCTAACCGGCCCTTGGCTTGCCTCTAACCGGCCCTTGGCTTGCCTCTAACCGGCCCTTGGCTTGCCTCTAACCGGCCCTTGGCTTGCCTCCAACCTACCAAACTTAATGTTTGGCGTCATTAGGAGCATGGTGCCCCATCTTTGGTGTCAGTGGGAACATGGTTCCCCATTGTTGGTATCAGTGGATGGAATGGTGCCAAGGGTTTAGCGTCCACTGAACGCCAAGCTTGAGACATGGTTTTCTCTCGCTGACAGAGGCATTATCTACCTTCACTGGTGAGAGTCCAGACCACCTTAAACCTGAAAGATAGTAAACTGGCCCTTTGTTGGGAAACTTTGGAGATCCCTGATGAAAAGGGGGGGGGGGGGGAATCTAAATTTCTTTTATTTATTTTTTAATGTTGTGAGAATAGTTTTCCAGTTGTGATATATTTTTTGTTTGTGCAAATATTCGTCTATCTGTTAACTTTAAAGGGGTTGTAAAGGTTTGTTTAAAAAAATAAAATAAAAATCGTCTTCTCTGTGTAAGGGTTGCACAGAGCAGCCCCGTCCTCCCAGTGGATCTCCTGGCTCCTCCTCTTGAGTGCCCCTACAGAGAGCCACATTCCATGGGGGCACTTGTGCAGGCGCATGCAAATCCTGCTGCATATATTAACACAGACAGCAGGACTCGGCCCCAGCCCCCCCCCCAGCCCCCTTGTCACTGAATTTGATGGCAATGGGAGCCAATGGCTCCTGCTATCAATCCAATGAGGACGATAGAAAACTGCTGTGCTTGTCCCTGTCACTGCAAAGATCGGGTTCAGGTAAGTAAAAGGGGGGCTGTTGCACTACAGAAGGGTCTTTCACCCAAATGCATTTGGGTGAAAAACCTTAAGGGTTTATAACCACTTTAAGGCTCTGTCATAGGGGGTAAAAAAAAAAATGTATTTAGGTTTGAGTGCACATACCTAAAGTAACCTCAAAAACCTTATTACTGCCAATTGTTGGGCTAATCTGACCTACAATTCACTACTTCATGTAGTGTCGGCTTGCCATTTTCATGCCCTCAATTGTTCCGTTTGGCCCTTAAGTTAATTGTAAAGGCAGAAGGTTTTTTCTTGATGCATTAAGGTGAAAAACCTCTGCTGCAGCTGCCTCCTAGACCCTCCTTTTCCTTACCTAAACCAATCTGATCCAGCTGTGTGCACGAGCACAGCTTCTCCTGCCCCGATGTTGTCTCTCTCCTTATTGTGCAGATTAATAGCAGCAGGAGCGATTGTCTCTCGGTACTGTCATTCAAATCCAGTGATGGGGGGGGGGGGGGTAGTGCCAAGTCATGTCGATGGATGCAGCAGGGGAACTTGGGGACTAGCGCGCATGAGTGCCCCCAGGGAAAGCGGCTTTCCCTGGGCTCACCTGGTGAAGAAGAGGAGCCTGGAGCACCAGTGGGGGACCCCAGAAGAGAATCGGGGCTGCTCTACCCAAAACAACTGCACAGAGTAGGCAAGTATATGTATGTTATAAGAAGAAAATCGTTTTTTTACCACTTTACTTTCTTAACATCACCATTTTAATAGCAATACAAAAAATATATTTCTGACAGTCCAGTATGCAATAGGCTTGCTTGCAAACTCTTCTTTCATGTTATGAGTTCTGCTGGCTGTCACTTCTTACAATTTCCTGGATTCCCAACATGCTTTGCAGCTTCTCAATGTCTAAGGCCTATATATCCCATGGTGTCTTGCTGCTTTCAAGCAGTAATTCATGTCTTCGCCTCCTGATACTCCTCCTCTCAGCACCTCCTGTAGTTCATCAGGCAGGCTTTGTGAAATGTGTGACACAGTGGTACCTACTCATTGAGCATTAGCATCCATGTGTCACAGAATTTAAGGAAGTCATTGTGTGAAGATTCTTCATAAAGTACATTTACGAACTTCAAGAATGTTCAGATTATGAATAGGCCAGAAACTATTTGGAAATTAATATTTGATTTAAAATTTTGACTGTAGATATGCTTTCAAATCCTTTATTGGTTCAAGCAACCACGGTGTTGCTAGCACAAAGTTTCAAACTTCCCTGCTCTTTATCAAGCTCTTGGAGTCCTCATGGGTGTGTAACATAAATTGTCTTTTCTGTGTTGATCTTTAGGCTTGGTTCACATCTATACAAATTGGATGCCCTTCTTTTTTTTTTTTTTTTTTTTACTGCATCTAATACGCATAAAATGTGACATGGTCCAGCTTTCCTGGACTGTTCTTGAAAAGAGTCCTCTGATTTTTGGGTCCGGTTAAGGTGCAAATTCAAGTAAAAATTCACACTTGAACCAGTTTGAACAAAACTACGCCGGACTGCAGCTGGAGGTGTGTGAACCTAGCCTTGGAGAAGTGTAAACATGTGTACCATGGACAGCTCTCAAGGGATGACTTTGTACCTGTGTGAAGGAATGGCTTAGAAGATCGTTGCTGACATTCTCCATTTGTATGGACAAAGTAATGGTTCAGTATAAATTCAAATAATGTTTCTGCAGTTTTAATTAGGAGACCTTTAGGCTTAATTACCCTGGTGAAGTGCAGTAATCCATCACAACCAGAATTCGATTACAGTGATCTCACTTGAATAAACTGAAATCTGATTTGCTTCTTCTTGGCTACTGCAGTTTACAGTTGGTTTTGTATATACACCGCTCCTAAAGTGCCTCAAAGATGCTTGCGTCTTTCAAACGCTCTGGGAGAGGCGCCTTTTATAGTGCCCGTAAAGTGCCTCAGTGTGAAAGTAGCATTGGGGCCCTATTCACAAAATGAGAATTGTGTTTTTTTTTTTTTGCTTAGAATAAAGATCACAATTCTCTCAAGATTCTCGCGGCGTAAAATCTTGTACGTTATACCAAAATTTGGGCTAACTTTACTGTTTTTTCTTTTTTTGCTTTTGAAAGACTGCTGCGCAAATACAATGTGATATAAAATATTGTAACGACCACCATTTTTTATTCTCTAGGGCAGGGGGTCTCCAAACTGTGGCCTGAGGGCCAGATGTGGCCCTTTGTTAGCCTTTATCTGGCCCTTGGGGCACTATTCCTTCCACTGACACCAACAAGGGGGGATACTATTCCACCTACTGATAGGGGCACTACTACTCTTCCTACTGACAAAGTGAAGCTCGGCTATAGATGTGTTACACAGATATATTTCAAGCATGTCTTTTAATTTTGATGGACTTGCAGCTGGTGAAAACCACAAATGTATTATATCAGAAGTTACAACATTACAGAAGACCAATAAAAGATTTTTAATACAGATATGTTGGCTTACTGAAAAGTATGTCCATGTGCAGTATATTATGCACTCAATACTTGGTTGGGGCTCTTTTTGCATTAATTACGGCATCAATGCAGTGTGGCATGGAGCCGATCAGCTTGTGGCTGAGGTGTTATGGAAGCCCAGGTTTCTTTGATAGCGCCCATCAGCGCCACCAGCAGTGCCACATGCTTTCACAACTGCGCAAATCATGCTGCGCTATCTGAATGGGGTGGGCGAACTTCCGACCGGCTTTTGTGGGGAAGTTAGCCTGAATGGGGACAAGTACTGTACCCCTGTGTGTGTTTTTTTTTTTTTGACAGAAATATCTAAGATTGCTTGGATCAGTCATTCCCATTCAGGATTCTGTGGAGACCAAGGTTTCTAGGGGTTCCTTGCGCTGTGGCTGATTTACCTTTTTGTCCGGTGATGCCACCATAGTTCTGGGTCTCATGCCATTTTGCAGAGCCTTCATCATGACACCAATGATCTATTTTTCTATAGCGGTCTGTAGGTTTGGTGTTCGGACTACTGACTCTATAAATTGATTTTAGAAGGGGTTCCCTGAGACCTGAAAATTCCCTTTTTTAGAGCCGGTTCACACTGGGGCGGCACAATTTCGGAGGTGACTCGACAAGGCGTCATGAAGACGACTTCAGAGGCGACTTGCAAGACGACTTCTGTATAGAAGTTAATGCAAGTCGCCCGAGCCGCCCCCGAAGTCGTACATGGAGTAAATTTCTAAGTCGGAGCGACTTGCGTCGCTCCGATTAGAACGGTTCCATTGCACTGCATGGGAAGCGATTTGTCAGGTGGCTGAGCCGCCTGACGCGTCGCCCAGTGTAAACCGACTTTTAGGGTTCCTATGCGGTCAATATGTTGACAAAGGCTGGTTTAAATCAAGTTGACCCAATTTTAGAAATTGTAAACAAAATCATTGGATATAGGCAGACATGGAATAGCGACACTGTAACGGTCAACACAGTTTACGACCTTCCATCCAACCACGACAGGCTTATCTGACACACTGCGACAATCTTGCATACACGATCCATTCCATTTCCCATAATCAAGACGAGACTCTGCTCTGTACTTGCTTCCAAATGTATGAACACTTTAATGGTTTCTTCTCAGCTTTTTATACAGTACAAGATGTTAATCACAGGACAATGCAATCTCCACCCCCCTATTCACACACTGAGGCTAATTATCTAATCAGTAGCTAGACATTTGGGCACTGCATCATCAATAGACTTCAATTAACCTTTTGAATAATACACAATCACAGATAATCTTCACACATACAAAGAACCTCAATCACATTCTAAAAGGCATACAGGTAATTGTCTCAGACATTCCGTCCCTGACACATCTATTCACCTGCAGAACACAATGGAAAGGTATTTCACAAGCCCGGCTTCACTTAGCATTTCAAAAGCCTATTATACAGAGGGACAAGTCACTGTCTTGTTGACCTGGTCTCAAGTCAACATGAATTCCTTGCATCCTTGCAATATGAATGATTATTAATGTCCCATCTCATGTAATATATGAATTATGATCCTATTAGCCACCTTACACCCAAAAGGGCAGAGGGTGGACTTAGACCCAGGAGTTATTAGTGCCGCTGGCACATGAGTATCTCTCATCCTTCCAAGATCTCTGGTTGTCACGGTTCATTCCGTTGGACACCATTTTGGATGTGACTGTTCATCTAAAAGAAATCTTTACTTGATCTTGACCGAGAGACCAATCTACAAGCCTCTGGAAACAAACCTTGTAAAGTAAGCACAACATGATAAATAAAACGCTTGTCCTTCATGACCTTATTATAGCTGAATACTTGAAGTTCTGATCCTTTATGTAGGGGCGTATGTTTCTGTACCCGGCTGTCTAGCAGTTCATTTACAGCCGTCACATTTCACTTCATCTCTTGCTGTGTTAAGAATGTTTCTTGATTGGGCACTTTTAGGTTTTGAGTGTCTGCTTTTCCATACATCTAGTGTTTTATTTGTTCTTTCAAACAAACATACAACATGACTTTGTCACAGGACAAATCCATAAAAACATACTTTAGCCCTCATAAGCATGAGCTTCTCAAGTCATGAGCTATTTTTCCTCCACTAAATACAGATTAAAGCCGTTCTTCAGTCATTTCTTATAAAAGGGGAAAGTCAAAAAGTTGGCAGGTACAAAAACTGTAGCTGCTGACATTTAGGCTGCATTCACACCTGAGCGTTTTGTCGCCTGAAGCATGAAGCTCCAAAACGCTAGAGGGGAAAAAAATACATTCTCAATGGAGATGGTTCACATCTCCACTCCAAAACACCTGAAGCTCAAACAAGTTCTGGACCCTTTTTTGTCGCTCGATTTGAGCGTATTTGGGCGTTTTTCTGTTTTTTAACATTGGTGACCCTAGACCTGTCCAAATTTGCGGTAAAAAACGCTGCAAAATCGCGGCAAAACGCTACGCTCAGGTGTGAATGCAGCCTAAATAGACTGTTAACTGTTCAGGGATCCAGTGCCGTGCTTACTTTACCAGCCTTCAATCTCCGGCACCATTATGTTACTAAAGCCACAACAGTAAAATCGGTCTATATATGCAGAAAAACTCGCCATCAAAGCTAAGGGGTTAAACCTCTGCATTGTGTGTTTGATCCGGTCTAATCTGATCCTCCCCTTCTTTCACAGTCCCCAATATTTCTGCTGATAGTACAGAGCGTCTGCACATGCTCAGTTTGGTGTGTAGTGCAAGAATATTTTTTTTTTTTTTTTTTTTTTTTTTTTGAGGGTGTAGAGCAGTGTTTCTCAACCTGGGGTTGGGACCCCCTTGATCAAATGATTTGCTAGGGGTCACCAAATCCTGGGCTGTTACTGAAGCCTGCACCACTCTCCCAGTCTTTTTGCAGCCGCCCAGGAGGGCTGTCCCTGGAGCCTGTGGCCCCCCAGCTGGGCGTTTCCTAAAGCCCGCGGCTGCCCACTCACCCTTTTTGCAGTCGCCCATTCAGTTCACGGCATGGCTGGGGGCAGAGACGCGAAGTCGGGAAACTAGTGAGGAATTGGGAGGTAGGAGGGGCAGGAGGAGACCCTATCTCCTGATTTCAGCATAGGTGTCACTGCTACCATACACCACAAAGTCGGAGACACAATCGGTAACACTACCTTTTAATTAGAGTTCCCATTAAAAGTCCCCACTACAGTTCTCGGATCAGCAGATGACCTAGATCAAGAGCACCTAAGTTGCTCCCCCCCCAGCATTGCCACACATTTCAATTCGTCCCCCCTCCCACCAGAACTGCTGCTCATCCCATTCCCCCCACCTCCCCACCAAGGAGTAAGAGAACTAATACAAATAGAAAATACATAAAAGGGAGAGGAAAAGGGGGGGGGGAGGGGTACAAAGAAAGAGGGGAAGAATAGGAGAAAAAAAAACAAGAGAGCTAGAGGGGGATAAAAACAAATTAGGATAGAGAGGTATAAAAGGGAAAGAAAGGAGAACAAAGGGAAAGCATGGTACATCCTAAAATGTATCATAAGGGTTTTAATGCTGTACGAGTGGAAGGGACTCGGGGAGCATTAAATGTCCGTGGGTTAGGGGTGCAAACTACTTGTCTTGCCTTGGGTGCTGACAACCCATGCCATGAAAACAAAACAATTTTACTATTGGGGGTCCCCACAACTTGGGAAATGTTATCAAGGGGTCACGGCACTAGACAGGTTGAGAACCACTGGTGTAGAGCAATACTGCCCAGACAGAGGGTCGGAGGTCATGCAGCCTCATAGTACAGTAATAGGAGAATGAAAGCTCCTCCTACAAGCTTTAACCAGACACTAATAGAAGTCGCTAGACGGCTATATACTGCCGATTTGATGAGAAAAGGTATCGGTTTATATTTAGTAAAAAAAATTCATTTCCATGTTCTGTGTACTGTGAGAGACCAGATATAGTAACTGCAGGGGTCCTAGGTTGAGTAACAACTGTGGCAGCCAACAGTGACTCCTTGAGGCTTTGCAGCTGGCTGATCACTACAAATGCGCAATGTGACTTGTCCTGCAGCCTTCTGGGACCTGTGATGTGTCCCGGAAGGTGGCGAGTGGCAGGTAGACTTCCACTTAAAGTGGAGTTCCTCCCAATTTTTTATGTTTGTCTGTGCTGCATGCCCTAATCTCATAGTGTTCAGAATGGACAATTTTTATTTATTTTGTTGCTTGTAAATACCTTATTTTGTAGTCCTTCATTACCTCCTCCTCCTTATTAGCCTAGGCTATTAAGTCACAAGGCTATTTGCAAGGGTTTCTGGGATAGACATCATGTTTCCCAGTAGTCCTTGCAAACCTGACTGAAACCTATTACATTGCTTGTGCAGCACTGAGCATGTGCAAGATATGCAAAGCTGAAATCCAGGAAGTTATACAGTCTGGCTTCATGATGCCCACACTTAGAGGAGTTCCACCCAAATTTGGAACTTCCTCTTGTTCCACTCCTCACCCCCATACATGCCACATTTGGCATGTAATTTTTTTGGGGGGGGGAGTGGGGGCTTCAGTAGGAGTGGGACTTCCTGTCCCACTTCCTGCTTCCGCCGAGGGGCTGGTTAGGCGATAAAGCCTTAATTGCCTACACCAGCCCCTCCCTGTAGGCGATCACATGGGACACTGACAGGTCCCATGCGATCGCCTCTCCAATCAGCGGCGAGCAGCGCGCGCGCAGTGGGTGCCCGGCCGTGAAGCCGAAGGCTGTCACGGCTAGGTGCCCACAGTCGAGATGGAGACGCCGGCTGGGGAGGGGGGGAGAGGAGCGGAGCCCCGGTCGGTGCGTCGCTGGAACGCAGGAGCAGGTAAGTGAGTGTTTATTAAAAGCCAGCAGCTACACTTTTTGTAGCTGCTGACTTTTAATAAACACAATTTTGGCTGGAACACCCCTTTAAAGATGGCCATCGCTATTTCTAGATTATAACAATCTAAATTCTGTAACAACCTAACAACGGACCTTAGTTTACAGACTAACTTTACTGGAATACATTAAGCTTGTGTATTACAGGGGTATTTATATTTAAAAAGTGAAATTGTGGGTGGAACTCCCCTTTTAAATAGCTTTACTTGTGTATAGTAGCTGCCTGACGCATGCTTTGTATTATTAGGGTTGTCCCGATACCACTTTTTTAGGACTGAGTACAAGTACCGATACTTTTTTTCATGTACTCGCCGATACCGAATACCGATACTTTTTTTTAAATGTGTCCCCAAATGCAGCCATGTCCCCCCCCACATATATCCAGCCATGTCCCCCCACATATTGCCGTTACTGGTATCAGGACAACCATACTTTGTATGCATGTCCATCCAGTCCGGAGTTATGCTCAGTCCTGCCAGGCTGGTGACTCAACTTTTTGTTTACTATAGTGTAAGGCATAATTCACCTTTTGCAAGAATTTAGCAAATGCATCAGCATTGATTAATAAAAAAATTAAAAAAAGCAACGTTTACTAAAGGTTTGCATTGAGGCATGCAGGGCACTGCAACAGCAATCATTGCAGGTGCAGGGCACGGGCTCCTGTATTTACTTTCAGCCCCAGGTCTGTATGTACCTCCTCTTCTGGAGCTAGAAGTGTTGGCTGAAATAAAGTTGCTGTGATGCCCACCAACTTACTGCTGGAATGCTCTGCCAGGTGGGTAGTTTTTTTTTTTTTATTGGCTCACACGGCAAGGCTTATCTCAGTGGGCACCCAAACAAAATAAATACAGAAACGAGCATCAGACCAAGCCAGATTAAAGGGTCCAAGGTCCCTTTTTTTGTTTTTCCTTTTTTTTTTCTCATTTGGTTAAATAAATTATTTGAGTACATTTGACACATTTGTGGACAATACCACTCCCTCATTGGGGGCCACAGTATATTAGAAACCGTATTGAACTGTGCTCGTGGAGTAACGACTTAAGTACAGCCAAGGCTCGTTTGGCTGTACTTCAATGGATCGCAGAAGTGCAGTTCATTTTGCACTCCTGTGACCTGGATTCAGCAGACCGCGGGCAGAAGTCTGCTGACATCGGTGTTGGTCCAGGCTCGAGTATCATCACAAACATGGCGTTGGGATCCCCCCTGGCCCATCACCCGGCTCAGCTCATCAGCGAGCTGCTGAGAGCCTGAGCCGACTGCACACTTTATTTTTTTATTTTTTATCGGCTACTTGAAGTCCCCTATATATAACAGTACAAAGGCTGAGTTCACACGTTTGCGATGCCAGGAATTGCATGCGATTCGCACGACATTGCTGTGCACATCATACGATATCTATGCGATGCAAATTAAGCTATACAGTTTGTATGGCTGAAATTGCATTGCATTCGCTCCACAATGGTGCAGGAGCCTATTTTTTTGGTCTGCACTGGAATCGGATCACATGGGGTGTTATGACCCATACGAGCCGATTCCACAGTTCACACTGTTATGTGTACCAATTTAGGGGTGTCCATGAAGATTGACACCTGCAGTGGTAGAGAGCAGTGTGAACCGTCTGCGTGTCGCATGCGGCAACCCGTGCAAGAATTGTGGTTCCTTCATCACACCAATGGGAAGTGAGCCCAAGTTAATTGAAGTACATGAAGTTGCATTAAAATGTTTGAGTACACAATTGAATTTGAACACAAAGCAAGGATTCATATACAGAGCCGATGGATTGGCTCCTTATCCGCCAGCACCCCTGATTAGAAGGGGTTGTAAAGGAAAATGGTGTGTTTTTTTTTTTTTTTTCATATTAAGCATCCTTTACCTGCAGACATTTTTCTTTTCACTTCCTCATTGTACGTTTTTGCTCAGAAGTTGCTCTATTTCTTCTCTGTTCTGTTCACTTCCTGCTTGTCTGATTGTTGCTCACCACCGTGATGGGAGGCTTTACTGCGGTGGTCAGTGATGTGCTCGCCCCCTCCTGGGAACTACATCTGTGCAGCAGGACGCTCTCTACGTGTTAGAAACTTCAAGGAGGTTTGAATTACTGGGCGTGCTGCAATGCATACTGGGAAATGTAGTTCATACATGAACGAGCGCCGCAAACCAGGAAGTAAATGAGAGAAGAGAAACCAAAGCCGGAGGTGATATAGATGAAGGAATTTAATAGGTATTTACTTGTTTTTTAACAGAATCATTACGCTATTCTGTCTGTCTACCTTGCAGACATTAATTTTAAGCAAAAAAATGTTTTCCTTAAAGGAGTTGTAACTACTTGAGGACCCCCTCCTGCACATTTACGTCGGCAGAATGACACCGCTGGGTACATGCACGTACAGGTATGTCCTGTGCTAGTACCCAGCAGTGGGTCACGGGGGCGCTCCCGTGACCCAGTCCAAAGAACCGTGGGACTTGCGGACCCGATCGCCGCTGGAGTCCCGCGATCAGTCCCCGGAGCTGAAGACAGCCACACCACCCTACAGTTGTAAACACACATTAGGTCACACATAACCCCTTCAGCGCCCCCTTGTGGTTAACTCCCAAACTCCACTGTCTGTCATTTTCACAGTAAACCATGCATTTCAAATGCATTTTTTGCTGTAAAAATGACAAAATTGTCCGGTGTTTCCACCATAATGTCGCAGTCACGAAAATAATCGCTAATCGCCGCCATTAGTAGTAAAATTTTTTTTTATAAAAATGCAATACAACTATCCCCTATTTTTTACACTCTATAAATTTTGCGCAAACCAACCGATAAACGCTTATTGCGATTTTTTTTTTTTTTCTTTCTTTTTTTTTTTTTTTTTTGTGCCAAAAATAGGTAGAATAGTATCGGCCTAAACTGAGGAAATTTTTTTTATTTAATTTTTTTATATATTTTTGGGGGATATTTATTATAGCAAATTGTCGCTCTATTTTTGTTTATAGCGCAAAAAATAAATACCGCAAAGGTGATCAAATGCCACCAAAAGAAAGCTCTATTTGTGGGGAAAAAAGGACGCCAATTTTGTTTGGGAGCCACGTCGCACGACCGCGCAATTGTCAAAGCGACGCGGTGCCGACTCTCAAAACCTGGCCGGGCCCTGATCTGCATTTTGGTCCGGGTCTTAAAGTGGAGTTCCACCTTAAAATAACTTTCGCTAATCCCATCTAATTTTTTTGGGGGGAGTGGGGGCTTCAGTAGGAGTGGGACTTCATGTCCTGCTTCCGCTGAGGGGCTGGTAAGGCGATTAGGCCTAATCGCCTTACTGCAGCCCCTCCCTTTGGCGATCGTCTAGGACACTGACAGGTCCTAGACGATCGCCTGTCCAATCAGCGGCGGGCCGCGCGCGCATGCGCAGTGGGTGCGCCGGCCTTGAAGCCGAAGGCTGTCACGGCTGGGTGCCCACAATCGCAATGAGGGTGCCGGCCGGGGAGGGGGGGGGGAGAGGAGCGGAGCCCCCGGTCGGCGCGTCGCTGGAACATGGAGAAGGTAAGTGTTTATTAAAAGCCATCAGCTACACTTTTTGTAGCTGCTGACTTTTAATAAACATTACATTTGGGTGGAACACCCCTTTAAGTGGTAAAAGGCAGATTGTCTGGAGCGGCAGCCTAAGCTTTCTAGGGTTACAATTATTTGATATGTTTCTGATTTTTTTGGGGGATAGGAGAAGAGCGGCTTTGCAGTGGGAGGCTCCAGATTCCAATGAATTGGACGATTGATCACTTGCATGTTGTATCATTTCTTCTTCACTAGATCTTTTACCTGCGTCATTTGCTGCTTGTACTGTAGCTGTTTGCTTGAATTAATTCTAAATTGAATGTGGCAGTCCTGTGCCTCTTCTAATCCGATTAATGTACCGTGAAATGTTAATATATTGTTGATATGAGCCATCCTGTCTAATCAATAGATTTTGTTTGTTTTATAATCTAGTAATCCGCCACATCCTTGCTTGACTTCAAGCTGTTTTATTGCTGTGATTTTAGGACTGCCTTTCAGATTTCTGCAGATGTAATTCTCACAGTATATTGGGCACTGAGCTGTCACTTGAATATTACATTTAAGACTGCAGCTCTTTAAGTGAGACAACCAAAAATCACCCTAAGGACTTAACTCTCCAAATGATAAGACCCTGAAATTATAGCAATCAGTATGCTGAACCGCCCCCCCCCCATCTCCTGTGGCATTATACATTTCAGAAGAGGGATTCTCTCAAACATATTGGAAGATCCTCGTATAAAAGGACAGAAGCTTCAATGGTGCATTACCACTCACAGCATCAATATTTGTGTTGCTTCCCTTGTGTGAAATCCCTTGTTTACTTGCCAGTCCCTCTGTTTTCCAATTAAGCACTGACCACACTAGGTACGAGACCAGTGTGTGGTCAGTCTTCTGGCTGTGCTGGGAGCTCTGCCTGCTCTCCAATGATGAGACGTGTCCTGACCCAGCACAGCCATTCACTGTTAAGATCAGTGTGCTGCTGTTTCTCGCTCCCTGCTCTCCAAGCTCCTTATGCAGCTGAGAACAGAGTGATTACAGTGGAACCATGATTACGAGCATAATCCGCTCCAAGAGAATGCTTGTAATCCAAAGCACTCGCATATCAGTGAGTTTCCCCATTGAAGTCAATGGAAACCAAGAGAATTTTTTCCGCATTGACTAATATGGCATGCAATATCGCATGTAGCCAGAGGTGGGGGGGGGGGCTCCTCGGAAATATTTGGGGACAGCTCGGCTGATCTCAAAGGTTTGGAAACCTTTCCGAATGATTCTGACTTTTTCCGAACGGCGCCCCTGCACCTCTGGCCAAATGCAGTACTGCACATCACATTAGCTTGAATTCTACTTGTTTTGTGAGACAGGATTTAAGAAGAGTGACCATTATTCAACACTCGTTGACAGTGTTACTCGTAAACCAAGGTTCCACTATATGTAAATGAGCAGAGTTTTTTTTTTCAGTGTCCCACTCATTTTACTTGATTGGCCTGCAGCAGTATCGGACACAACCACCTAATGTCTTGGCATAATCCAACGCAAATGCAGCTTGCCTAGGAATGCCCATCACTTTTGACTGACCCCCTGTAGCAACCTCTGTAGCATGTAACTCCTCTAGAGCAAGCCAACTATTGGGCTGAGGGCTTTTGAGTTATACTCAGGCAGGGCATTGTGACATATGCAGTTAATATAGAGCACCATTCTGGCTCCCTTCCTCTGCTCACTGTTGGTTGTAGCTCTGAAGAGACCCCGTAATGACATCACTGGTTATAACCTGGTGTATAGAACAGAGGTCTCCAGACTTTCTTTATCGGTGGGATTAAACTATGCCATAGGCTTGGTCAATGGGAGTAAAAAAAAAAAGGCTTGGTGCCAGTGGGAGGATTAGTGGCCCATTGTTGGTGCCAGTGGGAGGAGTAGTGGCCCATTGTTGGTGCCAGTGGGAGGAGTAGTGGCCCTCTGTTGGTACCAGTGGGAGGAGTAGTGCCTCCTGTCAGTAGAAGGGATAGTGCCCCAAGGGTCAAATAAAGGCAAGCAAAATTTGGCCCACGTGTTGCAGGTGGAGACCACTGGACTAGAACTAAAAAGATGCCAGAACTCGCATACAATGATTTTTGTGCCTTTTTTGAAGTATTACCAAGTTTGGAAAGTCTTTGCCACTATTTGACTACCAGATTTAAGCCAATTTATTCAAAAAGTAAAGTAGCCTTTTTTTGTCCAGTAAGGTTCGATTTTTATCTTGGGCATATCGTGATCAGAACATGGATGATCCCAGTGACGTCCTGAGCTTTTCACTGTTGTATCGTTATTTTTTATAATGACAATGGGTTCTGCAGTCTTCTATAATGGGGGTATATAGCAGCTATGCAGGGTTATTATACAAAACATAAGTAATTGTGATGGGTCCCTGTATAAGGGTCCTGCTCATTAGAGACTACAATCTGAATATCTCTTCCACACAAAAACATGTTTTATTTTCCATCTAGCTGCAGTACGAAATATTATTATTTTTGTAATACTGTATTTAGGTTGATTGGGGGGAAAAAATTGGAATCGGGTCAGTCATACATCAATAACCAAGTTTTCATTGTGTAGGGGGGAGCCTTATAGAGATCATTCAAAGAGCTTTTCATTAAAGTGCAATGCTTGTAATAGACAATGCTGCTAAACCTGAGTATTTCTAGGCATTTGTATAAGGTCAAATATTTGTGTCGTTTTACAATACTGTACATTCAATTCTATCCCAGGAAGCTTGGGGTCCTACTTGTATAAGTACATAGTATGGCTGTTTTTTAGATGGGAGCCAATTAATTTACTAGCATGTCTTTTGGAGTGTAGGAGGGAAATGGAGAACCTGGACTGAAGGAAACCCATGCAAGTGCAGGGAGAGCAAGAAGACTTGATGCAGGTAGTGATCTGGTTGAGATTTGACCCAAGACCAAAGCTCTATGCTCAGGAAATCTGCTGTTGGCAATGATTTGCCTGACTTTTAGGCTTCATTTCCACTGGCGTTTTTACAGCCACGTTTTTTACAGCTTAAAAACGCCTGTCCATGGCGCTTTAAAAACGTTGCGGCCGCGTTTTTGAGCGTTTTTTAATGTCTGGCGTTTTTTACAGCTCTATTGCTGGAGCTTCAGAACGCACTGTTCCCGCGTTTTTTTTTGCAGCTTGGCCATCTACAGTTTAAAAATGTCATGGTGGGCATGAGGTCATAGACTAACATGGACAGGCGTTTTTAAGCTGCAAAAAACGCTCAGAAAAGTGGCTGTAAAAACGCCAGTGGAAATGAGGCCTTAATTTTGAAACCAGAGTTCCCGCTTCTTTATCTGACCTTTCTCCAGTGTTTGTTTTTTCTTGCGTTAATGTCCACCTTTTGTTTCAGTAGAAGACTTGTTATCGAATATTAAAGCGGAGGTTCACCCTAAATTTCAACTTTCTCTTAATGAAACCACTACCCATCGTCTATGCCAGTGTTTTTCAACTCCAGTCCTCAAGGCACACCTACAGGTCAAGTTTTCAGGATTCCCTCCGATTAAATGGCTGTGGTGATTACTAAGGCAGTGAAACTGATCAAATCACCTGTGCAAAATAATGGAAAGCCTGAAAACATGACCTGTTGGTGTGCCTTGAGGACTGGAGTTGAAAAACACTGGTCTATGCACAATCCTTCTTTTATTTTTTTTTTATTTTTTTAAATCAGAATATTTACATTTCTAATGCAGCCTTCAGTGTTGTGTGAATCATCCTTTCCCCGTGGGAGTGGGTGTGTATTATATTTTCCCCGACAAGCGATATGTCTTCTGGGATTGAGTGATGAGAATCCCAGGAGACGCGCTGTACTGTAATCCCGCGATATCTCGCGGGTCACGTGACTTGGCAACTGTGCAGTGTTGATGGCGACGCTGCACATGCGCGGGATAGAGCGTTGAATGCTACAAAACCAATGCTGGCGGCTAGAAGATTGGGACACACAAGTTGCTGATTAAGAAAGGCAAGAGCGGCGGAAGGATCTGAAAAAAAAAAGAACCCCCCCCCCCCCGTTTTAAGTGCCTTTAAGTCATAGGTTGGGGGGGGGGGTGTGCTAAGCGAAGCAGGTGGGGGAAAAAAAGATTTGGTGAGATGCCAACAACATGATGCTGTTCAACAGAATAAAGGGCCCTTCAAATGATTAGCAGCTGATGCCACTCACTCTGATTACCCCAAAAAAATGCTATCGTGCAATATTTTTTTAGATCGAGTCCTTGCCTTCCCCTTCATGCCGCATTTTAAGCCTTGATGAAGGGCCCCTGAAATGTGTTGGTTTTTTATTTTTGTTTAATAAATATTTTAAGGCTGTAAATCTTTTGGGGGTTGCACCCTTACCGGGCTCTACATATACACAGTAAGAAAAAGAAGGAACAGGACTTTAAAGTGGATGTAAAGCCCCTCTCATCCTTTCTAAACTACCACAGTGCTGATCTATAAGGATATAGATGCCTCCTGCATATATGCTTACCTGTCAAATGTCTCCCCTCTGTCTGTTTATAAGAACTGAAAAACTGCAGATTTTGTGGGTGCATCTGTTGTCTGGAGCTCGGTGGGTGGAGTCGTGATGTCGGTAGACTCCCCGCCTGCCCTCTACACTCCCCTTGTCAACATGCATTTTTTTTTCCTATGTATTCCTTACACTAAATTCTGCTATGATCACTAACATCCAGTCAAAATCCAGATAAAAACCACATGACTTCAGAAAAGAAATGGGGGTGGGAATGAAAAAATGTCTATCACTCACAGCAAGGGGGCAGAACAGACTAAGGTTTTTCTCTAAGTCCGTTTTTATCTCACTGAACAATAAGAGGATTGCTCAGAGCTGGATAAACTCTGTGTGGCAAGACTGGGCACAGATGATAGGAAATCTTATATACTGTACGTTGTGACATTAAAAAATATAAATTTTTGGGTTTACATCCACTTTAAACTTCCATTCATAAGTCCATAAAGAGGGAATACCCGGCTTGTTTTTTTTTTCACCACATAATTCATAACTCAAAACTAATACAGTGGTAAAAGATGAAAACAACCTGTCTAGTACAATAACCAATCAACGGTGTAAATATTCTTGAATTGGCGCCAATCCTGCTAGACCATAATGCCTAGTAACTTGGTTTATACACACGCATAATATTACAAAAATGGATGTACAATAATTAATATAATGGGCCAGAACTGCAGGAGGATAATCCTAGGGCCTCAATGGGTTTTGCTGCTTACTGGCTTTATCTGGAGTAAATAATTATGATCACGACTTGGGCTGGCTATACATTATACATTTTTCTGCTACGATTTAACACGACCATATAAAAGGTGGTCACCCCTAAATACTTTCAATGTGTATACAATCAGGCAGGTCCTTGCACTACATAGCTGAAGGTAAATCTGATTTAATAAGATTAAGAAAATGGTATAAGTATGGCCGTCCTCTCTTTTCGGGTCCCTTTTCGGTGCTCCTGGCCCCTCCCTCTTGTTGGGTGCCCCCCTTGCAAATAAGCTTGTGATGGGGGCTCCCAAGCCGTGGCTCGGCCCAGCCACCTTTATTTTATTTTTTTTCTTCATTGGCTCACTGACATTGACAGCAGTAGGGGCAAAGTCAGTGTGCCTCAGCCAATGAGGGGAGTCCCGGACAGCTGAAGCTCTCACGCAACCTTGTTGGATCAGGATGGGGCTCAGCTAAGTATTAGGGGGTCTGATTCACTCAGGTTTTTTATCTTAATGCTTAGAATGCATGAAGATAATAACCTTCTGCCTTTTTTTAGAACCACTTTTAATTTGTATAGTGTTGTATTCAAACAAGTTACTCAAGTTTCCTTATATTGGAGGGAATAACAAGTTTGGCGCCCCAATATAGGGCCCCTTAGAGGTGGCAGATATCACGAATTTGCTGAATGGAATGGCAAGACACCCTATACACACTATACAACTTACGTTGTCCGATTTTTTTTTTTTTTTTTTTGGATTACCAAAACTATTTTGTGTTGGGTCCCCATAGATGCTATTTGATTTTCTGCAGACTTTTGTCTTCAGATTTACCAAAACCATGTGGTACAATGGCCTGCCTGATTGCATACAAATTGACCTCCTATTACATGGTTTTGGCAAATCTGAAGGAAAAAAATCTGCAGAAAATTGTATAGTGTGTATCCAGCTTGATGCACTCCAAAATATAATAATGGACCCTCTTCATATACAGTGGAACCTTGGATTATGAGCATAATCCGTTCCAGGAGAATGCTCGTAATCCAAAGCACTCTCATATCAAAGTGAGTTTCCCCTTGGAATCAATGGAATCTAAAAGAATTTGTTCCTCATTAACTTCTATGGCATGCAATACCGCATGTGGCCAGAGTTGGGGGGTGCCGGAGAGCCGTGGAAAGGCTTGTGGACAGCTTGGCTGAAATCGGGGAAAGGCTCGGGAAATTAGTATTTCCAAATGGCTCCACTCGGGCTCTGGCGCCCCCGCACCTCAGGCCAAATTCGGTACTGCACACCGCTGTGGCTTGAATCCTGCTAGACAACACTTTCAAACCAAAACAGGATTTTCTAAAAAAAAAAAAAAAAAAAAAAAAAAGGGCTTGTATTGTGAAACGCTTGTTAATCTCGTTACTCACAATCTGAGGTTTCACTGTATGTTCTAAATAAAATGGGCAATATAGGATATACTGGGAAATACTATAAATGTAGCCATCTGCCTGTTCCCCCAAGGTGACAAATTATGGAGCTCATTGCATGGAAAATGCCTCCACACAATGATGGTGGTCATTAAGGTCTTGCTGTTTATATGCATCTGGCAATATTAATGATCACCTTTTGCACTATCTGGGTTTATCAATTAAAAGAGAAACCATACATTTTTTTTTCTTTCGATCCCCAAAGTCTTGTACATCAGATTTTTCCATCTGGAACATTTATTACTGTTTTTGTAATTCATTCAATGGTTCAGATGTTTAAAATGATTCAGTTTTTATTCGGCACTAAAATCTGATAAATATTAATAAATTTAATTAAAACCGTGAAAATACTTTACGCATTTTGTAACTCGTGCAATGATTCATACATTTTTAAAATGGTCTATATGATCTAACAAAAAATACGCTAGGTATTTTTATTTTTTTAAATTCTTCAAAGCTCTCCAATTACAAATGTCAGATTGTTATAGGGAAACTAACATTTTTTTTTTTTCCCTTCTCCTTGCTGTGCAAAGTATAGTTTTAATGATAAAAATTGCAGCCCCTTCCTTGGCACTTTCACACGTTCACACATTTTTTTTTTTTTTTTTACATCATCTGCTGTCGAATTGCTAATGAAGATCTGAATTTAGCTTGAGACGTGTTTTGAGTTGTGCTGCTCTGTTACTGGCTGTGCTGCACTGATGTCACTGTGGGCAGCTGTGTGTTTGTGAGCTTCACTCGCAGGCTCCTGTGTGTGCCTTAGCAGACTGTCTGCCAGGTGCCTGCAACCTCGGCTAAGTGGAGGTTTGCAATAATCGCTCTTTCAAAGAGCAATTCAGAGTAATTGTGTAGATGCTATGGAAAGCACATCTTCTGTAATTTGGTGCAATGAAGCTCGATACCGGAATGGTTCAGGTATGTGACTGCTTTATTGCAAAGCAATTCCTACATTACCAGCTAAACCTTTTTTCCTCCTAAAATTAATTATTTTAGATGACTATATATCGTTTTATACATGCTTTTCTTGAAACTTCTTATTTTTTAGACATTTTACTTAAATTAATTTAAGTAGGTAAGACTTAAACAATGTCCTGTGCTTTTTGCTTAATTTTATTTTAAAGTGTAAGTATTTTTTTTCCATTTTTTTTTTTTTTTTTGCTTTTTTATGTTTTTTTATTTTCTATTTAATTTTTTTGTTCATGTGTTAAATTCTCATTGAACCGTTGTTTTTAGTATTGTTTTATGTTGCAATACCTCCTGCTTTTTTTTTTTTTAATGTTTTTGAACTTTGTGTTCACTTTTGGTCTTTGCACTAACATCTTCCGTTTCTGGAAATCGGCTACGTCTTGAACTTGGGGTGTTCTTACTGCAGTAAAAAAAAACATCAACTTTATGTGCTTATTTCTGAGCTAAAAAAACATGTTGTAATTTTCAGATGAAATCTGGATTGCACCCTTGTTTCGGTAACAGGAAATTATTTGGTTACTGCAGGTAAAGCGATTCCAGGGTGTTTGTTCACTGTATGATATTGGAACAAATAGATCTCGTTTGGGTTTCATGAAATTGTGTTTTCTAGTGAAATTCTCAGTTTGACCACAAATGAGCTCAGCCAGGTTCTCTGTGTGGGCAATTTTTTTTTTTTTGCAATTGATCCCCCCCCCCCCTTTTTTTTTTTTCTCTTTTGTGGGTCCTGTTTTGGACCTTTTTTTTTTTTTTTTTTTTTCTTATTCTTACTCTGTATTCTGACATCTAATTTGTCCACTTATCAATAATAGTTTTATTTAGACATTTCCAATACACGTATACATGTAAGATCATTCACATAAGCAACATCTAGTGGAGTGGTCATTACTCCACTTGACAATGTCCAAGGCTTTATCTGACGATTTGTCCACTTAAATGTCTGAGCAGTCTAATATAATAGACTATATGAAATGGTGGTTTGTAATCTTGTGTGCTTTTAACTGCTTTTATTTAAAAAAAAAAATATGCTACTGAGAGGATGTAGGGCGATGAGTGCTCCGAAAGGGTGCTTTACCTAAAGTAAACTAGTTTTCAATGGTATGCCAAGACGATCCCATACTCCTGTGTTCTTTTGCTTTTATTGTGTTTTGCATCTTCTGTTGGAAGTTAAATCTCCCCCTCCTGCTGTGCCAAGTCTCTGCATTGACAATATAGCACATTGTTGCACTTTTCTCTCTAGGAATGGTCTTTGCCTGCATGCTGCAGGAATGAATAACCCCCCCCCCCCCTCTAGAGATCACCTTGGCTTGTAACCAGGTGACTGCCAACGATTTCATTTTAATAGGATAAAATGACCCGCGTGGCTCAGCTGAAGCGATGTGAACCTTTTCTCTCCGCTTGTGTTTTTGTGTGTTTTTTTTTTTTTTATCTTTTTGAAGTTTACCTTCTGTATATTCCAGAAGGTGCTGCTGAATGAGCATCATGCTTCATTTTAAAAAGGGGCAAGCACTTTAAGTCCAGCTTTTCCGATCTGTGCAAATCAGCAAGTTCATAAAAAGACGTGCATTGTACGTTATTTCGAGGCAAACCTAGAGGACGTTGGCTCAACAGTCTAGTTTTTTTAGGCATTTTTTTTTGAAGAGCCTTTCAATTATCAACCATAAAAGTGGCTTTGAACTGATTGGCTAGCATTTTAGGGTACATTAGGGACCCATCTCCTGGAGGAGTTTGTCGCCATGCACGAACGGTCGTGTTAAAAAAAAAAAAAAAAAAAAAAAGGCAACATTTAAATGTGCCAATTGCCATAACCCCAAGCAGTTAATCCGTTATCCTCCTATTGTTGACTAAAAAACGAAACCCTAGTTGCTAAGGGTTTCTGCTCCTTGTTTTAACTAATTATAAGTCTAAAATGTTTAGTTTCCCCAGAGTTTTTAAAACCCCCATACCACCTTGCCTCCTCCCAAAATATCCTCCCTTTTTTTTTTGCAACTTAATCATTTTTGCTTGCAGTCTAAAATTTATGTCCCGGTGTTGAGAATGATAAAAACAATTCAGAAAATTGCTAAATCCCAGGCTTGTTTTCACATGTCTCCAAATCTTTTTGGCAGATAGTCTTAGCAGGGAGCAATTTTATTGCCTAAATGCACATAACCTGCCGTGTAGTTTTCAGAAAGAGGGATAAAAAATGAGAATTTTGTGTGGTCTGGTTTTCTTGTTGAATGCAGTGTGGTCATAACGGAACATGCGTGTGTGTGTGTGTGTATATAGATCTCTGCAAACAAGCTTTGTCTTGTCTTCAGGTTGGTGCGGGCAATGCTGCAGTTGACCTCCAGCAGCGTGACCCATCCCAGGACCTTCCGCTGGTGACAGGGACATGGGACGGCTTCTGTCACTTTCCAGATGGTTCATTACAACTGACATCCAGCTTAATCTCGGTGGGAAGGAACCTGAGAAAATTTCTCTTCGTTGCTCTGGGACGTCGCACATTTGTAACTGTAAGACACGTCAGGTAAGTTTCTCACACCTTGCCCCGCTGTTGGTGCGGAAAGGCAAAATTGCATTTGAGCCTCTTGTTAACCTTGTATTACTGTGGAGGCTGTCAGTCCAGTCTTCTGGTTTGTTGGTGTTTAGCACTTGGGATAAGATATTTTGTAGATCGGGGTTCAAATTTTAATTTCGCAATTCATGTAGAACTAAAAGTCCTAGTGTACCCTAATGGGGCACACAAACCCAGAATATAAATCTTTTAGCAACCCCCAATCATGGTTATCTGGTCCCATGAACTTATGTTGCCTAGGCTTTGATATCGTATCATAATTAAAAATGAAAGAATACCTTACAGGTTACACGACCTTGCCATCACCCTGACTGAGGGTCATTTATGTTTTATTTTTTCCTTGACTTGGTGTAGAGGGGGGGGGGAATTGTCATGTAATTGGCTACCTCCTCTAATGAGGTCACCTTAGAAGGTCTCACTAATTGGTGAGCAGCTTTGACGGGAAGGCATCCCAGGCGCCAAGAGCTCATCTGATAAATAACAGCCTTTGAATAGAGTCCAATTACGATCTTTAAAAAAAATAAAAAAAAGTATTAAATAAAATGATTTTGGCTTTTACTATGCAGATTGCAGTTTGGATCATTTGAGCCAGCTGGACATGTTAAATTCAAGTAAAATGCGGAAATGGGGTTGGTTTAAAACTCCCAATCCAACCATTTATTTCTTTACGTTTGTATGAACAGGATCACCAAGCCCTTTCTCTTACTGTCACTGAGTAGAGCACTTCTCAGGTGAGGTAGGAATATTTTATAGAGTGGGTTAGGTGAGTGGTGAGCTTATCCTCGTCCCCCCCCCCCCCCCCCAAATACAGCTTAATGTTTTCAAGACATTGCAGTCTAGTTTACAGAAATCTTTGGGTTTGGAACCCTCAGGCTCTAAACGTTTGGCTTGGCAAATCTTATTGCTAAAGGTTTGTCCATGTGCTATCTCCCAAACAAGCTTCTTTATTGGGAGAGCTGTGTGGAGAATGCAGTAGGAACTAATTGGGTATCACCTTTGAACTCGTATGGCCATCTACAATATTGGCTGTTGTGAAGTGGAATCTGGTTTTGGTCAAAGGGTTTCTCTATGTTGGGCAACCTCTTTGCCCTTCCATTTTGTTAGTAAAACAAGGAACAGTCAATTGTTTGAGGAATGAGGAGACTTGTTGGGTCTGTCCATCTCCCTGCCCATCTATTTGGCAATCAGGGGGTCAGGGGGTCAGGGGGGAATGGATAGGGACATATATTATAATCTGTTCTTAGCTAGCTATCCCACCTGGCTAAGCTATCATTCCATCCTAGATGGCTAGCTAACTATCTAATCTAGTCAACTATTTAATCTAGCTATTGATCCAACCATATCTCTATCCATCCATCACCATCCGGCTTTCTCCATCCATCCATCTCTCTGCCCATCTCTTTCTTTGTCGATAGGAAATGCAATTTGTATTATCGCCAAAGAGATGGGCAGAGAGGTGGATACATAGATATATATTTACTAAAATGAATAGATGTCTCCATCAGTTTTTATCTATCGCTAGCCATGGGTTTGGGAATAGGAAGGAAATATTTGTGGGACGTAGGTTGATCGAGCTTGCTTTCGGTCTACAATTGTGTTTGGTGCATAGTTCATCCCACCCGCACACACCTATATGTAAGTTTACAAACGAATGTTGATATAAATACTGTGTATAAGATATTTTTGCCATCACTGTTGCCGACAACACAATGGTTTTCTTATGGTTTGGTCAGCCAGTAGGGTTAAAGTGTGTTTTTAGAGTGCAGCAGCTCTTTGCACCAAGAAGCTTGCCATCTAAACAGTTGGAGCCAAGAGAAGCATGTTTTTTTTTTGTTTTACAGCTGTACCCTGTTGTGGCACGCTGGTGACCTGACAAAGATCAAGTTGAGGTCAGCGATGTTAAACCAGCCGTCTGCTGTTATGTCAACTTTTTTCTGTCTGCTTTGCCTCCATTATTTATGATAATGGCAAAGGAGGCAGTGATTGATGTGCTGGATCCATTGTCTGTCTGTAAGGGCACGTTCCTGGGATTATACATTTCTATGTATGCCGGAGAACTAGTCTTTTGTTCCCTCTACCTGTATAGCATATTTTTTTTTAAGGCTGCAGCAAATGCTTCTCCTCTCTTGTTCCCATGGTAACAGGAACCGGTCTATTGTTCGAGTCTATGTTTAGAATCCCGGCTGACACTTCATGAAAACAATTAAAGCCAACCCCCTATTTTTCTGAATTATAGTGCCTGAAATGTGGGGGGAAAAACTTATTTGCATTTAATTTGGTGTCAGTGCAGCAGGGCGAAGTGTCGGCTTTGAACATGCAAACAGGGGGGAATATGATTGCAGTAAATGCAATTAAATATTTAACTATTCTGTTAAAGCAGCAGCAGATCTGCTGGAATGCAGTGTAGATATAGTGGGGTGGAAGGTGTTTGTGTCAGTACAAGGCGATTATTTTTTTATTTTTTTTCTCCCATCATTGCTCATTTGCAGCAACAAAATATCATTAATAAAAAAAAATACATAAAAATGCTAAAGCCATGTGGCCATTTTTTATTTTAGAGCTGGTAAATTATTTTTATAGAACAAAAAATGTTACATTCATTAAACTAAAGTCCCCAATTGTAATGGGAGTCCTTATAAACCATAAATATTTTTTTTTTCTTTGAATAAAAAAGAGAATCTTGATATTCAAGTCTCGTAGATTTCAATCTAATATTTTTAAATATAATTGATATTGTCCTCAAATTCATTCTCATCCCAGATTCTAAGTTGATGGCAAAAACAAGGGGAGACATGACAACATTCCGTGGTGTTTTTTTTAATTTTTTTTGCTAATGTGTATGTGAAGGAAGAAAAAATAATATATTCATACATACTGTGTGCGTCTGATAGAAAAGAAATGGGGTGTATGTGTGTGTGTGTGTGTTTATATATCTGTGTATGTATGCGTGTATGTATTTCTATTTTATTTTTTTCTCTATCGTGTGTTTTATTTTGTGTTGCATAGAAAATAGAATGTAGATGTTAAATGCATTCAAGTGATAAAACATACTCTAAAATGTATTGATTTTTGGACATTTCCCTTGCAGTCTATTTTTAATATAAACATGCTGCTTACCTTATTGCCTCCCAGTCATCACATCCTTCTATCAGTTTACTATACTATTATAATGCTAATATGTGCTGCACCAAAGGAGATCGTTTACACATTTGCCTAATATCAATGTATAACAAAAGGCTTCGTTTGATCTGCAAAATATATCATGTGTACTAATTACATATTTTATTTCTTCCAAACTCCTTTTCAAAGGTTCTGTATACCTTTTAAAGTTTTAACGTGACCTTTTCCAATGAGGATGTCTGGTACCGTTGCTCTAAAGGACGACCCCGAAACGATGAAGGGATCGGAGACCGACCTGGAACACTCCGGCTCACTTGAAAACCTCCTCCAACCTGCAGGACAAGACAGAGCGCCAACCGAGAAAGAGGAGAGCGGCGAGAGCAAACAGGATGCCACGGTAAGACTCTTTGCCCTTGCAAGTCCTGTCAGTTTTTGGATGCCTTGCAAAATTGCCTACCATTGCCAAATTTTCAATTGTCTACCTAACTCTATTACCGCCCCACTCTAAAGCCCGTCAGAATTGAAAGTGCGCAGTTCTTGCATTCCTTTTTTTAATGCATTATTTTCTTAGGAACCAAATAAATCCCTCCCGACAAGGGTCAGCAGCACATAAATTAAAAATGTCACTCAAGTGTATAACTGACAGGCCCATGTTGCTAATATATTTCAGCAATAATGTCCCGGGGATGCTCAGGTGGTTTTGAGATGAAAAATCAAGCAGTGAAATAATCTGCTGCTTCTCAGCCTCTCCAGGAACATGATTGCATTAACTTGCATTCGCCCGGACTCCCAGGTGTGGGGCGTACAATTTTCCCATTACTACTTTCCAAAGGGTAAAGTGTGGTTGGTTTTTTTTATTTTTATTAATATTATTATTTTTCATAAAGGATATGGGCATTGCTGCTGCCTGAATTTAGCTTTTTTTTGTAGAGCGCTTTAATTTGGCCTGGGATCTGTAGTTCTGAATAGTTAGAGCTGAAGGAATATCCATTAAAAAGCCTTAAGGTACTTGTCAACCTTGCTCTATATTCATAGTCTCAATGCCTTCTCTCATCCCCTGATCGTTCACAGGAGCCAAGTTAAGTCATATTCATATAACAGTCTTGAAATAGTCCTACAGTCATGCTTATTTATGATTTGTGTATTGGGTTTTGGACCTTCTGTGTTCTAGCAGCTTGTTTCCTGCTGGGACATGTAGTTTCTGTGTTTGGAGCTGCAGCTGCTCCATTTTAAATATACTTGATCTCAAGTATTTATAGGTTATAAAAAAAAAAAAAAAGCTGAAAATACAAGAAAAATTATTGAACACAGGAAGCTCAATTCACAAAGCTAGTAACCAGCAATGTTTTTGCTGAAAATAGTCCCTTAAGGGCAGCCTTTTTCAACTTGGGTGCCTTGATGTTTCTTCAGGGGGTGCCTTGGCAAAAGGCCTAAAAATTGGCCCAAAATTTGTATACAAGCCAGCAAGTGGATCAAGCCTGCCTTTTTTAGTTGCACAAAGACACAGGTTTTCATTGTACACCATTGCAACCTTCTAGCTGCTGGCGTCCTAAAAATCAATGACTCTCCTCCTGGCCCTCTGGCGGGGTCACATTACCTGAGTGATGGGGGGGGGGGGGGGGGAAACGAAGGGAGGAAAGAAACCTTAGCATACTAGTCGGTACCAGTGTGACCAGTGTGCAAAAGTGTATTGGCATAATAAATCACCTTCAACGTTGGGTATCCTACGTGTGTGGATGTTCTTGTATTATGTAAAACTTTTAGAATAGTGTTTTACATTCTAAAATGGTGTCCCTTGAGACTGTTGTCTGTAATTTTTAAAGTTTTCTTTGACTGAAAAAAGGCTGAGAAACATTTCCTTAGGGTACGTGTCAATGGGTGTTTTATAATGCGTGTCAAACGCTGCTTTTCCAAAGAAATTGTGTCTGTTACAGTAGATGCAATTCTTTTCAACCTACGTTTGTTCTAAAAGCATGCCAAATGCTTTGTGAATGAAGGTTGTAGTAAATTACAGCTGTGGACCACTAACTGAAGTGACACAGTTGGCACACGTGATGCTTGTACAGTCATCCTAAAGTGAAAATTAACCTATTAATTTAACGGTTTCCAAAATATTGTTGCGTTCCCCAGCATGCCAGGAACGCTAACTGTCACATTTTGCTTGTGCTGTCGACCAAATAGCTGGAGTCATAACTGATCACGGAGCACCATGGCAATTGCAGATCAAACCGACTAAGATGGCAGCTTCTTTGGCTGAAAAGGATAAAGGGGTTTAGTTCCGCTTTAGGGATAGGATAACCTGCCAATGTGAGATGTCACTTATCCTTTTAGTGTTTAACCCAGCCTTTCTCGACCAGGGTTCCTCTAGAGTAGAAGTTGCTAAGGGTTTTCTTAAACAATAAGCAATCCCTGTCTCTCAGGTAAGTTACAAATGATGACGGTGATCTTTTTAGTGATCAGTAAGATGGAATATTCTCTACAGGTATATCTCCTAAACGTGCACCAAGAGATATTTACTTTAGTAGGTGACGTCACATGCACACTGCGCTCTCAATGGATGATATGCCTTCCATTAAGTAAGCTGTGCTGTGGCCGTGAATCCCATGCGTATGTGTGGGAGTGACATCATTGCGACTCGGCCAGTCAAACGGCTATACTTCTCCTATGGATCACAGGAGTGCAGTTCGCTCTGTTCCCTCTGTACTCCTGTGACCCATTTTAGGTTGGGCAAAGATCCCGATTCAGACGGTGCTCCAGCAAGTAGTGGAGGGATAGAGCAGAGAGCCGGTGACTGACGGCCCCTACTCTCTGTTCAGAGCAGAGGGGCTGAACCGAGCACGTAGCGGTGTTTGCTTTTGCAGCTCTGTGTAGAGACGATGGGGGGGGGGGACAGATACAGCATCGGATCGATGCTGCATCCACCTAGGTAAGTTTTTGTTTTTTTTTGTTTTTATTTAACCCCATTCGAGTGTATGGTCTTAGTCTGAATTTTTCTTAAGAGCCTTACAGGCTTGTGCTCAGGGGCATTTAACATTTTCACTAGTGGCAGTATGGCAGTATGGTGAGAAAAGCATCCCCTCAGAAGGTTCTCGGATGCACCTCTAACCCTTCATCTCTTGGAGTCCAGCTGTGATGTTCCCACCCCCACTCAACCAAAAAGTCTATCATCCGGCTACATTCGTTGTATTGTAGAATGAAAAAGCGATTGAGACCGCCTTGTAAAGACTGCAGCAGAGAGAGATAATGAGATGGAGAGGGGGAAGTTATTCATCTGGCTTCTACCCATAGCCGAAATATCTACTTTCAGTGGTTTGGCCCTTTAAGGTTCCTTGGTTCTATTGATTACTGAAAGCCATTGGTATGGTTTGGTGGTGTTTTTTTCTTTTTCGAAGTTTAAAACGGGTTTGGGAAGCTTTTGCTTTTAGGTGTGTGTGTGTGTGTGTGTGTGTGTGTGTGTGTGTGTGTGTGTGTGTGTCATTTATAAGGATAATCCTCTCCTACACGGATAGCTGGCTGAAAGCAATTGTGGTTTCTTGGACATCACTCTCGGGTCGATGATGGTTTAGGTGAAGTTTCGGAGTAAGGTTTGCAGTGACAGGTATTAATAGAATGGAACAATAGTAGTTTGGCTTTTGCTTTTCGCCTCATTACCAGAAAACACAATGGTCTGCAGTGATGGCCTTAGCTGATGTCATGTTTAATCACCATGTTTGGTCACAAGAAAATTTGCACTTGATTTAAAGTATAATTAAGTCCAATAACTAAAATCTCATGTAAGCTTTAGTATAATCTTTCAAAGGTGGTTTTATAATCTTTTTTTAAATCTGCAGCTTTCATTAACCTCCTAAGTGCAAGCCTGTAATATTCCTTCATTGCCAATTTTTACGTGTATGACAGTTTGACTGACAACTACTCCATCATGAACCACATTTTTTTTATACCATTTTCTGAGACTGAGCATATTTTTACAGTAAAACCTTGGATTGCAAGCATAATTCGTTCCAGAAACATGCTTGTAATTCAAAGCGCTTGTATAGCAAAGCAAATTTCCCTATACGAAATGACGGATAATCAACTGATTTGTTCCACAACCATAAATGTCTTCAGTTCATAGTCCATATAAGATTATAGCAATGTGATAGGTTGTGTAATCTTAAAATGTCCATCTACAAGGGGATTAGAAGCAAAATCCAGCAGCAGCTACAGAGTATAAGAGAAGAGAGGCGCCTCTAAGTGTAGCAATATGTTGCTGAATGTTTTACTTTCATTAAATGTCACCATATTGCTACACTTAAAGGCTCCTCTCTTCTCTTTTATGCTCAGTTGTGATGTGATGCTACGTTTATATCAAGACATCACTTTTATATCAAGTCAAAATTTTATTTAAAAAAAATAGCTTGTCTTGCAAAACGCTCTCAAACCAAGTTGCTCTCAAACCAAGGTTTTACTATAATATAATTTTTTTTTTTTTTTAGTTTTTATCTTTTATAAAGGAAAAATGCCCCCAAATGTTTTCCCTTGTGGTGTTCTAAAACATCGCAAATAAAAATGCCAGGGTATAGTGGAAGCACCCCCCAAAATGACCCCTTTTTTTGAAAATGAAAGTTTTTGTCACCTGTTTGGAAATAAACATGCTAGTATTGAAGTGGTTAAAACATGGATCTTGGTGAATGTGCACTAGTTAGTGTATCAATAATGTACAGGTCATACACAAAGGGAAGAAGTGGTAAAGGGGTTGGTGGTACAGGTTATAAACAGAGGATGGGATGAAGGAGTTTATGTGCAGGTCACATACTGTGGGATGATGAAAAGGGGGGGGGGGGGTGGTGGTGGTCGTGTTAGGGTAAAGGAGGTGAAGGTGTTCAAATGTATGAAGGTAAAAAAAAAAACATTGAGCCTTCAGAGCCACTTTATGCAGCCCCCTCCTAATACTTTCCTGAGCCCCATCTCGATCCAGTGATCTGCACGAGAGCCTTGGCTCTTCAGGGACTCTCACTTTTGAGAGGCTGTCAATCTCAGCCAGTAAGCCAACGAGGAGAGAGGGGGCAGGGGCCCAGCCATGGCCCTGTGCGTGAATGGATGGACATGCGGAGCAGCAGCTTGGGAGTGATCCTGCTCAGGTGACCCCCAGAGCAATTTGCCTGCTCTGGGGTCACTTGGCAGGAGGGAGGGGCCAGGAACGCCAGCGGCAGACTTGAGAAGAGGAGAGTCAGGGCTGCTCTATGCAAAACCATTACAAAAATGATCTCCATAACATTTAAGCTGACACACTATGCAGGTCAGATCCACTGTTGTCCCCACCAGCAAGTTGGTACAGACTGTTCACATGTGTCCTTCACTGAACTGAGCGCATATAGATTGGAAGTGGCTTAAAGAAGCTGGAAGAGATCAGTAGCAGGGAGGAGGAGGAGGAGAATGAAAGTCCATATTAGGACTTTATTCTTATAAATCCTGCATTGGACAAACTTGCTATTTATTTAAAGCACGAGTGTCCAACCTTTTGACCTTCCTGGGCCACATTGGAAGAAGAGAAATGGTCTTGGTCTGCACATAAAATATACCACAAGTCAAGCGGATCACAAGTTGACGATCACCGATGGGTAAATCAACTGAGTATTAAAACTTCAATATATTTTTTTTTATTATTATTATTATAAGTGTTAAGAGGGGAACATAAAACTAGTGTGTAATTTTGATACACAAACCCATCAATATCTGGATGGAGGGATGTAGTAGCAGTTCTCAAGGTGCTTATCAGATATTTTGGTTCTAATTTTGCCCTTTAGTTTGCTTCGCCCTTAAAAATGGTTGCGCACAGATCTGGGTGTCGCCAAAAACGGATGACATGAATTGGGCGTGATTGTGAAAAGTGGGATACTTTTCTTTCGGAAGGTGGAACTAAAAGTCCAGTAAAGAGACGCTTGAAAACGTTTCTTCAGCTGAAAATGCATTTTTACAAAAACATTTTTTGACCAACTCAATATTGAACCCTATGGACTAAGACTGGGATGCCATTGAAGTTCATGTCTGTAAAGGCATGTGTCCCAATACTTTTGACAATATAGTATGTGCTGAGAACATTTCAACTATACATGAGAATGGGTCTCCACCCCCCCTTTCCCTTATTTTATAAGCTTCCTGACAATATGCATGTTCAATGCTGATCCAGAAGATGTATTGCTCTATGGAGAGCTTGATCAATGCTCTCTTGATTTTGAGGTGTTGGTGGATCTATAAATGAAGGGATTGAGTATTTTTGGGAAGCCGTGGTTTGTAACACTATCTTGCTTTCAAAAGCTGCTGTAAAGAAAATTTTTCATAACCCAATACCTTTCTAGAATGAACTCTGGAGGGAAAAGCTACTTGCACTTTCATTCTGGTCCTCCTTTCAGTCCATGAAGTATTTATCTTTAGAGCACCTCAGGCATGCCAGGATGTCTTTGGTCTATTGTTAAATTTGGCAGCAAATTTGGATTTGGTTTTAGTCTTCTGCAAGTGTTTAATTGTTCCTTTCTTCCAATCAGCTCTAGGATTTTACCTTAATTTTTGCCCTTTTTTTTTTTAAAGGGATGTAGGGAAGAAAAGACTGCTGATCAGCAAGTAAAACTTTTCTGTAGGAGGATTTGTTTAATCTGTGTATCATCTGAGGCTGTTCACTTCATTCACTAGGTGTATGTGAGGGTTTATAACCCACCAGGCCAATCTGATGCCCCCAAAAAAGCCACCACATCACCGCTTTACTCACTGACGGTACTTGCCCTGGCCGGGAATGCCTGGAGGAGCACAATCCCCGCCCCCTTCTTGTGATTGGAGAAATCATAAATCTCACCTCTTCTGTCCAATCACTGTGCTGTGATTCGTTACAACACAAGCTGATTTTGGGAAGGGAGGTGTCCCTGAATGTTTAAAAATGTGGTCACTCTAGCGGATACCCTCTTTTAGAGGCCTCCAGCTTCCACTTTCTCCTGGGGCTCTGCAGCGCCAGAAGATAGTTCACCCCCCCCCCCTCCATGCAAACTTTTGTGGTACACCGCCTGGCCAATTGCAGCGTGGCTCGTGCAGTGCGTGCCAGGCTGTGAAGCCACAGCTGGGGGCACCCACACTCAGAGTGCCCACACTGCGGAGAGGAGCAAGGCTTCCTTCGCCCGCATCGCAATACCGTGGGACAGGTGAGTGTTTGATTTATTAAGTCAGCAGCTACACTTTTTTGTAGCTACTAACTTTTATATGTGAGGAATTTAGCTTTAAGTCCCTTACATTTCTAGAATAGGAGGTAAAACGAGGTGGAATTCCAGGCAAACCTTTGTAGCCTTGTATACACACATTGATAAAAAAACAAAAAAAAGCTCATCTCTTTGCTTCTAGTTGGACACTTTTTTTTTTTTTTTTTTTGAGTCATCACCTTTAGCCAATGATGAGAGAGCTGAGGGAGCTCACATGACAAATGGTAATGGTAAACCTAGAAGCGGCAGAGTGATTGTCCTGACTGGGACAGATCTGCATCACAATGATTGGCCACAATTGGAGATCTACTTCTTCTTTTTTTTTTTTTTTTTTTTTTTTTTTTATATGTATGCAGGTTTTCCTGCAAGTTCCTAAAGTATCACTTTAATTATTTAAGCCCCTTTCACACAGATAAGCCGATCTGGGTCACCTGTCAGTTTTTAATGCGGACCTGGTTGGACCCTCCAGTCTCCGATTGCCCCATAGAGGAGAGCAGGACTGACAAAGATTCCCCTGCTGAGCAAGCGGATTGTTAGTGTGTTTTTTTTTTTTGTGAGTTTTAAGGGGAAGGCTCATTTAAGAGCTGCACAATTAATCGTCAAGAATCGTTGTTGTGGATATAATTTTATATATTTATAATCCAAGTGCATATACAGGTGAAACTCTAAATATCTTGAATATCATGCAAAAGTTCATTTATTTCACTAATGCAACTGAAAAGGTGAAACTAATATGAGAGAGACTTGTTACTTGTGAAGCAAAAAAGTTCAAGCCGTGATTTGTCATTATTGTGATGATTATGGCTTACAGCTCATGAAAACCCCAAATCCACAATCTCAGAAAATTTGAATATTGTGAAAAGGTGGAATATTCTAGGCTCAAAGTGTCCCACTCTAATCAGCTAATTAAGCCATAACACCTACAAAGGGTTCCTGAGCCTTTAAATGGTCTCTGGTTCAGTAGGAATCACAATTATGGGAAAGACTGCTGACCTGACAGTTCTGCAGAAACCATCATTGACACCCTCCATAGGGAGGGAAAGCCTCAAAAGGTAATTGCAAAAGAAGTTGGATGTTCCCCAAGTGCTGTATCAAAGCACATTAATAGAAAGTTATGTGGTAGGGAAACGTGTGGAAGAAAAAGGTGCACAAGCAGCAGGGATGACCACAGCCTGGAGAGTATTGTCCGGAAAAGGCCATTCAAAAGTGTTGGGGATTTTCACAAGGAGTGGACTGAGGCTGGAGTCAGAGCATCAAGAACCACCACGCACAGACGGATCCTGGACATGGGCTTCACATTTTGTATTCCTCTTGTCAAGCCACTCCTGACCAACAAACAACGTCCGAAGCATCTTACCTGGGTTAAAGAAAAACACATCTGGTCTGGTGCTCTGTGGTCCAAAGTCCTTTTCTGATGAGAGCAAATTTTGCATCTCATTTGGAAACCAAGGAGCCAGAGTATGGAGGAAGAATGGAGAGGCACACACTGCAAGATGCTTGAAGTCCAGTGTGAAGTTTCCACAGTCTGTGTTAATTTGGGGAGCCATGTCATCTGCTGGTGTTGGTCCACTGTGCTTCATTAAGTCCAGGGTCACCGCAGCCGTCTACCAGAAGATTTTGGAGCACTTCATGCTTCCTTCCGCAGACCTGCTCTATTGGGATGCTGACTTCATTTTCCAGCAGGACTTGGCACCTGCCAAAAGCACCAAAACGTGGAATCTAGAGAATCTATGGGGCATTGCCAAGAGAAAGATGAGACCGAACAATGCAGAAGAGATGAAGGCCGCTATTGAAGCATCCTGTTCCATAACACCTCAGCAGTGCCACAGGCTGATCGCTTCCATGCCATGCCGCATTGAGGCAGTAATTGCTGCAGAAGGTACCCAAACCAAGTACTGAGTACATATGCATGCTTCTACTTTTCAGAGATCTGACATTGTTCTATGTACAATCCTTGTTTTATTGATTGCATGTAATATTCTTATTTTCTGAAATTATGAATTTGGGGTTTTCATTAACTGTAAACCATAATCATCACAATTATGACAAATGACGGCTTGAACTATCTCATGTATTAGTTTCACCTTTAAGTTGAATTGGTGAAATGAACTTTTGCACGATATTCAAATTTTTCAAGTTTCATCTGTATACACACATTGCTAAAAGTATTTGGACACCTGCCTTTAAAAACACATGAACTTTTAAGGTATCTTAGTCCGTAGGGTTCAATATTGAGTTGGCCCACCCTTTGCAGCTATAACAGATTCAACTCTTCTGGGAAGGCTGTCCACAAGGTTTAGGAGTGTCTAAGGCAATGTTTGACCATGCTCCCAGAAGTGCATTTGTGAGGTCAGGCATGGATGTTGGCCGAGAAGGCCTGGCTCTCAGTCTGTTTCAATTCATCCCAAAGGTGTTCCATCAGATTGAGGTCAGGACAGCTGTGCAATAGGGGCCCCAGATGGTTACAGGAACATTTTATTTTTCCCTAACATGACCACATTTTAAATTGACCAGTGCTGGACTACATGTTTGGATGCTTATTAGATTATTTTGGTTAGGACATCATACCGCATACTTCTTGGCAATCAATGCAGAGATTGTCCAATCAATTGTGTGGCCAGCTTGAAATGTATCTGATCTGTATCGTTACCAATCATTAACGATAGGTGTGATATATGGACAGCTATATAAGCAACTGCAGTCTGGTAGGCCATCTCACTACATATTGGTATATTTAATATCGTGGCAGATGTTCAGAAGGGAATATTGAGCGCTTTAAGATTTTATGTACACAAGACGTTGTTTAACCTTTCCTGAAGGGCTCAACTGGAACGCTCAAAACCGGCATCTAAAAACGTCCTTTTAGCCGTGTTGTGTTTAGCCACGTTTGCATCTAGAACCATTTAAAAAAAAAAAAAAAATTGTTAAAATGAAAAATGGCTGTAAATGAAACCTTGCTAAATGCAAATTATCGCATTTGGCAGCGTTTACAAGCTGTTACAGGCATTTGGCTTTTCAAATGCTTTTTGAATATCTGTTCTAAATGCATTTTTGGGGTTCCAAAAAATGCTTCTAAACTCAACTTGCTAGAAACTACTATGAACCACCCTGTGTACATGTACTGATATCATAGAGGAGAGTTCAGGGGCAACTGAAAAAAAAATGCCCAACTGCCCCTAAACATCTGTTTATCTGTTTACCAGCAAATGTCTACATGAGGCCTTACTCCTTTTTTAAATAATCTTTGCACTCAGGTAGGTATTGCATAGAAGTAACTAGCACAAAAGGCTCATGATACTAAACCTATAAAATGTGTATCAAAAGTACAGTGCAAAAATAATCAATGTCATTAAATAGTTGAAGACTGTGAGGCTCCATGCACACTAGGAGCAGAAAAAACGTCAACGTTTTTAGCTTGAAAAACGTGACATAAAAGACGCAAAATGAAAGCATATTGTACAAAGTTTAGGCGAGTCTGAGAGTTTAGTCTATAGGCATTTTTTGCACTACACTCACACACTTAAAAAAAACGTTGCCACTTGACGTTCAGAAGAGATAAGAGGAGTTTAGGAGAGACTGACGTTTTTACAGCTCCAAAACTCCTCCAGGAAACGCGATAGAGAAGGTTTTCTTTTCCTGCCTCTGAACGTCCCTGACAGAAAACGCCTGTAGCAGTCAATGTGCAAAGACACATAGAGCACAATAGAAGTGCTTCTAGAGGCAGGAGAAAAAAACGTCAAACGCCTGTAGAATTGACGTTTTTTTTTTTTTTTTTTACTTTCAATAGATTTTTATTTTTCAAATAAAGGATACAGGTATAGTATGACCAAAGGCTGGGTCTACATCGTCCTAACATTCAACAAACAGGGCATAATGACAGTAACAATGACTCAATTGATTTCATATTGCCCAACTGTGGGCTGATTAAAGGAATCCAACGAGCTTGATAACTGGGAAAAGGGCGGAAAATAAGTGAATATGGTGGTCTTTCGCTCAGGGGAAATCCTGCCTGTCCCGGGCACCCCTAATGGGATCATTCTGTGTCCCGGCCAGGCGACCCCAATCCGCCTCCTCCTATAAAATTATTTGAAAGAAAATTAGTGGGTTAGAATTTGGCTTCATTGAACCTCTGGCTCGTACTCACGAAATAAGATAGGCCTATAGTGTTGCCAAATTGCCCATATGAAAAACCGGACAAAGAACATTACCCTCAAGTCATACAACTATCTTAAAAGAATAGGAGGTAGAAAAGAGAGAGAGAAAAGTGGGGGGAAAGGAAAGGAAGCATGTGCCTAACTAGTGCTGGAGGATGCAGGTTGCGCGGGGTGTACCCCAGTTGCCAAAAATATATGGCTTCAAATTTCTGTTTCTTGTTTGAAAGGATGCTGGCCAGCTTTTCCTGCACCATGATCCACAAAATCTTGCGGTTTATTTCTGCAATGGAAACCCTTTGTTGTCTCCAAGCCCTAGCGATGGAAATCGAAGTTTTTTAAGTCCAATGTGCATGGAGCCTGAAAAGATAAAAATCCTAACACAGATTACAAATTGTACACCTTTTAAAAAAAAAATGAAAAAAAGATTTTTTTTTTTTTAAAGACACCAAATGTTTGTTTTCCATAAAGTCCAAATGCTGATTTTGCATAATCGGCTTTTCATAAAGCATTGATCCTAAAAAATTTTTTCACCCTCTAGCTTTTCTAAATCCTTTCCCCATACTTTGGGCAATGTGGTGACTCTGAGAGGAACCAGGTTGGACCCAGAAATGGACTGACGGCAATGCTGAGCTGTGACTTCTTTCCAAGCTCTTCTTGGATTTTCTTGTGGGAATCTGTGGACATTTTGGTTTGGCGTGTGTGTTTTTTCTTTTTTTTAACGGATTTGTAATCTGTTAGGATTATTATTTTTTTTAGCCTTAACGATTTAACGTGTTACTAAACGCACAACAGTAAAATCAGTCTCCAAAATCCCCTCTAAAGGTGAACACATGGAGGAGAGCCTCATCATTGCAATTTGGTTTACTGTCATGGAGTATGCTGATTAGCGAGGCTGTGGATTCAAGGTATTACTGTTACTCAGCTGAGACACACTACAAGCGTCTCCGGGTCCTCCGTTAAAGGGGACCACGGGGCTCTGGTAAGCGGATTAACTTGTCATATGGTGGTGGAGATCACTTTGGCTTTAGTCCTCATCTGAAGAATTTGGACTTTACTGGATTTGTGCACAGGTGTGTGTTTTTTTTTTTATCATTTATTTGTGTTACACCTAGATCATCCATTCATGAACTTTATGAATTTTTTTTTATTTATTTTTTATTGTTTTTGATTTTCTCATCACATTTAATTTATTTTACTTTTGGAATCTAGGGTCATTTATAGAATCATGTGTTTTTATGTGACTTGGTTTTATTACCCATCACCCATACACCGGGTTTATGATTTAGGTTTAGCGCAACTTTATTTTTTCTATTATGTAGTAAAATCAGTCTGTATGCAGTAAAGCATGCTTGTTTTGTGCAGTGGGAAACATAATGTGTTATTCCTGTGCATTGTGTAAAAAGGCTGTTTGATCCTTTTTCTGATCCTCTGCTGATGGTACAGAGCCTTGGGGCACTCTGCCCATGCTCGGTTTGGTGTGTATTGCTGGAGAGTTTTTGTTTTTTCTTGGCAGGGTGCATGTGATCAGCACAGAGCCAATCTGCACTGTCCAGACAGAGGGTCAAGGATCATAGGACAGTCAGAGGAGAATGAAAGCTCCTCCTACAAGCTTTAAAGGGGTTGCAAAGGTACAACTTTTTTTCCCCCCTAAATGGCTTCCTTTACCTTAGTGCAGTCCTCCTTTACTCGCCTCTTTTTTTTTTTTTTTTTATTCTCGATTTTCGTTTTAAATATCCTTATTTTTTGGAATGTGATACATTTTTAGAAATCCTCACTTCCTGTCCTGTCTGTAACTCCACACAGTAATGTGAGGCTATCTCCCTGGTGTGGAGTGTCGTGCTCGCCCCCTCCCCTGTCCTGACACTCCTGTAGCCCAAGGGAGGGGCGAGCATGACACTCCACACCGGGAGAAAGCCTTGCATTACCGTGTGAAGTTACAGACAGAACAGGAAGTGAGGATTTCTCAGAAGAAATAAGGACATTTAAAAGCAAAATGGAAGGATGAGGTAAGTGAAGGAGGACTGCACTAAGGTAAAGGAAGCCATTTAGGAGAAAAAAAAAATTGTACCTTTTTTCAACCCCTTTAACCAGACACTGATAGAACTCACAAGATGGCTATATACTGCTGCTGAGAACTTATTGAGCAGTTTATATTTACTAAAATACAGACATTTGGAATAAACTGTTAGCGCAAACACTGGTACTTCCGAACACTTAATAAGCGGGCAATGTATATGTCTAGACAACAGTCATTTTTATAGTCTATATAGTGGTACACAATGACCAATCCTAAAAAGGAAGACTATGGAAAGATGGTGGGTGGCAGCTGTCCTCCGAGAAAAGCCATCTCTGTTAGGGAAAGACAAGGAAACCAAAAAGGAAGCGCCACCCGTATTTGCCGGCGTATAAGACTGGATTAAATAAGACGACCCCCTATTTTTCCAGGAAAAATGTTGGTTTTGGGATATACGCACCATATAAGACTACCCCCTTCCTACTAATCTTTCTGGAAGCTGAGGGGTAGCAAGAACAACCGCTGACACAGGAACAACCGCTGACAGGAACAGGCTTTTTTTTTCAAATCTCACTGTGCCATTACATTACATGCCCCACTGTACCAGCCAAGACGATCTTCCTTCCTTATTTCTGGCTTCCAGGCTGCGGGCAACCATAAAATAAAAGCCGCGCTGCTTCTCACTGTTCCATGATAGGCGGAACACAAATTTTCCCGGCAGGGCCTCTGTTCAGTGTTTTGCCTATCAGGGATGTCCTCTCGTCCGAGGATGAGAAGGCATCCGTGATAGGCGGAACACAGAACAGAGGCCCTGCTGGGAAAAATTTGTTCCGTGATAGGCGAAACACATCTGAGGAGGCGCGGCCTTTGATTTATGGTATGGAATCCAGAAATAAGGTAGGAAGATCGTGCCCGCAGCCTGACCGGAGTCAGACCCGCCGTATAAGATGACCCCCGACTTTGGATGCATTTTTTTGCATCCTAAAGGTCGTCTTGAATGCCGGAAAATACGGTAAGTGCAATATGCCAGATACTATATTTAATCTCAAAAGAAATGCACTTGCAGAACACAATTACAAAACGGGCTCATCGGGCTCTCACGATGCGCGGATCTACAGGCAGGGAGAGAAATCCATCCTGTGGCCACCTGGAAACAGCCAGGTTCAGCGTAGTGGCGCAGATGATGACGTTACCAGAGAGCGGGACCAGGGAGAGCACCGGAAGGAAGGGGAGACTAGAAATAAGTCCTTCCGGTGCTCTCCCTGGTCCCGCTCTCTGGTAATTTCATCCTCTGCGCCTCCACACTGAACCTGGCTGTTTCCTGGTGGCCACAAGATGGATTTCTCTCCCTGCCTGCAGATCCGTGGATCTAGATGGACCTGAGACTGTACAGCACTGCGCATCATAAGACCCTGATGAGCCTGTTGTGTAATTTTTGTATTGTAAGTGCATTTCTTTTGAGATTAAACATATCTGACATCTTGCACTTAGGTGGCGCTTCCCTTTGTTTCCTTGTATTTACTAAAATAATTGCCTTTCTAAGTTCTGTGTACTGTGGAAGACTAGATCTAATTAATGCAGGGTCCTGGGTTTAGTAACACTTTAGGCCCCTTTCGAACTTGTGACATATAAGTCACACCATGAAGCAATGCCTGTGTAATCTTGAGGTCTATGGATCTCAAGTCGCATCAAAGTACTGCAGGAACTACTTTGAAGTTGATGCGACATGACGACACACAGATATGAACAGTACTCATTAGAAATCATGGGGTATGACTTGTCATGCAACTTTGCAGTCCCAAGTTACATAAGTCGCACAAGTGTGAAAGGGGCCTTAATGTTTATATTCAAAATGTATGTTTAGAGGCCGTTTTGACTTTTAACGGTACTTGCATGGACAATGACACAGAAATAGTCTAGAATTAGTTTAATACAACAAATTAATAAAACATACAAATTATTGTGCCAATTCAAAGGCACTAATGCTCTCAATTTTGTGTGTGTGTGTGTGTGTGTGTGTGTAGATTTATGTGTATATGTCATACTTCTGGTCTATCGCATAAAGTTGATCCACCTCTTCTTGACATGTTTCAAGGCAATATCGGCTTCCTCAGGGGTACTTTAGAGCAGTGGTCATCAACCCTGTTCTCATTGCCCATTTAGGGTCCTTTCACACGGATCGGACCGTTTTTTGGTCCGCTCCGTGTGTGTCCGTCGGCTCAGCGGGGGGTCCCGCTCAGCTGTCGGCAAACAGGGCGATTCCCCGCACACTGTGCAGGGACCGCCCTGTCTCTCCTCCGCTCTCCCCTATGGGGAATCGGATGAAAACGGACCGATCCATACGGAAGAAAAATAAGGTTTTCTTCCGTCCGAAAAACTGGATTCAGACGGACGCGGATCTTTGCGGACGTTAGCGGATGCTTCATCCGCTAACGGACGCAACCCCATAGGCGTCCATTACAAGTCCCTAAAAGGACTTGTAAAAACGGACGAGCGGAGGCGGACGTGAGAAAGGGCCCTAACAGGCCAGCAAGATAACTGAAATACATCACAGGTGATATTATTTGCTCCTCAGTGTTTGCCGTATTCTAGTCTGCATCTCCCTCAAGGTAATACATAAAACCTGGCCTGTTAGTGGGCGCTGAGGGCAGGGTTGATGACCACTGCTTTAGAGAGAAAAACGATTTATCTATAAACGGTCAATAACAATCATATAGGTGGTAGAGAACAATACGAGTGATTAATATGTTTGGCCATGAAGATCAGGGTAATGCACAAATTTGCCCAACACCCGAGGTAATGACGGCATGTAGAACGCTAAAACGATTTAACATCATTGATGAACTGACAATTTTTTTTTAGCGTCGCTCTTACGGATTTACCTTCTGAATGCCAGTAGCGTATGAATTTGCCGTTTTATCCAAAACTGCACGCAGGTAAAAAGTAAAATGTGACGAGTTACTTTCAGTTTACAATAAACGAAAACTTTGTATGCTCTGAAAACACGCACACAAGTTTCTAGCTAAATCCCTGCTCTCTGGATGCCGATATTTAATATGCCGAGCAGTTGATAATCCGGGCTTTGCAGCACATTGTCGTGCTTTGTGCAGGTGTTCAAAGTATTATCGAGCCACTCAAAGGCCATGCTTTGAAACCGAGACCTGGATTTATGTAATATGCAGATCAGGGCATTCTATAGACACCAGGGATTGTGGGACTTCATCGGGAATACATCCAATCAAGGGTGGATTTGCAGGGGAATTATGAACCCTTGTCCTTTTCTGCTGTCACTTATTTCTCCAGTCCGTTCACGTAGCAAGACACCCCTGGAGCCAATCTGCAGAGAGGATATGACTTCTTTACACTTCTTCATTTTGTTTTCGATACTCTCTGTAGTGGCAGCGGTCAGCTTTGGCGCCCTGTGGGGGTGTGAGCTACGAGAAACTTGGCTTGTGTGTCCAATGCACAAGTCTGAATACAAGCAGGGTTCGTATTATAATTACTATTTTTGCAGAGTCCGTGCTTCTCTTGCTTGTACTGTATTTTGTTTGACTCTTGGGACATCTTTCTAGCAAAACGCCTGAGAAATACTGAATCGTCAGTCTATGCATACTGCTACTCTAAGCAGCTCCACAGGAGAGCGTGTTTTGTAACATTTTTGAAAATCTCACAATATGACACCATATTTCTCAACGTGATATGGTTAGTGTCCTACTTTAAAAAAGAAATAAATAATTATTCCTCATTCCTGGCAGCGGTTTCAGAATTGACACATCAAGCCTGAGGATTTTAGTATAATTTTGAGAAAACTGTCCCGATGAGCAGCAACATTTATCACCCTATTTTTTTCTGATGCTTCTCGCTTCGTTGAACGCATGATGCACTTTAACCTGGGTCTTGGTCAAAGATAATTTATGGTCGGTCAGGGGATCGAACCCCTAACTCCAAAGCCTCATACATGCAATCGTATATCCGTCAGACCAGACCAGGAGTCTCCAAACTACGGCCCTCCAGGTGTTCAGGAACTACAATTCCCATCATGCCTAGTCATGTCTACGAATGTCAGAGTTTACAATGCCTCATGGGAGGTGTAGTTCCACGGCAGCTGGAGGGCCGTAGTTTGGAGATCCCTGGACCAGACCATAGATTTTGGTCTGAAGAGAGCGTTGGCGGTGAACTTGTTCTGCATACACCCGGCCCAACATTCAGAAAACTATGTGTTTTTTCTGCTCTTTAGCGCCACCCTTTGGGCAACTTCCGCTATTGTCTGATGTTTAGATTCTGTTTGGTTTAGAGCATGCGTGTTTGTACTTCGGATTTTAGTCTGACGGACTTGTGTACACACAATTGGATAATTTTACGTAACAGATTTATTGTCGTACAGTTGGTGAGCATGAACAGCCAACGTTTGTTGTCCATTCCGCTAACCATTGTCTGTCTGATGAAGCATACACATGGTCGGATTATCTGACACAACACGTCCATCACACAATTGTTGTAAAATCGGATGGTGTGTGTGTACGGGCCTTTAGATTTCTGCACATTTATGCTAGGGGTCCAACCCAAAAACATCTCAATTTTGAAAAAAATCGCACATCCTCATTGCAATCTGAAATCTTGTGGTCCTCAAGTGGACACTGACTTAGGCTGCATTCACACCTGAGCGTTTTGTCGCCTGAAGCTCGAGGCTCAGACGCTAGAGGGGGGAAAAATAACATTGTCCCTGGAGATGGTTCACATCGAACGCCTGAAGCTCAAACAAGTCCCGGACCCTTTTTTTGTCTCGCGTATCGGGCGTTTTGCATTACTGACAATGACCTGTACAAAACCGCGGTGTAAAACGCTGCGTTTTGTCGCGGCAAATCGCGGGAAAAATGCCGCAAATCGCCTACGCTTAGATGTGAATGCAGCCTAAGACACCCACACAAAGATCTGTACACCCGTGTAAATGATGTTCATCTCATGGAGAAGCTTGTAGCACGATGGCATAATCTCATGGACCAACATGAAAAAAAGAGGACCCTTGAGGAACCTTCAAATCTGGGCCTCTCAAATCTTTCATGGACAACCTGAATGTACCAAGTTGATTGATCAACTTGGGTACAACTAGCCTGCTGGATTTTGCGATAATCACTAGTGGCTATAATGGACACTAGTGGTGATCACGGTCTTCTTCCGGTGGGGGCGACTTCACCTACCAGGAGAAGACAATTTGCTGATACCCATTTCATTGCTGTCCGTTTTTGACGGGGGAATCTTGCAAATGAATTTGGTTGCAGGAAAGAAATTTGCACCGTGTATCGCCAGCCTAATGCTGGCCATACACTCCACGAAAAGTCGTTCGAACGAACTTTCGAAAAACGAATGTTCGGTCGTGAACGCAAAGGATAAATCGTTCAGTGGACATATACCTAGTGCGCAAAGTTCGGACGGGTAACACATTAACCTTCTGATTTATCGTTCGTTCGGCAGAAAATTTACAAATGTGTCCTTCGTTTTTTCGGCTCATAAAATGCCCCAACGATTTTTGATTGTGTGCCCATTAACTGTTCGAAAAACGAAAGAACTGTCTGAACGGCCGAATTTCGGACACATTTTCGTATAGTGTATGGCCAGCATTAGTCTAAATCAAATAACATTGCTCATTGCTACTTTGACTTTTTTTTTTAAAAGCCAGCTTCTACAAACAGACTTTCCACCCGCAATGAAATGTCCATTTTTTTGAAACGTAAGGTTACCAATCTTAATGAATAATTAAATATCCATACAAATATATTCTGTCAAAACTTACTGTATAAAATGGTCTTCGCCTTTTAACATTCTTCACCTTTTTTATTGTAAACTCTGTGGCTTTAGCATTTTATCCCTGTTTTTAAAATGTACTTTTTTTTTTTTTTTCAATAAAGAGAGAATTGTATAAAAAAAAATATACTTTTATGTCTCCCACGAAAAATGGGAAATTTTGTTTTGCGTGTAAAACAATATAATGTTCCAGAAACAGAAGAGTGGGAGTCTCGTATATATTAGTTATAATAATTATAGTTTGAATATATGATAAAGCCAGATCTTGTGAAAGGCTGTTTAGCTAGTAAATTAGTTATTTTTAATTGGGCAGTTCGAACAAAGTATTGAGGAGTTTATGCAAGAGACCTAATAAATGGAAACGAGGGACAAAAAAGGAATGATGAATTAAGACGAGGGGGGCAAAAGGGAGTGATAAAAGTAATGGACACGATAACTGATTAATGAATCCTGCCTGAAAGTGGTTTAATGCAAAAGATATTTTGTTGATGTAAATCTGCTGTTGTTGGTGTTTTTCTTTAACATGGGTATCTGAGGATATATTAACTAGTTAGGCCAATTACGGACTTAATGGATGCAGATTTTCAGCTTGATTATATGGCACAATTACGTCCCGCTGCAGCCATGAGGTGAGGGGGGGGGGGGGTGTTATGTGCCCACAACCATCTCCGTTCTTTTTAGCAATACTTGCAGCATTTGTTTATGCCCCCCACTTTCTTTTTTTTTTTTTTTCTTGTTGCTTTGTCACGGTCCCTTGCAGAAGACTTAAAATTGACCAACGATGGCATTAAAGATGACATTTTAAAAGTGACATTTTTTTTTTTTTTTTGGTATCTAGATATTTAATGGCTATGATGGAAAATTCACTGCGCAAACTGTGTTGGCACTATATAAATCCTGTATAATATATTTGTTGCTTCAGTAAATGTATATGTTTTACATATGGTGATAACATCAACTTTTATATTTGCGTGTGCTTTTTTTTGTTTTAAAACTTCTATGGTAAAGGTTGTGTACCATTAATAAGAATTTTAATTGTGCCCACTCTTTTTAGCGACCAGTGCAGCCTTTGGGGCAGGCAGGAAAAAGGTCGAAGGTATAGTAGCTTGTCTTTATACTGGCATGCTATATGGTTTTTGTGTGCAGTTTCGGCATTAATGCACCGTGTTTTTTTTTTACCTTGCGTTTGTTGCCTGCATTTATCATTCTACATTTTAGTGAGTTTTTTTTTTTCTTTTTTGTGTTTGTTTTTTTGTGTTGGTTTTTTTTTTTTGCCTGTGCTATTTTTTGTTATGCAATTGAAACGCTTTTCAACTTTGTCAAGTTGAATGCAGTTTGCTCTGTAGCCTCAATCTTCACTGCTCCTGACCTGCAGTTCTGTTGTAAATTTGACTTTCTTTAGTCGAGTTCAAAGTTAAAGCTAGTGCGAAGCCTGGCGATTTGTGAAGAGTCTCCTCCTCCCTCCACAGCTGACAGCCCGCTGGACATACAGGTAATGAACTGCCCTGAAAAGAATGTGCGGGTTAGTGTTGCCCCTTGTGTTGCACTGTAAAATGGCACTTCTGTTTAAGATTGCTTAGGGTACTGTATTTATAAGAGCGAAGTCCGACCTTAATTATTGTGCCCTGGTAAAACCAGTAGTAGGCATCACCTGTACCCAAGAACTAGGTAGGAGGCCTAAGCAACTGAAGGATTGCCTATGAAACTGCTACACAGGTTCACCACCAACATGGCAGCCCCAGTGCTGATACTATGGTGGGTGTACCCTATTTAACCATATAGAAGATGTATGTGGAGTGCTGCCTGCATCATGTATTGTCTAGTCATTAGGAAGTGGGGTTTTTGATAGCTGCCAACACTTCACAAAGGTCAACAAGTAAAGTGGGCAAGCAAAGCTGTGCTTTAGCCTAGACTTTTACAGGCTTCCCCTTCCACGTCACTGTAATAATTACTGGTGAACGTCTTCAAACTGGTGATCCTAACCAGTGTTTTATGGGCTTCTCAACTGTCCTTTTTAGGGGTCATTATGAAATTGAGTACCCCAAAAAAATCAGTGCAAGGGTCGCAGTGCTCTTATTTTGTTTAGCCTATAACCGAGTCAAGAGTCAAACCATGTATGGGAAGGCTGAATGTGTACTAAGTTGATTGATGAACTTGGGTACATCCAGCATACCAGGGTTTTACCTGCAATTATTGCTAGTGGCTGCTATAGCCGCTGGAAATCGGTCTTCTTAATATGCAAAGATTAAGGTCAACAGGGGCAGCCCAGGATATAGTCTTCAGCCCCCCCCCCCAATGTTAAGAGGCTTTTGATGGGGACTCTGATGGCAACCCTAAAATAAGGGGGGGGTTCTTAAAGTGGAGTTCCACCCAGGAAAACCACATTTGGCCAAAAGTCTTAAAAAAATACATAAAAAAAAACGTGAAAAAAAAAATACTCACCCGAAATACCTGTTGCTATGCGGAAGTCCGTAATCTGCCTCTTCCACACAGCGGTGCCTTTTCTTCTTGTCCTTCTCCTTGTGAATGGGCGCGCTGCTTTCTGGGAACTGTGTGTGTTCTCAGAGAGCAGCGTGCCCATTCACAAGCCAGCGTGAGACTCACGCAGGCTCAGTAGGAAATGGGCAGTGAAGCCGTAAGGCTTCACTGCCTGTTTCCCATAGTGTGAATGGCGGCGCGGGACCCGGAGCGATCGTGAGACCGGCATCGGGGGGGGGGCGCCAAGGACAGGTAAGTGTCCTTATTCAAAGTCAGCAGCTACACTGTTAGTAGCTGCCGACTTTGAAAAAAAAAAAAAAATGCGGGTGGAGCTCCGCTTTAAGGGGGGATTCAGATGGGGACCGTAATTTAGGGTGGGCTCTTAAGGTTTTGTTTTTTTTGCCGCAAATATTTGTAAATTCTGATGTGGCCCTCACGCTGAAATGTTGGGAGACCCCTGGTCTATGGCCACCCCCAAATGTCTCCAGTCTTGGAGTATTGCCCTATAGAAATCGGAGTTTACTCCAAAGGTGAAAACAATGGAGTTGAAAATGTAACCTTTTAATCCTGAAAATGTCCTGTCCAGCACCTTTTTTTTTTTTTTTTGCCCTAGTGTAAGAAGTGTTATCTTTAACACCACCATTTTATCTGGCCTCTGTTACTCCTCACCTTGGAAGATGTATTGGTGCTGGAAGTGACTGTCTTTTTATCTGTTTGTTGGAGTTGAACGTTGGTTCAGCTTTCAGAAAACATTTAAAAAAATGAACAAATCCCTTCAAGGATTGTATTGTAAGTTTCCTTTTCTCCTTGTCAATAAAGCAGTTAGCTCTGAATACTCATTACCACTTCCATAGCACTAATCAAAGGCTTACTGCCGACTTGCACAAATAGTTATGCCATTTTAAGTGTAAAGTAGCATAGAATATGTATGCATTAAGAACTTCCACAAGCATAATGACTGCTTTTAGGTGAAATGTGCTTTTAAGATGTCAGCATAGCTTCCAGACCAATTAATGTTTTTCCTTTCTTGGCTTTAAAGTATCGGGGGAGGATAAGAAAAAGCCCTGTTTTTATGGTGGTACATTGACCCCTCCTCCAGCGCAATATTGTATTTAGTACACACCATCTTGATCTGCACCATTACGTGTAATTTGTCCTGTTCTTATGTACTTTTAACTTTACTGCATTAAAATGGGCTGATGTGAAGGAAGAGATTAGTTGTTGTGGCGTACGCTACATGGGCGGTGATATGAGGGGTTTTAGAAAGATGTGTGTGTGTTTTTTTTTCATGTGGGTGAATGATGGAGAGCTTCACACAAGAAGTAGCGTTAAAGCGGAGTTCCACCTTATTTCAATACAATAGCTTAATCAAAAAGCAGACAAGAATGCATTAACGAACAGAAGTTTTTTTTTTTTTTTTTCTGTTTCAATGTATTTATTGAAGTTTTAAAGGGGTACAAATGTTAGATGAATAAAAAAAGGAACATGAGAAACATAAGTACAGCGGTCATCTATGGCAATGGGCAAAAAAAAAAAAACAGATAACGGAAGCATCACTAACAAATCTAAGCCCGGTATATTTCTTGATCTCAGATACTACTTCAAGGCCTATTGCTCAAACATAGCAAGGCGAACTCAAATGCAGCTTGGGGATCATCCGCTTGTGTACTGACCGCTCTCAAAGAGCTACTTAAGTAACAATAAACAGTATTTAAATCAGCAAATCATCTAACCCAATATGACCTCCAGGAGTAAAGAAAAAAAAATAAGGAAGAAAAGAGAAAGAAAAAAAAAAGAGGAAGAAAAGAAAGGATAAGAGAAGAGGGAGGGGGAAAGGGAGGGAGTGGTGCGCTCCTGCTCCGTAAGGAACCTTTGTCATATCCCCTGTTCAGTACGCGTTCGTAAGGTATGCGATCCATGGGTCCCACACCTCATGAAACATGGCGACTTTATCATTTAAAATAGCCGACAATCTTTCATTTACCATTATCCAGGATAGTTTAGATTTCAAAAGGTGGAAGGGGACAGAGGAGGACCTCCAAGACCTTGCTATGGAGATTCTGGCTGCTGTAAAAATAAAGGCAATCAATTTTTTCAATTGTTTAGATGTACCCTCCACCGGGCGTCCCAGTAGTGCCTGCAGGGGCGATTTTGTAAGGTTGACCTGAGTCAGAGAGTATATTAAGTTGTACGTACGTATCCAAAATCGTCTCACTTTTTGGCATGTCCACCAAACATGGTACATAGTACCGTCTGTGGTGCAACCCCTGAAGCACCGCGGGGACGCCCCCGGCACAAAGGTCGCCACTCTCGCCGGGACCATATACCACCTCATCATAACCTTATAATTAGCCTCGATCAACGAGGTGTTAATATAGGACTTGGATGCATGTAGTAACAGTTTGTGCCACTCGGCGATGTCTAGTGTAATGTCAGCATCCTGTTCCCATTTTTGCATATAGGCCAGCTTTTGAGTACTAGCGGACAGCATGGTATACAGTAAGGAGATAAGGCCGGAGTGTTTGTCAATGGTCCTGCAAAGACGCTCCATAGGCGTGTAGGAAGAGAGATCCGAAGTGCGATTTAAAGACGCCAAAAAATGTGCTATTTGAGCATAACGGAAGGATTCCGCATCCGGAAGATCAAACCTCTCCTGCAGGGCCAGTTTTGACAAAGCTCCCTTATGATCGCAGAGATCGGCTATTCTCAGTAGGCCCTTATTGATCCACCATGAGAAATCCTGGGGACGGAGACCCGGGGGGAACAAAGGATTATAAAACAGGGACGCCATTGGCGTATGCGGTGATTTAAACCCATGGGCAGAGGCTAGGCGATCCCAAAGGCTCAGGGAGAGAGACAGTGATGGGCATAAGATAGAAGGTCTGTCCCTGCTTTTCAGCCACATAAGATGACTGATCTCTCTATTTGGGAGCAGAGATGACTCCAATCCCATCCAGAGCGGTCTGGATCGGGAGGTATGATATTTAAGTAAGTGAGCCAGTTGGGCAGAGTGGTAATATTTAAGGAGATCGGGCATTCCCAGACCTCCGCCCGATTTAGGGGTATATAGAGTTTTCCTGTTCACCCTAGGTCTTTTGTGGTCCCATATATAATCAACTAGTTTAGCCTGGAAGTTCTTCAGGTCTTTACCTATGATTGAAATCGGGAGGGTCCTAAAAAGGTAAAGTACCTTAGGCAGTATGGTCATTTTGACCGAATACAACCGACCGAACCATGACGGGGGTTTGTTTGACCACCTTCGAAGGTCCTCCAACAACTTACGGAATAATGGGGGATAGTTCTTCTCATATAACGTATGGAGAGTAGGAGTTAAGAATATACCCAGGTAAGGTAGGGCTTCGTCTTGCCAATGAAAGGAGAAGGATTCCCGAAGGGCCCGAACTATATGTAGCGGTAAGGATATATTGAGGGCCTGCGATTTAGATTGATTTACATACAGACCCGTAAACATTGCAAAGTCCCCTAGTACTATATTGAGATTGGGTAATGAGGTGACTGGGGAGGAGAGGAGCAGCAAAATGTCATCCGCGAATAACGCGCACTTATGTTCCCGTCCCCCGCAGCCAACTCCTAGTATGTCTGGGTGTGACCTAATTTTAATTGCCAAAGGTTCTAAAGCTAAAATAAATAACAGGGGGGACAGGGGGCATCCCTGACGGGTGCCTCGTCCTATGCTAATATCTTCAGATTTATACCCCTTAACTGACAGATTAGCGGCAGGGTCACTATAGATCATGCGAAGCGTCTTTAGGAAGTTTAAGCCAAACCCATACCTCTCCAGTATATAGAAAAGATACTCCCAGGACAAGGAGTCAAAGGCTTTGTGCAGATCTAATGATAGGAGCAAAGCTCCTCTCCGGCCTCCGCCGTCCCATCCTGAATTCAACGCAGATATTATATCAATGACCCTCCTAGTCTGATCTGAAGCCTGTCTGTGAGGCACAAACCCCACCTGGTCGGGATGAACATACTGCGGTAGAAACGAATTCATGCGGGTGGCTAAGACTTTAGTTAGCAGTTTGAGATCCACGTTTATCAGCGATATCGGCCGATAATTAGTGCAGTCGCTGTGATCCTTATTAGGTTTGGGGATGACGTGTATAAATGCTCTATTCTCATGGGGTGGGAGAGGGGAACCGTTACGTAAGCTATTGAAAAAAGCACAGAGGAAGTTTTTTTTTTTTTTGTTTCTGTGACATTACCTTTGTTAGCAGCTGTCACTCGGCTTCCGGTCTCTCCTTTGTGGGTATTCTGAGGGCAGTGCGTCATATCCTTTACCCGCAATGCCTCCTGGGAGCTTTTCTGCAGAGGTTTCCTTTTAGTTATCGTGGGATTTCCTAAAGCATGACGCTGCTGGCTTGTCACATCAGGCTCCCCATCACAGATTGATCCAGAGGGGACGTTCCGTCGCCGCCATCTTGCTACTCCCCACACTCATGCACAGTAATGATAGAGTGAGAAGGGTCAAGCGGTGTAGCAAGATGGCGACGGGACGTCACTTACAGAGCAATCATCAATTCCAGACTCGACTATGCCCTCTATTTAGGATTTCCTAAATACCAAATCACTCGTCTGCAAGTCGTTCAAAATACGGCTGCTCGATTAGTGACTGGTAAACCATGGGAGTCCATCTCCCTTTCGCTTAGATCTCTTCACTGGCTACCAGTGAAAGACAGAATCACTTTTAAGGCACTTTGCCTAACACAAGTGTATTCAAGGAAACGCTCCCCAATATCTATGCGAAAAAATAAAAGCCCATAACCCCAATCGCACTCTGCGATCCACAATTCAAAACCTACTGCACATACCCAAGGCAAGATACAAATCCAAGGACCTCGACTGTGGAATGCACTACCAACCGACTAGAGTCGGACCACTTGGCCTTCAGGAGAATGATTAAAACGCATCTCTTCTGGCAAAGCGTTTCCTTATCGAAGGAATGGAAACCGCGCCCAGAGGCGATTCAGTTCGCAAGTGTTTGCGCTTTATACGTCACTCACTCACTCAGAGCAATCTGTGATAGGAGAGCCGAATGTGGCGCCCGTTTAGATGGAAACCTGGAAGTCGACGTCACTGCTGAACAAGGAAATAAGAGCTGGTGGGCTTTACAGTGCCCACAAGCAAAATGGAAACGGCGCTGCAAAGATAATATAAGTTCTAATTCTAGATGAAATCTGACGACTCTAAACAGCAGAAGCACGAGTCCTCTATACGCCATAAGAAATTTAATGCCCCCCCCCCCAAAAAAAACGCAGAGATCCGCTTTAACTATCTAAAATCACAAAGGTCTATTTAGTGTGTGTGTGTGTGTGTGTGTGTGTGTGTTTAATTGGGTAGTCAAGGCTTCAAACTTCTGCCAGGTTTTTGTCTCCAATGAAGTAAAGCATCCAAGAGACACTGGAACTTTGATGTTGGCTCATACAAAGTTGTGAGAGGGCAGCGACATTCAGAGAGCTCACTGGCCCAAGTTAGGCTACTCACAACAGGGCCACTATCTTGTGAGTACAGGGCAAGTTATAAGACTAAAGTGTCCCGAATGCCGAAGACACAATGCTATCCCTAAGTATTGGCAGCTTCAGCCATTGACTTCTAGGCCACACACCTAGGACTAAACAGACCTGGCTGAGGCTGCTATTGCGGCTTTGCATGGTGTGCGGCGTTTTGGACACTACTTTGGTCTTATAACTTGTATAGAGTCAGGACAGACTCATACCCAGCCTGCACCCACAGCAGAACCCATCCAACGGGGCTACAGAAGGCTGGGAGAGGACAAAATTGTGTACCCAGCAGGTTACCAGAATAAAATGTGCACCAATGGAAAGGAGCCTCAGACCAAATAAAGTCCAAATTGGCTTTTTTTTTTTTCGTGACAACAAATTAGTCTGTTTCTGGCCTCTGAAACGTGTCGGTGTGTTCCCCCCCTCCCCCCCCCCAATCCCAGAGGGAAATTACAAACATACAATTATATTTAACAAGAAAATACAAAGATCAAAAAAATTACTGATAACAGGAATTGATGGCACATACAAGTATTTAATACTGTACTTTAACCATCACCAATGTAAGGGGCATTCTTCCCACGGACTCCCAGTGTAAGGGGCATTCTTCCCACGGACTCCCAGTGTAAGGGGCATTCTTCCCACGGACTCCCAGTGTAAGGGGCATTCTTCCCACGGACTCCCAGTGTAAGGGGCATTCTTCCCACGGACTCCCAGTGTAAGGGGCATTCTTCCCACGGACTCCCAGTGTAGGGGGGGGCATTCTTCCCACGGACTCCCAGTGTAGGGGGGGGCATTCTTCCCACGGACTCCCAGTGTAGGGGGGGGCATTCTTCCCACGGACTCCCAGTGTAGGGGGGGGCATTCTTCCCACGGACTCCCAGTGTAGGGGGGGCATTCTTCCCACGGACTCCCAGTGTAGGGGGGGGCATTCTTCCCACGGACTCCCAGTGTAGGGGGGGGCATTCTTCCCACGGACTCCCAGTGTAGGGGGGGGCATTCTTCCCACGGACTCCCAGTGTAGGGGGGGGCATTCTTCCCACGGACTCCCAGTGTAGGGGGGGGCATTCTTCCCACGGACTCCCAGTGTAGGGGGGGGCATTCATATCGCTGATCACCAATATAAGGGACGTTCTTCCTACTGATCACTGGTGAACTCCTTTTTTTAGCAGGGGCTCCCTGAGACCTGAAAATTATTAAACGGGTTTCTTTTCTACATATACTTGGCCTAGAAACCTAGCCATGGTCTTAAAGTGGCGTTAAACCAAAAATGTAATCTATTGCAGCGTATAAATATGTGGTGATGCATGTTGGTTTTCTTTTTAGGCGTTTTTCCCCTCTGTCATCACTTGTAGATCTGGCCAGTAACACTTTCTATATTAGGGCACCTCCTCCCCCCCACTATGGATAAAGGAACATTAGAGGCACCTGTCAGTCTGGGTGGAGAGGGAGTGTTGGCGACACTAACAGATTTGGATACACTGACCAAATGAATCCAAACTGTGTTTTTTTTTTTTTTTTTCTTGGGATAAAGGTTTTAGATAAAATCCCTGTTGGTGTTAAATAGTTTGTCTCAATCTTTTAACTGACACATCTGTAGGGCAGCTTGTTCTGTTGAGAAACAGTCTATAAAATCAAAGCCTAAAAAGGACAACAAATGCAGCCTTCACATCTAAGAATTGGTACGCTGCAATATAATGTTTACTTTTGGGTTTAATACCGCTTTAAATTGATTAAGAATGTATTAGTTGATCCCCCTTTTTTTTTTTTTTTTTTTTTTGCTGTGGAGGTGGATTGGATTCTGGCAGTAGAATAGCTGAGGCATAAATGAATTTCACATCTTGGTTAACCAGCCAATTTATTAGATACTGTTAATCGGGTTTGTTTACTACAGTAAACCTAGACACGGGCTAAGTAATTGTTGTCCTCCACAAACCATTCATCAACTGAACAGCCGCTGAGTTCAAACAATAGAACCGCAAGCTTAGTGGACGACATTGGCTATTTATATGTCAAGCCGTGCCGATATGTATTCATCTTTTGTACATCACATAAAAAGAAGCAATAATGCACATTTGAATTGGCCTAAACAAAAAAGGAAGAAGAAAATGGGTGTCGTGTGTGTGTTCCAAAGTATTGGGACGCCTGCCTTTACACACATATTAACTTTAATGGTGTCTTAGTCGGTAGGGTTCAATATTGAGTTGGCCCACCCACCATTCTTCCAGAAGCACATTTGTGAGGTCAGGCACTGATGTGGACGAAAAGGCCTGACTCGCAGTTTCCACTCTAATTCATCCTAAAGCTGTCCTATCAAGTTGAGGTCAGGACTCTGTGCAGGCCAAAGTTCCTCCACCTCAAACTCTCTCTATCATGTCTTTATGGACCTTGCTTTGTGTGCTGGTGCACAGTCAACCTGGAACATGAAATTTTCCAAAATGTCTTAATTTTCTGACGCCTTAAGAGTTCCCTTCATGGGAACAAAGGGGCCAAACCCAACCACTGAAAAACAACCCCACACTATAATGCCCCCCTTCCAATGATTTAAACCAGTGCACAAATCAAGGACCATAAAGACACGGATGTGCAAACCATTCAAGTTCCTCCACCTCAAACCCGCTCCGAGTCCTGACGTCAACCCAATAGAACACCTTTGGGATGAATTGGAGTGGAGACTGTGAGCCAGACCTTCTCCTCCATCCGTGCCTGACCTCACAAATTCCAGTTCCCATAGACCCACTCCAAAACCTTGTGGACGGCCTTCCCAAGAGTTGAAGCTGTTATAGCTGCAATGGGCGGGCCAACTCAACATTGAACCCTACAGACTAAGACTGGGATGTCATTTAAAGTTCATTTGAGTGTAAGGCAGGTGTCCCAATACTTTTAGTGTGTGTGTGATTCCTATATAAGTGATTGAAGGTGCAACCCCTTGATCGAGGTAGATGTTTTTCAGCTTGGGTCATTTTTACTTTTTCTGCAACAAACTTCTACCAGTTCTTTATTTTATTTAACTCCACAATCCTCTCTGGTTATGTGTGAAGATTTTTATTGCGTGCGGCTCATATGCACATGTGATTTATTTTAAAAAAAAATTCCAAATGGAGATGTGGAAAAATTCACCACAACTGGTTATTTTTTTCAGTATGATTTTGATGTGACTTTCAGTGCGGTTATGTAGTGCAACTTGGATGAGGCTTGTAAATTCAATGACACTGGAATCACAGGTACCTTTTTCAAAATTGCTCCATGCTGAGTCACGTTGCTGTGAACGGACACCATTGAAAACAATGGTTTTCCTTGTCATACTATTCTGTGCGACTCAATAGCATTTGAATTTGCACTAGTGTGAATCAGGCCTTAAGGTGAAACTGCAAAGTGTTTTACACTTTAAAAGCTAAAGTATTGTCTCTAAACAGTTATAGTGGGTTACCTGCAGGGCTCAAGTCCTGCGGGAACGGAGTTCCTGCACTTTTTTACAGCAGGAACTCGGTTCCCTTCGCAGGACTAGAGCAGCCGAGCCACCCGAGCCGAAGGCTTCACTAAGTGGCGATGCCCAGCTCGAGTCACTGTTGGGGGAAGGCGAACCTTAGTAATCCTTTGTTATTGGCCGCTTCCTGTATATGGATTCATCGGGTAGTTTGCGGGTATTCCATCACTTCCTCGATGCTGCAATGTCTCCTGGGAGCTTGCGCATCAAAGAAGTGACGGAATACCTGCACACTACCCGATTAATTCATATACGGGAAGCGGCCAGTAAAATAAAGGATTACTGAGGTACAGTGGATCGAAAAATAAAAACACGCGGTTTAGTAATTATGCATCTGAGCGCATCTTCATCGCACGACCGCGCAATTGTCCGTTAAAGCGACGCAGTGCCGAATCGCAAAAACTGGCCAGGTCCTTTACCTGTATAATGGTCCGGGACTTAAGTGGTTAATGTTCCTTCCTCTGAACCTTACAGTTCCACAAACCTCTCCTTCACGCAAAGGGTGGGGGTTATTTTGACTTTTATGTATTAATATTCCTGAGGATTGGCATGTTAGAAGCTGTGATGAGAATCATTTAACCTATAGGATTCTTTTTAACATCTAAAAAACACACACACACACACACACACACACACACACACACACACACACACACACACACACACACACACACACACACACACACACACACACACACACACACACACACTGAATGTTCTTAATATCCTAATCAAGATCCATTGAAATATCAAAGAACTTATATTTTATCCTTAAAATGCTTTTACTACTAAAGAGTGTAACCCTATTTACAGGTGGTCCCCGGGTCACAAACAAGACAGGGACTGTAGGTTTGTTCTTAAAGCGGGGTTCCCATCACATTTTTCAAATTTTAAAAACCTCTTCTTTCATCCCTCGTTCTATACGTCTCTATGTTGCCACTTACTATTTTAAAATGTTCCGCTGAGTTATTGTAAAGGAACACTTTATATCTTGGCCTCTTGAACTTTCTCATTTTGCTTGTGGGCATTGTGAAGCCCACAAGCAGTTGCTTCCGGGAATAATGTGGATGACGGTGCCCGTCCTGCCCCATTCTTGTGTGTCCGCAATAGCACTGCAGCACCGCGCGGTCAAACATATGGGTTGCCATCACAACGAGCGGCGGCGAAAGTGCACGCTGTTGTGATGGCAACCCATAAACATCAACAAGCCCGGAGACACAGGGGAAGCGTGCGGCATCCTGGGACCTGAGGGAGCTGACGTCGGGATCCTCGGTGAATAGGAAGGCAGATTTCGTGGGACCGCATAGCAACAGGCATTTCAAGGTGAGTAAAAAAAAAAATATTTTTATTTTTTTAGGTCAAATCTACACTTTAGAGCAACATTTTTATTTCTGATGGAGCCTCCACTTTAAGTTGAATCTGTAATTTTGGAACAGGTACGTTTTGTAAGTGTACCTCCAGCCAAAAAAATCTGTTCAGAAGATTTCATCTCACTTTCTGTCCCAGAAACCAACTCGCACTTTTTTTACTACCACATGTTGGCTCTCCATAGGATTGCTCACAAAGCTTATAACAATAATGTATACTTTTACAAGTATAATAATCTATATATTTCACTTTTCCATATCTAGAATATATAAATAGATTTAAATGTATTCAAGTCTATTATTCCTAAAACCTGTTCATTTAATACTTTGTTAATTGATGACTATTGGGTATTGGATTAAAGAAAACTTTCTAACAAGTGGCTGAAAGGATTGCTTGACCTCTGTGGTTTTTATGGTTATCGCATTGGGCCTGGCAATGCAGAACTTTTTAGAGAAGGACACTGTTTTTGTTTGGTGGGCATAATATGTAGCTGGTCATACAGTGCTGTAAGGGTGAAGGTCCTTGCCCGGATCTAATATTGGACTTTGTCAATGCAGAACTCTCCAGGAAAGCTCTGTAATGGATATTTGGGTGGGAGGATATTTAGCTGGCTACAGTGCTATAAGATGGGGTGTTCATTAAAGGTCCCTGCCCGATTCCAAGAAAGTTTGTAAGAAGCAGGTGGCTTCTGTTCTTTTAAGATCTGCCTTTCATCTTTAGGAATTGATACCAGTCCAGCCCGCGCCATCGCCAGGAAAAGAGGAAAAACCTTTGAAGGATGAAACTGAGAAGGGAAATGAAAAGTCCGCACGTAAAATGCTTTCACGAGGTTTGTGATTTGCCCTGTAATCCCTTCACTAGTTACATCAATAAAAATCTCCTATGAACCTCCTGTCATCTTTTTTTGTATAAATATTTATGGAACCGCATTATTCAGAATGGGGCGATTAATCTCCGCTCACAGAACATAAGCAGTGACCTCCCTACTTTTCGATATTGAGATACGTTTGTAATGGAAGAGACTGTGATTACCATAACGTGTTTCTTTGCGCTGTGAACTTTTTTTTTCTCTTTTTTTTTTGTTCCTTTTCCAAAATGAATCGCATATTTGGTAAATCTGTCCCTCTGCCATACTAGAAGCGTTTACAATTAAGTACAAAAATAAGAAGTTGGTTAACTGATACCCAGCATAGGAGGCACAATGTATGGATCGTTTACTATACAGAGCCCCAGTTTCTCTGCAATCCAAATAAAAGCAGTGATCTCCGCTGTGTGAAATTACTTCATACTTGGAATAGATTTCCAGCAGAGGTAGTCGGTTAACAGTAAGTGGCTTCAAACATGCACTATATTTCCAAAAGTATTGGGACACTTGCCTTTACACGCACATGTACTTTAATGACAATCCCAGGCTTCGTCTGTAGGGTTCAATATTGAGTTAGCCCCCACTTTGCAGCTATAACGGCTTCAACTCTTTTGGGAAGGCTGTCCAGAAGGTTTAGGAGTGTGTGACCATTCTTCCAGAACTGCATTTGTGAGGTCAGGCACTCATGATGGACGAGAAGGCCTGGCTCAGTGTCCGCTCTAATTCATCTCAAAGGTGTTCTGTCGTGTTGAGGTCAGAACTGTGTGCAGGCCAGTAAAGTTCCTCCACCCCAAACTTGCTCATCCATGTCTTTTATGGACCTTGCTTTGTGCGTTGCTGTGCAGTCACGTTGAATGGGAAGGTGCCATCCCCAAACTGTTCCCATAAATTTGGGAGCATGAAATTGTCCAAAATGTCTTGGTATGCTGACACCTTAAGGGTATGCTGAAACCATTCACTGGAACTAAGGGGCCAAGCTCAACCCCTGAAAAACCACCCTACACCATAATCCCCCCCCCCCCCCCCACCAAATGATTTGGACCAGTTCACAAACCCAGGTCCATAAAGACATGGGTGAGTGAGTTTGGGATGGAGAAACTTGACTGGCCTGCACAGAGTCCTATTTCAACCCAATAGAACACCCTTGGGATGAATTAAGAGTGGGGACTGCGAGCCAGGCCTCACAAATGCACTTCTGGAAGAACTGAGGGACCCTGGATCTCCTTAACCCAAATGCTCCAGCTCTGCACACTTGTGACTTGTCCGTGCTCTTTCTTTTTCTCTCTTGTGCAAAAAAAGCTTTAGACTTTTTTTATTTTGTGTTTTCTCCTAGTTTGTTAGCTTTATTACAAAATCCAAAAAAATTACCTATATAAAAAATAAACCTTGGATCCCTAAACTAGCAGTTATTCTAGTTGTATAGGTTATAACATAAGGTCTATATTTATTCTAATGGATAAATTCTTTCCCGATTTCCAAAGGTATAATGTTTGGAAATAAAGTTGCCTGCTGCTCTTCGCTTATGCAAATAATGTTTAGTAGAGCCGGTTTCCTTATTGTGTTTTGTTTTTTCACACAGATTCCAGTCAGGAATACACCGATTCCACCGGTATAGATCTCCATGAGTTTTTAGTGAACACACTGAAAAGTAACCCCAGGTAAGAGACTCTTTTATGGTTTTATGTGACTAGAGAAATATATCAATGTGAAGATGGACTAAGTGCTGCAGAGGCAGGCCGGGGCTGGTTCTGTATCAGTTTTACAGGAGTTCTAATGGGGCAATCAAACCGTACCATACTTATAAACCATATTCCTACCTAAAGCCAGCCTTGGATGGCGTTATTTTGTTTCCTGCAACCACAGGTTACATTAAATTCCCCCATCAACAGTCAATATCATCCTCATCAGGACAAGACAGTGATAGAATAGCTGCTAGCAATAATATGTAAAATTCTGACAGGCTGGTTGCACCCAAGTTGATAAATCAACTTGGGCACAGTCGGCTTACCCATATATGGATCACATCTCGGCCGGTTTCTGCTGAACCAGCAGAAATGTGAACGGTCTATGGCCATCTTAAAGTGGTTGTAAATGTTTGATTGAAAAAAAAATAAAAATAAAATAATCAAACCTTCCTATACTTGCCTACAGACCTTCAGAGCAGCTGGTGCTCCAGGCCCCTCTTCATCTGGTGCCCCCATGAAAAGCGGCATTCCATGGGGGGCATTCGTGCAGGCACACTCCCACTGCTGCATCCATGTACACAGACGGTGTCCCCATTTATGTCTCCGATTCTGATTGACAGCAGCGGGAGCCAATGGCTCCTGCTGCTTTCTGTCCAATGAGAGCAACAGCGGCTAGAGACCCTTTGCTTGTGCACATCGCTGGCATTGGATTGGGATAAGGTAAGAAATAGGGGGGCGACAAGAGCTCTTTGGGCCCATCAAATATACATGTACCAAGTCTACCTGTTGTTTTTTTTTAAGGAATGTTTTTTCTTTTAAGATTTGACCTATTTGGTCCATTGAATTATTGCTGGTGTCGATTGTGTTCTTCTGCAGTCCCTCATGTTCTAGTAGGGTAGAATTAATGACTGCAAGGTGATTGTGACTTGTCATTGAGATGTTCCAGAAAGCCCCGGGGAGCTTACGTATAAAGATCAGTTTAGAACCAGAGTTATAAGGGTAACCTTGATGAAGGTGCGTTATGGATGGTTACACCAGAGCTGTCTCCAGCCCTGCAGGACTACTCAATAACTGGTCTTTTAGCATCTGGAACACACCAGGGAATTTACTATACACATTGACCGTTCTCTCAAAGTGACAGTATGGCTGGCTATAGGCAAGTTTCTGTGAGACAGCAAAGGGAGCCGAGCCAATTATCTGCTTTAGCCACATTGCAATCTTCTTTCAGACTTGAAAGAAGGTTTAAAGTAATGCTTGCCCTATTAAAGGAAACTTCTAAATTTACGTTCATCTTTTGGATCCATCCAGGAATAATTGCAGTGTGATGTTTAAAGATGGCCATGCACCATTTTTTGTTTTTGAAATCATCAGTACATTTGATGACTTGACAAATATTCAAAATTACTTAAATTTTGTATCCTATAATCACGCGATTTTGAAACGAATAAAAACGACTTTTATATTCACTGCTAAATATGTGTTGGAGAAAACCATCCATCCATTCCATCCTTCTTTTACAAACTTTCTAGACACTGTAGTCAACAATCCAAAATTGATAGGACCACACTAACATTTATGAATAGTCAGATGCAGCCACTGTCCAGAATGTAAAAGCCACAGCAGGAGATTGCTCCATCCACACTAAACGGTACAGATCGAGCAATATATTAGATTCCTTTTCAGCCTGCAGGCTAAAAGAAGGAATCTTAGTGTATAGCCAATTCAAGCCTTAATTTTGCAGTCTGATAGTAACCAAAAACCGCCTCTCTAGAATACAATTTTCACTGGTACCTGAGACAATGTGTTGCTTGGGATAGTAGTAGCAATTTTTTTATTTGAATACGTTTTTTATGTATGGTTGGCTTACAATAGCTAGTATCCAATCATGTACTCACATTTAAAGTGTTACTAAACACAGGACCTTGCATTCACTATATCTGGTCTCTCACAGTACATAGAACATGGAAATGCAATTATTTTAGTACCTTGCATTCACTATATCTGGTCTCTCACAGTACATAGAACATGGAAATGCAATTATTTTAGTAAAGATAAACTTCTAAATACCATTTTTATCAGCAGTATATAGCAGTCTTTTATGACTTCTATCAGTGTCTGGTTAAAGCTGGTAGGAGGCGTTTTCCTTCTTCTGACTGTCCTGTGAGGTTGCAGGACCTCTTAACCTCTGGACAGTGCTAGTTGGCCCTGTGCTGATCACATGCACTCAAAAATAAAAAATGACTCTAGCAATGCACACCAAACTGAGCATGTGCTGAGTGACTCCAAAGGCTCAGTACTATCAGAAGATGGACTGGGGACAGTGGAAGGATAGGTCAGAAGATGGGATCAAACCGTGTTTGTACACAATGCACAGGATTAACTTTGGGTTCCACAGTGAGTATAATGAGCATTACTTGCTAAACCCAGAACCGTAAAATCAGTCTGTATATGCAGTAACCCTTTAATGATACAAAAGCTATAAAAGGAAAAAAGTCTGTGCTGAAACCCTTATTAAATAAATAACGAAAAAAAACGTGCAAACCAAAAAAAATTACAAAAATTTAAAAATTGATAGTGGTATGGGAATCAAAAAAATTAAATCTTCAGTCAACATGCATATATAAAAAAAATGATTGCGCTCCCACCTAAATGTAAAATTATAATACGAACTCAAGTGACCTTCAACAATAGTGTTCATAAAAAAATAACGTGTAATATAAATACTAAAGGGTTAACTCTGAAGATTCGTTCCAATAGCTAAATATGAACAGACTCATGAATTGGCAAAGTCCATGTAAATTAAATGGGATAAGGAAAACGTGACAGCAGGTGAATCCAATGTGGTGTTCTGTTAGTCTAGTAAAAAGGCATTCACAGCCGCTTACCAGATAGCAGATCCTATAAAGCTAATCAGAATATACTCGAGCCAGGCCAGGATAGTCATCCAGGGATTCCTCTTCCAGGACACACTGTTCGCGTTGTACTGGATTCCTGCTGCGGTATACTCCTCAGTCTCACCCGATCAGATCACCAATTCCGTGTAACACTTAGGCAGGATAAAAAGGAGAGCCTCATGGTGTGGTCTAAAAGTTGAAAGGTGTTAATTTAAAAAGCTGCACTGCAAACACACTGCAAATATACCAAGACATGCAAAGACAAAAACACAGCCGCGGCTGACAGTCCGATCGGCTCGTGCGTGGTGACGTATAGAGTACGGACTCCGACGCGTTTCCCCGTAACAGAATTCTTCTGGCAAAGGAGATTGTGATACAAAAGGCAATGATGTGCTCTTGGCAAATTGCAACTTAGATGAGTTCCAGGTATGGATATTTTAGGCATAATTACATTGGTCCAGATTGAAACCGTTTAGGTATATACCTATACCTGGGAAGAACTCTAGAAGCTGGATATATTTTAGTAGACTGCTTTTCCAGTGATCTCCACTTGCTTCTGGATCCCGGGGGCCGTGTGGCTGCCCTGTTCTCTGAACGAGGTGGAGTTGTGGGACAATGACATCACGCTCTCCACCTTGTCCGATCAGAGAACGCTTTGCATTCATTCACAAATGGCGCCTCTGCCGAGCCCCCAATCTCCTATGTTCAGAATGCAGCAGGGCAGCCGCGTGGCATGGGAACCGGAAGCACTGAGTAGCTGTGCCTACTTTTGGTTATTTCCAGTTCCCAGGGTCATCTGCCCAGAACGGTGTATACATAGTTACATTGATCCAAGCTGATCGAAGATGTAACTACAGAACGTATAAATATCCATATCTGGAAATCCTCTTTAATGTATTCAGCGGTTGCAGATAATGCAAGGCAATAGCTGATTTGTTTCTGTGGTCTACTGTGCATTCTGAAATTAAAGCATTATTCCTTTATAACACCTCCTTAAGACTTTTATCATGCAATTGTTGCTTGGCAACCAGCCTGTTGGCTCTAGTCATTTAAAGAGGCGTTGGTGAATCCTTCACTTTTCTCCTCGCCCATCTGCTGTTGTGCTGTGCTGGTTCCATTTTCAGCACACATTCAATCTGGGATTCTCGGTAAGAAGAATAAATTCTAGGATCTTTATAGATCCATATAAATGCACGTCTGGTGATTCTATTTTATTGGTGTAAGTTTTTTAGTATTTATTTAGATTGTGTGGTTGGATATGGGTTTTGTGTTAAAATGGAACTCTAGTCAAACTATGTACAGTTGAAATGTGTTTAACCTGCATCTTGCCCTTAAATGTTACATATATATGTGCTGTTTTTTTTTTTTTTCGGTCCTTCTAAATATCTGGTGATCCTGCCAGTAGTTCTTGGTTCCTGTAGAAAACGGACCACGGCACAGTAGCAGATGAATGCCGGAGTGGTCAGTTTGCTTTCCTGGAATGCAAGGAGTGCAAGTTTCACCCATTGTCAGCCCCTGTAGAGGACTACTACCAGACAGCTGGATGCCTCTCACTAGGGCCCTGGGAACACTCGAATGACACACACATGAGATCAGGTCGGAAGGATGTCCGTTTTATTAAAGAAATTGTCCAGTGTTTTATAAAATATAAAAGTAGGAGGGATTACAATACATTCAGGGTTTGGTGAAAGAGGAGGCCAATGGCAGGAAAGGTAGTTTATCTCCATATGACGTGCAACCTCTTTTTTAATATGAGAACATGTCAAAGTGTCCCAAAACAATTACAGCCATTCTAATCCATTAGTCAAAACCTATCCGTCAGTAAACACATTTTAAGTCTGTATTCAGATAATGGCTATATGAGGAATAACATGGAAATTTACAGCGCAAAGACAGCAGAAATACCATTAACCTTTAAGCCTCCACCACCTACCCAGCCCTTCTGCTTCTTGACCGCGGCTCCCAGCTGGAGCTCTGCTGCCAGGGCTTCTGGAACACAGCGTGCACATGGAAATCAATGGAAGCAATGCTTTTATTCTTATTTTTAAACTTTAAGGCCTTGGTCACACCTATGCTTTGCAGACACACACTACAGTCTATTTAAAATGGTTTCCTATGGATGTAGTAAACATCTGTATTTTATGTAAAGGCCAGGAACTTTTTTCTGGTTTATGGTTCCATAAGCTTGAATGGATAAACGCAAAATGCACCTGTAATATACAAACTGCAATCTGCATAAGTGTGAATCGGGCCTTCTACAATTGCCTGCGCCAGTACTATCTTTAAAAGGGGAGTTCCACCCACAATTTCACTTTTTAAATATAAATAACCCTGTAATACACAAGCTTAATGTATTCAATAAAGTTAGTCTGTAAACTAAGGTCCGTTTTGTTAGGTTGTTACAGCATTTAGTTTATAATCTAGAAATAGACCGTCGCCATCTTAAGTGTGGGCATCATGAAGCCAGACTGTATGACTTCCTGGATTTCAGCTTTGCATATCTCGCACATGCGCAGTGCTGCACAAGCAATGTAATAGGTTTCAGTCAGGTTTGCAAAGACTACTGGGAAACATGATGCCTATTCCAGAAACCCTTGCAAATAGCCTTGTGACTTGATAGCCTAGGCTAATAAGGAGGAGGAAGTAATGGACTACAAAATAAAGGTATTTACAAGCAACAAAATAAATAAAAATTGTCCATTCTGAACACTGAGATTAGGGCATGCAGCACAGACAAACATCAAAAAATGGGTGGAACTCTACTTCAAGTCTACTTTTAAGTGAACTGATTATCTGCTAAAATAGTAATTCTCTTTAGCCACTCGTGTGAAACCCGCACCATTGTCTTACTGAATATTTAGGAGGGTGACACTTTTTTACCCGGTGCAAACCGATTTTTATCTTCCTTTGTCATGTCTCAAAAACACTTGCTTGAGGTAGTTCTAATGGTGTTCAAACCTAATGCTCCACTTCGTGCCCCCCTCCTCAGATTGGGACATCTTTTAAGCAACTGCAAAAACGGACAGGCACCCGGGTGCACATGCCTAGTGCGTTAACAATCAAGACGAGCAGCCGATGTCCTCAAAGAATCACTCCACCAAATTGTCCGAGCTCTGCCCCTGTTCTGTTGCACTTCTGACACTGCGGTCCACAGGGCTGAGTGTGTGTTGCAGCGGTTCACACGTGGACCGAATAAGCAGAAAACAGTGATTGTAGAGACAGTTCATGATTAACATCTGTCATATGTACAAATAGATAATGGCTCTAAACTTTCAGTTTATTATATATGCGGTGGTTCCTATGCAGTGGTTTACACTGAGGGCACAAGAGGGACACTTTTGCTTGGTATATTTTCGTTCTGCCCATATGCTCACTAAGGGAGGAGGGTCCTTTTTTGATGCAAGACCATTTAGGCTGTAGCATTGCTTGTGGTTAGTTTAGCTCTCAAGAAGGTTGCATGTCCTCCCGAACCATCATGGTAAACTTCCAACTGTATGCTGCATGCCTAGATGACCTTGCCTATGGCTGGAGTCGCTATGTTTTACGCCTGTTACTTATGTTTGTAAGTTTTTTTTATTTTTTTTAATTTTTATTGTATTCAATAAAGTTTGTGTGTGTGTGTGTGTGTGTGTTTGTGTGTTTGTGTGTTTTTGCAGTACCTTTTTGTCTTGTCCTTGATTTTGGTCTTCAGCGTTCCCTCTCTGTACGCCACTGTTAAACATCTCTTCCTTCCCCTATCAGTACCAGAGAACATATCCGACTGTTAGGATTTTGTAAGTCGGTAAAGCCTGATAAGCCCTTGAGTCAGCTTTTTTTGCTTTTTAGGGGATTATGGGAAGATAACCTAAAGATGTAATTGGGGTAATCATATTGGTTGCTTTAAAAAAATAATGCAGTTTAATGATTTCTTAATGGATATTTTATATGGGCTATATGTAGGTCTAATTAAAGCAAAGCTTATTAAAGTTCTGCTTCAATTAGACCTGCTTCTGTTGAGGAATAAAACTAAAGCAAGGGACACTGTGGCAAACAATTAAAGTGAGATGCCCAAACTACGCAGATTTTGGCGTAATCTTTAGCCACCGCAACTAAAAATATAGTCCTCGGCTTTTTGCAGGCTTCCACAGCAAAGGGCCAGTATACTGTTTTTGAGACTTCAGAGGGGGCCGGATTCTGACCAATGGGGATAGAAAATGCCCCAGGGCTGATCATCAGTGAGAATAAACATGGCCCCAGTGTTGGGCAGTAGGAGGAGGAATTAGTGGAAGAAATGGAGCCCCATTGTTGGTTTCGTTGGAAGGAATAGTTCCTCATATCATTGGGAGCAATACTGCGCCAAGGGCGAGATAAAGGCTAGCAAAGGGCCACATCCGGCCCTCGGGCCGCAGTTTGGAAACCCCTGCTCTAGAAAGAGGAGATAGGATAATTGTCCCATGACTGGTATCCATTCACCTAGATAGAGAATATTAGAGAAAAATCCTTTATCCTTTCACCTGGTTAGAAGAGATGGGAGACAAGTCCATCTATCCTTTCACCTGGATGGAGGAGAGGGGAGACCAGTCCATCTATCCTTTCGCTTGGATGGAGGAGAGGGGAGACCAGTCCATCTATCCTTTCGCCTGGATGGTGGAGATGAGACCAGTCAGACCAATATCCTTTCGTCTGGATAGAGGAATTTGTAGATCAATCCATTTGTAATATCCTTTCACCTGACTGAATCTGGTCATTATCACCCATTTGGGTTTATCTTAGGTGTTTGTTGCTCGCTGAGTCTTTAGAATTGATGTCATTGTTGCCCATTAGAAAAAGATTTGGCCTAATTCGAGACCATAAAACTTTATAGAGGGAGCACGACAAGGCAGATAGTAATGCTGTTCAAGCTATTTAAAGCATTTGTGTGTTGGTACTGTAGTTTGCCACCTGCTATACTCGGTCAGACATTAGCCTCTGGTATTGCCGTCATTTCTTTACAGTCCTAAACTGCTGGACTGGAGATTTTAAAGTCTGTCTGGGCAAATAAAAAAAATAAAAAAACTTTAGTACATATCTCCAATACATGCACATTTTCACATGCTTTGTCCTTTAAAAAAAAATGACATGACATTACAGTACATAAAAGCACATAGCTGAAGAAAAAAAAAAATGACATCAATACATGGGTATGATACTTTGACCAATGCATATACAGGTCATTGCATATCTGGCTACAGAGAAAATAATAATTTTAGCAAGACACCACTTGGTCCACGAAAATGCTGTGTAGTCAGCCCACAAAAGCGCTTGGAAGATGAGCTCAACAGCTTATTTTCTATAGTCGTAGGGGCTTTAAAGGGGGAGGGGGGGTGGGGTGGGCAAATATGCTTGTATTGCAGACACACTGCATATGTTTTTTATTTTGCCCTGACATTAACTATCACGTTTAACATCCAAATATATCAGCGGACACAGATGGCGTCCCCGTAGTGCCCCCCTCCATCAGCCGTTGGCTGTAACACAGAGGCTGGGGGCAGATGGGCATTTCATCCGTGCAGGAAGCGGCCTCTCTGAACGATTTTCATAATTGATGTTCTTGCTCTGCCATTAACCAAACTAATTAATATTAATTTAAATGGTGATTAGGATTGAATTAGCAAGTGAGAAGGCAAGCGGAACATTGGGATGGCTTCTGCAGCAAATATGCTGTGTGTTTTTTCTTTTTTTTTTTCCCTTTTCCCTTTTGTATTTTATTAAACCATTAAACAAAATCAAAGTAACAAACGTTCGGTTTGGTCAACTGCATTCCTTTAAAATGAAACTCCAGCCAATGCTGGAACTTTGAAGAAGATCTCCAACCAAAAAGCAGGGGCCAAGGTGACCTGGGACCAGACAAAATGGGTTGAATTTGCTAACCAATGACATCAAGTATAAAAAACAAAACAAAAAAAAAACACATGCTGCAGCAGAACGCGTTGGATTTAAACAGCAAAAGCTGATTATGTTTTAGCTTTTCATTTTTATTTGGTTTCTTTTGGCTGCAGTCCTGCTTTAACCACTTGCCTACTGGGCACTTGAACCCCCTTTTTGCCCAGGCTAATTTTAAGCTTTCAGCGCTGTCGCACTTTGACAATTGCACGGTCATGCAACACTGCACCCAAATTACATTTTAATTTTTTTCACACAAATAGCTTTCTTTTGGTCGTATTCACTACTGGGGTTTTTTTTTTTTTATAGTTTGTTATAAAATTCTGCAAACGGGTAATTTTTCTCCTTCATTGATGGGTGGCACTAGGGGGCAATGATACACTGATAGGCATTACTTATGGTCACTACTGTTGGGCACAGATCAGGTGTCCTTCTGACAGTAGCTGGTGATCAGGGTTTTTTTTTTTTTTCCCTCAAGCTGCCAGTGTGAGGAGAAAAAGTAGCCCATTACTGGCTCTGTTTACATCACGTGATCAGCTGTCATTGGCTGACAGCTGATCACGTGGTAAGGGGTCAGAATCGGAACCTTGCTGTGATCAGCCAAGTTTCCTTGACTCGCTGATCAGAGCGTGCCACTTACCCTGCAGGGGGTGCACAGGTCACTCGAATGTGAGAGGATGTACATGGATGCCCTCCTGGCAATTGAGGCCTGTGCTGTAGCCATCTTTCAGCTATAGGATGGGAAGGGGTTAAAGATGGTAGACTGGCATAATGTATTTAAAGCTGAACTCCGGGATCAGTAAATAGTCTAAATACATTCATGTATATTCTTGGATATTGGTGTTCTTTGTGTATTTCTTCCAGTGCACAGCTCTTGGAAGAGTCCTGGCTGTGCCAAACGTCTCATTTGAGAATTATGGAGGCCACTATGCTCTTGGGGACCTTTTGGTGCAGCAGACATTTTTATAACCTTCTCCAGATCTGCCTTACAATAATCCCGTCTCTGCGCTCTGCAGGCAGTTCCTTTTTAGACATTATGGATTTTGCTCTGATACAGTATACCTTGTCAACTATGAGGCCTTCTCTAGAGGCGTGTGTCTTTCCAAATCGTGTCCAATCAATTTAATTAACCAAAGGTGGACTCCAAGGCATAGAAACATCTCGGCAACAATCAAGAGAAATGGGAGACACTTGAGCAAGAATTTTAAGTGTTGTTGCAAAGGGTCTAAATACTTTATGCCAATGTGATATTTCCGTTTTTCATAAATTCAGACCTTTCTAAAATTTTGTTTTCACTTTGTCATTATGGGGTACTAAGTGTAGATTAATGAGAAAAAAAATTAATTTAAACCACTGTAGTATCGGGCTGCAACAGAACCTTAAAAAAGGTGAAGGGGGTCTGAATACTTTATGAATGCACTGTATATGCATAAAAATCTTTGTCTGGAGTTCAGCTTTAATGTATTCTAAAATGTACTCACTACAATAAACTTTTTTTTTTTTTTCTAGGGATAGAATGATGCTGCTGAAATTGGAACAGGATATATTGGATTTCATCGCAACCAATGAGTACGTTATTTTTATATGCATTTTTATATATAGTTCTTGTCCTTTGTACATGTATAGGATAATCTATGCACAGAGCACTATAGTGTAACGCAAAGCAACCAAAAGGAAACCTCGGATTCCTAATATTTTTAGTTTGGTTTCTCGATTTGACTTCACACCTGTGTTTCTTATGTTGTGCTTTAAATGGAAATAAGTACAATTTGTGTTTCTACACGTAGCATTGTTTACCGTTTCAGAATGCAACGTAAGAAGTTCCCGCCGATGACCTCGTATCACAGGATGCTTCTGCACAGAGTTGCTGCGTATTTTGGCCTTGATCATAACGTCGATCAGAGTGGAAAATCTGTCATTGTGAATAAAACAAGCAATACAAGAATGTGAGTCATACAAGAGTGTGCCAGCTTGGCATGGTCAGCCAATCACAAGAGGGCTTTATTAGAAAGACAGAGGTTCAGTGTAGGTGATGAGTGAGGTTTGCATTTCGTTTCTAACGTGCTATATTATTGAACTAAGGGCTTGCAAATGGTTAGTTCAGCTTGGCAGGCTTTTGCCCCTTATTCCTCAGCTGTAGCTGGGTAGTGGTGAGGTCTACTACGCATTTAACAGCCAATGACTCTTTAAGCTGTCGTCTCAAAGAGTAATTGCATTAAGGTAACAAATGTCCCCTTGCCTTTTCTGTTCCCCTCTTCCCTAAACACTTGTCTCCCCTCATGATTTAGCGCTGTCCCTGGCTGCAGCAGTGCTGATCTCTTTTCCTGGATTCACAGTATACACTGAAAAAAGCAGGAGCCATAGGCTCCCGTTGCTGTCAGTCAAAGCCACGCTGTGTGCATCTATGGATGGACACAGCCTGCACTGGGCGCCTTTATATCATAGCATATGTTCTCTCACAACTGATGCACTGTACAGTGCTGCAAATCTGAAACCGAAAATATTTATTTTCTTATTTTTTTATATATTCTTATACAGGATTTATATAGCGCCAACAGTTTGCACAGCGCTTTACAAGACCGAGGAAGACAGTACAGTTACAATACAGGAGGGATCAGAGGGCCCTGCTCTTTAGAGCTTACAATCTAGAAGGGAGGGTCAAGTGGAACAAAGGGTAGTAGCTGTGGGGCATGATCAGTTGGAGAAAATAAAAAAAACAGTTGTTAGGTGTGGGTAGTATGGGCTTCTCTGAAGAGAAGGGTTTTCTGGGATCCTCTAAAAGCTAATAGAAAAGGAGATAGACGGACAGATTTGGGTAAGGAGTTCCATAGACTTGGAGAGGTTCTGGTAAAGTCCTGGAGATGAGCATGGCAGCAGGTAATGAGAGAGTTAGAGCAGGAGGTCTTGAGAAGAACGAAGAGAACGATTAGGTTGGTGTTTAGAGACTAGGTCAGTGATGTAGCTAGGGGCAGATTTGTGGGTGGCTGTGTAGGTAGTTAGTATTTTGAATTCAATTAGTTGGGTGAATGAAAGCCAGTGGAGGGATTGACAGAGGAGTAGTGGACAGGGAGATTAGTAAGGTGGATGTCTGGCAGCAGCATTCATGATGGACTGAAGGGGGGGATAGAGTATGCAGAGGTAAAGATATGCATTTTTAAAATGTGCCTGGTACCGATGGTCATGAAGCTGTGATTTGTTTTAAGGTCTTTGAGTAGGAAAGCGGTATACAATGTGTTTCGAGCAATTTGGTCTCCGCCTTCAGGGCTGACACATATGGATAACAGTCATTGTAGTCACTCTGTAAAGCAATTGGAGGGATATCGATGTTTTTACAGTGTGACTACAATATACTAGGCACTCCTTACCACACACCAACGGCATCCCCACAATTATATCGGGAGATGAGCAGCCCAGTACCTTGGCATGATCCCCACCCCCTGCACACTGATAAATCCCCAATAGGGTGCACAGCCAAACAACTCAACCTTAAAGTGTTACTAAACCCACAACAGTCTGTATATGCAGTAAAGCATGCTTATACGCACTGTGGAACCTGTGAAATAATTGCCTTTCTGTGTACTGTGGAAGAATAGTGAATGCAGGTTCCTAGGTTTAGGAACACTTAAATTACTACTCATCCAGTACTACAAAACTCATTGAAGGGCTGATACTTGTCATTACTGACCCCTCCAGTAGTATGTTCCCATGCATATGGCGGGATCTAGTACAGAGTCGGTTATTTCTTTATTTGTCTTTCAGCCCTGATCAGAAATTCGAGGAACATATCAAGGATGAAAAAAGCGTAGATTTCCAGAAGCGCTACATTCTCAAGAGGGATAACTCCAGTTTAGACAAAGATGATAATCAGGTCGGGATTTAAATATTTGTGCTGCCACTTGCTTAAAGATTAGATTAGTTGTTTGAATTGTGCAATTTACCATTTTTGTACAGATGAGGATGAGATTAAAAGAGGACAGAAGAAGCAAATCCATCGAAGAACGGGAGGAAGAATACCAGCGAGCCCGTGAGAGAATATTTGCACAGGAAGTAGGCAGAAAATGTTCTGTAATTTTAATATTTAACATTAAGAATAAGTTGATCGGGGCTTTTGTATAAGGTTTAATCAGGGCCGGCCTTAGGTGTTCAGGCGCCCTGTGCGAGATAATCCTGTGGCGCCCCCCCCTAATGGCCCCTGTAAATTAAATTATAGGGTGGTATTGGGACGGTTGGGGCGATATAGGGTAGGTTGGGGTAGAATAAGGCAGGTTGGGGTGATATAGGTTAGGCTGGGGTGGCATAGTGCAGGATGGGGTGGTATAGAGCACAGTGTGGTGGCATAGGGCAAGTTGGGGTGGTAGAGGGCAGGCTGAGGTGATATAGGGCAGGCCGGGGTGCTATAGGGCAGGCTGAGGTAATATAGGGAAGGCTGGAGTGGCATAGGGCAAGTTGCAGTGGCATAGGGCAGGCTGAGGTGGTATAGGGCAGGCTGGGGTGGTAGAGGGCAGGCTGGGGTGGTAGAGCGCAGGCTGAGGTGGTAGAGCGCAGGCTGAGGTGGTAGAGCGCAGGCTGAGGTGGTAGAGCGCAGGCTGAGGTGGTAGAGCGCAGGCTGAGGTGGTAGAGCGCAGGCTGAGGTGGTAGAGGGCAGGCTGAGGTGGTAGAGGGCAGTTTGTGGTGCTATAGGGCAGGCTGAGGTCCTATAGGGCAGGCTGGAGTGGCATTGGGCAAGTTGCAGTGGCATAGGGCATGCTGAGGTGGCATAGGGCAGGCTGGGGTGGTATAGGGCAGGCTGGAGTGGCATAGGGCAGGTTGAGGTGGCATAGGATAGGCTGAGGTGGTAGAGGGCAGGCTGAGGTGGTAGAGGGCAGGCTGAGGTGGTAGAGGGCAGTTTGTGGTGCTATAGGGCAGGCTGAGGTCCTATAGGGCAGGCTGGAGTGGCATAGGGCAAGTTGCAGTGGCATAGGGCAGGCTGGGGTGGTATAGGGCAGGCTGGATTGGCATAGGGCAGGTTGAGGTGGCATAGGACAGGTTGGGGTGGTATAGGGCAGGCTGGGGTGATAGAGGGCAGGCTGGGGTGATAGAGGGCAGGCTGAGGTGGTAGAGGGCAGGCTGAGGTGGTAGAGGGCAGTTTGTGGTGCTATAGGGCAGGCTGAGGTCCTATAGGGCAGGCTGGAGTGGCATAGGCCAAGTTGCAGTGGCATAGGGCAGGCTGAGGTGGCATAGGGCAGGCTGGGGTGGTATAGGGAAGTCTGGAGTGGCATAGGGCAGGTTGAGGTGGCATAGGATAGGTTGGGGTGGTATAGGGCAGGCTGGGGTGATAGAGGAAAGGCTGGGGTGATGGAGGGCAGGCTGGGGTGGTAGAGGGCAGTTTGTGGTGCTATAGGGCAGGCTGAGGTCCTATAGGGCAGGCTGGAGTGGCATAGGGAAAGTTGCAGTGGCATAGGGCAGGCTGAGGTGGCATATGGCAGGCTGGGGTGGTATAGGGCAGTCTGGAGTGGCATAGGGCAGGTTGAGGTGGCATAGGATAGGTTGGGGTGGTATAGGGCAGGCTGGGGTGATAGAGGAAAGGCTGGGGTGATGGAGGGCAGGCTGGGGTGGTAGAGGGCAGGCTGAGGTGGTAGAGGGCAGTTTGTGGTGCTATAGGGCAGGCTGAGGTCCTATAGGGCAGGCTGGAGTGGCATAGGGCAAGTTGCAGTGGCATAGGGCAGGCTGGATTGGCATAGGGCAGGTTGAGGTGGCATAGGACAGGTTGGGGTGGTATAGGGCAGGCTGGGGTGATAGAGGGCAGGCTGGGGTGATAGAGGGCAGGCTGAGGTGGTAGAGGGCAGGCTGAGGTTGTAGAGGGCAGGCTGAGGTGGTAGAGGGCAGTTTGTGGTGCTATAGGGCAGGCTGAGGTCCTATAGGGCAGGCTGGAGTGGCATAGGGCAAGTTGCAGTGGCATAGGGCAGGCTGAGGTGGCATAGGGCAGGCTGGGGTGGTATAGGGCAGGCTGGAGTGGCATAGGGCAGGTTGAGGTGGCATAGGATAGGTTGGGGTGGTATAGGGCAGGCTGGGGTGATAGAGGAAAGGCTGGGGTGATGGAGGGCAGGCTGGGGTGGTAGAGGGCAGTTTGTGGTGCTATAGGGCGGGCTGAGGTCCTATAGGGCAGGCTGGAGTGGCATAGGGAAAGTTGCAGTGGCATAGGGCAGGCTGAGGTGGCATATGGCAGGCTGGGGTGGTATAGGGCAGTCTGGAGTGGCATATGGCAGGTTGAGGTGGCATAGGATAGGTTGGGGTGGTATAGGGCAGGCTGGGTTGATAGAGGAAAGGCTGGGGTGATGGAGGGCAGGCTGGGGTGGTAGAGGGCAGGCTGAGGTGGTAGAGGGCAGTTTGTGGTGCTATAGGGCAGGCTGAGGTCCTATAGGGCAGGCTGGAGTGGCATAGGGAAAGTTGCAGTGGCATAGGGCAGGCTGAGGTGGCATATGGCAGGCTGGGGTGGTATAGGGCAGTCTGGAGTGGCATAGGGCAGGTTGAGGTGGCATAGGATAGGTTGGGGTGGTATAGGGCAGGCTGGGGTGATAGAGGAAAGGCTGGGGTGATGGAGGGCAGGCTGGGGTGGTAGAGGGCAGGCTGAGGTGGTAGAGGGCAGTTTGTGGTGCTATAGGGCAGGCTGGGGTCCTATAGGGCAGGCTGGAGTGGCATAGGGCAAGTTGCAGTGGCATAGGGCAGGCTGGGGTGGTATAGGGCAGGCTGGAGTGGCATAGGGCAAGTTGCAGTGGCATAGGGCAGGCTGGGGTGGTATGGTGCCACTTCAGGACTCTGTGTAGTGACATGTGCAGCAGTGCAGTAACTAACTTACAGCATGCCTGGAGATGCTGCTGTGTCCTCGTTTCTTTGATCTTCAGCTGTGGGATCAGCCAGAGTAAAAGAGACTGTGGGAGGAGTGGAGGAAGCAGCCACACCCCCAAACTCATGCTGCCTCCGGAGACATTGGTTGGAGATCCCTGAGGGACAGCATTAGATGGGGCAGTGTTACAGGCAGGCAGCTCCCCCCCACCCCCCGCACGGCCTGCAGGGGGGGGGGGGGGGACCAGAACGGATCTGGGAAACAGCGCAGAGGCTGTGAGCTGCAAGAGAGACACCAGCAAGGGGAGGAGGAGAGAGGGGAGCACTCTGGTGCTTGAGCGCCACCACCTCTGTGGCGCCTGGGTGAACTGCACCCCATCTAGGATCGACCTAATGTCACTCACATTCTGTGAGCTGTGTGTGCCGCACGGCGCCCCCTGTTGCCCATGGCGCTCTGTGCAGCCGCACGGCTCGCACACCGCAAAGGCCGGCCCTGGGTTTAATTCAACTGAAAAGATGCTTTGGCTGTGCAAGGCTAAAAAATATGTACTAGCTGACTGAAGCAAGAAAAAAAAAAAAAAAAAACTATCGTTGAGTTGTCATCGGAACAAGATGACAACTGCATACAGGTCAGGAAGTAAATGGGAAATCTTCTCGAACTACAGATTCCAAAAATAACCTGACATGTTTTAACCATTCCAACCTCCATCCAAGATGAGGGAAAAAAAATAGTTCAGGCTTTACATTTACTTTAATACTTTGCTAACTGGCGTATGCCACTAGAAAAAGTATTCTAGATAAAGGGGCTTGTAGCAATGACGACATACATCTAATAAGAATCCATATCTCGTAAAAAAAAAGTGTTCCAAAGGATGAAAGAGGCTTTGGAGAAGACCCCGAAGTGATCGTGGGAGGAGATGACGAGAATGTTGGCGAGCAGGAAGTCCTAGGAGGAGTGTAGAAGACGGTGTGGGTGATATTTTGAGATGAGATTGAGCAGAGTTGAGAATGGCTCAAATAGCTATTTGTTGGATGATCATTAACCCGTAGAGTAATTGGTAGAGTGGGGTGGTAGGCTATGGGCAGTTAAGAGTGTTGAGTCTAGCAGCATTCATGATAGACTGATGATGTGATAGATCAGTGAGGCAAAAGTAAACGAGGAAGTGAATTAGTAGCTTGGTGGTGTCGTTAGTTAAGGGGCTTATTCTGGAAATGTTAGAGGTTAAGACAACAAAATTTGGACAGGGATTCAATGTGGGGCTGAAGAAGAGGTCAGACTCCAAGGTTACACCTAGCAGCACCCCATCAGGGGGGAGAGGGACATGGCAACTCTGGTAAGGGTGCAGGCTTCAAATATCCCTCCTCTCTGCAAGTTATTTTGTTTAACCACTTAAGGACCGCCTCCTGCAGATTTACGTCGGCAGAATGGCACGGCTGGGCACATCAACGTATATATACGTTGGTTTTAGTACCCAGCCGTGGGTCGCGGGCGCGCGCCCGCGACCCGGTCCGAAGCTCCGGGACCGTGGGATTCGCGGACCCGATCGCTGCTGCAGTGCGGCGATCCGTCCCTGGAGCGGAAGAACGGGGAGAGCCGTGTGTACACACGGCTTCCCCGTGCTTCTCTGTGGCCGGAGCATCGATCGCGTCATCCCTGTAATAGGGGGACGCGATCGATGACGTCACACCTACAGCCACACACCTACAGTAGTAAACACACACATTAGGTACACATTCCCTACAGCGCCACCTGTGGTTAACTCCCAAACTGCAACTGTCATTTCCACAGTAAACAATGCAATTTAAATGCATTTTTTGCTGTGAAAATGACAATTGTCCCAAAAATGTGTAAAAATTGTCCGAAGTGTCCGCCATATTGTCGCAGTCACGAAAAAAATCGCTGATCGCCGCTATTAGTAGTAAAAAAAAAAAATAATTAATAAAAATGCAATAAAACTATCCCTTATTTTGTAAACGCTATAAATTTTGCGAAAACCAACCGATAAACGCTTATTGCGATTTTTTTTACCAAAAATATGTAGAAGAATACGTATCGGCCTAAACTGAGGAAAAAAAATGTTTTTTTATATATTTTTGGGGGATATTTATTATAGCAAAAAGTAAAAAATATTGCATTTTTTTTTAAATTGTCGCTCTATTTTTGTTTATAGCGCAAAAAATAAAAACCGCAGAGGTGATCAAATACCACCAAAAGAAAGCTCTATTTGTGGGGAAAAAAGGACGCAAATTTTGTTTGGGAGCCACGTCGCACGACCGCGCAATTGTCTGTTAAAGCGACGCAGTGCCGAATCGCAAAAACCCCTTGGGTCATTTGCCAGCGTATTGGTCCGGGTCTTAAGTGGTTAAACTGTAGCCCAGTGAGCAGTTTCTCTGCTAGATTCACAATATCATGGGGTGTTGCCCTAATAAGCCCCCTCACGACTGTTGCTTAAGGCTGACCTGCCCACAGCTCTAAATCTCCTCCTCCCCTCCAATGATAGCATTGCTCCTGCTGACCACTGATGGGGAGGCCTTCTCACTGGTTAAGGGCAGCAAAGGGTTTTGGCTCCTTAACAGCCACTTGTCTGCTCCCTAACAACCAATGAATAGCCGGTTGTTAAGGGGCTGGCACATGATGCCATCCTTAACAACCAGACTTTCTCACAGATGAGCTGTAATGCAACGCATTCAAAACATGCAAAACTTTTTTTTTTTTCTTTTTGCATAGTATATTTTAAAAGTGCTTTAGTGTGAAAGCCGCCTAATGCTTTCATGGGCAGCCTTGTTAAAAACCCAGGAACACCATCTAAGTTTATATACATTTTAAATATTTTTTTTTTTTTCCAATAGTACATTAAACATTTCACAATAGTAGGTACCTGTGGGAGACCTTTTGTAGTAAGATTGCTTTTGTTTTTTTTATAGTTGTTTAGTTCTATCTCTCGTATGCTGAGGTTTTTTTGTATTTAGAAATCTAAATTGTTTACTTTATTTCTCAGCCCCTATTAAATTATTCATTTAAATTGATCTAAATTAATTGTTTACCCTTAGTGTGCAGCAGTCAATTACATTTTGAGTAATTTTTCCTTTCTTTAAACTCTTCCATCAGTCATTATGTTCTCAGGAGAATTACCTCACCGATAAGAGGTAAGTGGCATTGTGTGTGTGTGTGTGAACATTACTATTATGACTCTCCTGCACATTTGCTTGCCAACTATTAACTGTTTTGTTGAAACGCCCAACAGAATCCAAGAGGAAGAGTCTAATATTACCCAGCAGAGACGCCAGATATTTAGGTATTGGCTCATTTAACGTCCTCGTCCTCTGCCTGTGTGTTGCGCTTTCTTGTTCCTTGCGATCTCTTTTTTCCATATATCTTTACAGTCCAGTTGTGTAAATTTCAGGATCAATAAAGACGCTTCAGGTAGATCAGGAAACAGCCTCTACAGCAGTACTGAGAATGATCTGAAGTACAATGAGCCGCGGCCGTGGAGCAGTACCGACTCTGACAGCTCCATCAGAAACCTGAAGCCCGCTGTCACCAAAGCTAGCAGCTTCAGTGGGATTTCGGTTTTGACACGAGGGGATAGCTCTGGAAGCAGCAAAAGCACAGGCAGGCTTTCCAAAACAGGTATCAGCGGTGTGTGCAAAGGCAATCGGCTGCCATGGCATTTTTGTTTATATTTTATGGTGTATGCTTTTGAGTTTATTTGTTTGTGTGCGCTTGCCTTAAACATGCCTTTTATTTGTGGTTTTGTGGCAGGCTCTTTAGGATTAAGAGAATTAAAAGGAGCTATATGTTGCAAGGGCTTGCTTAGCACCACCCCCCCCCCCCCCCCATCATACCATTTTATCCTCACAACATTGCAATTATATTATTACATTATACACTTACAAAATCACATTCTGTGCAAAGGCCTTTTATTGATCCTTGTCCCCTCTTTGCTTTTGTGGATTGAATGATTGGTTGATCTGTCAAGGGGTTTTCTACTTGAAGTAGAAAGTGGACCCTTTTTATTTTTCTTATTTTTTTCACGCTCCATCAGAAGTCCACCTGAAAGCCTAAATTGGAATACCCCTTTTAGGATTTAGTTGCATCTGTTTTTATTGGGATTGCAAGAAAATAGAATTATGGTATTGTTTTATGGCAGGATAGATTGATTGCTTGTGCCAAAGTAATTTAATAAAACAAATGGCCTGATTATTATTTGTAAAGAAAATTAGATTCTCCCAAGGTGAAGTCATAGTTAAACTCCAACAAGCTCCCTGCCAGTGTCTTCAACATAGTTTTAATAGATTATTGGGGTTTTTTTGTGTATATTTTTAATAGATTTTATCAAAGTCCTTTTAGATTCTTAGACACATTTTGGAGCTATATTTTTCGACTGGTCATGTTGTCCTTTTTAGAGCTTTTGCAGAGGATTCGGAGGTGCAGAGTTTGTCGCGTGGCAAACCAAACATGTCTGATTAATCTGTATGGAAAAATCGAGGGGGTGTTTTTATAAGTTCCTTATCTTAAACTGATTTCACTTGGTAGAACTTTACACGTGACTAAGGGTGTTTGGCTGCCAAGGCCCTAGCGGGAGGAACCAGTGAAGGTCATATTCTGCCTTATACCTGGAAGTAACAGATATTTTCAGGAGCTTTGGCAACTAAAAGGGGCTGCAGGAGAACACATGGAGTGTAGCAGAGGAAACGGGCTCTAGGGAGAAACTGTTAACTTTGTCCTGCACTTTAAAAAAAAATACAGAAAGGGTAATTTTGATTTCAAATGTTTCCTCAGAAATTGCTTTTTTTTTTATAGTCTTTTCACTTGATTACAAAAGGATGCTGTAAGATGGTTTAAAACTTGCAACCCTCAGCTACCACAGCTCACCAAGTTATCATTGTCCTGGGGAGAGCTACAGCTTTGTAAAGTCTCACCCCTTAACAGTAACTTGGGTTGAAGGGGAAAAAAAAAAAAAACGCTCTAATGTTCAGCAATCTCCCCTGCTGAGCTGTTGCGTTCTGACAAGGGGAAGCCCACCCATCACAACCCTCCAGTTGATCGGCGGTTGGCTGCTGGTTTTTCAGACATACACACAGGGTGAATGCCGAACAGTTTTTATTTAACCGGCTGATGTCTCCTGACATTTGGCCCATATGTACTAGGCATTAAGCCTAGTACACATCTGTTTTTCTTTGTTCAACCCAGTGGGCTGAATGGGGGAAAAAAACTGACACGCTCGGGAGGGGATCTTGTACGAACAATCTGATGTTGGTACAGTCCTCTCCCCCACTGAGCTATTGTGTTCTAACAGGGTGACCGCAAGAGCCGAGTAGGGATCTATCACAACTAGTCCTCTGTGCAGCTGAAGTCAGATAAGGGCTGAGATTTCAGACAAGGCTAAGCTCTGCAGTGAAATGTAATGAGCTGGCGGATTTTAATCGCTGAACTGTCTCCAGCATAACTAGTACTGTAGTTTTCTTTCTAGGAGATCCTTGTTAATATTATCATGGACTTAAGTGTTCAGTGTAATGTATTTTCCATTTGGTGGATCAGGGGGATAAATTGCGTCTTCTTTAGTCTCTAACTCGCATTCATTGTCGCTGAGATCTTTCACACATCTGGGCTTCTAGTCCAGTAATTGAACCCACCCTTGGGTTCCCGGTGAATTGCAGGCATGATTTGTGGAAAGAATCTTGTATCAGAGGTCACATAAGCTAAATTGTATCCCAGGCTCAGAGTTGAGCTTGATTACACAGGATGTCCACATCTTTCCCTTTTTAGAAACCATACTGGCCAGGTGTAGGGAAAGTGAATAGCCTTAGGAGTCCTACTGGTCAAATGAGGACGATTTCATGCATTCATCTCATCCTCTTTGATATATATATATGTGTATATATATTTGATATAAAGTCCTTTTCAAGGGGGGTTATTTTGAAGAGTTGTGCCGTGGAATGGCATTGTATTTTATATCAAAACATAAATATGGGTGTAACATGAAATTATGCAAGAAAGGTAGAGTAGGCCTTTAAGCCTAGATATGGAAGAATATGGTATAATACTTAATTTCTTGTCCTGGAAGGCTTCTTTCACACCATGTGACCAGTCCACATACCACAAAGCCTCTAGGCTAAGGTGCTCTAGCCGGTGTTTGCACTCGGACGTCATCCTATACAATTTAGGACCAATAGTCATGCATTGTACATAAGGTGATGGCCACCAACAACATGGATAAGAATTTAACCCTTTGCAGTAGGTAAGGGTTACAAGGGTATTCTCCTCTGTTATATGCTTTTGTACGTGAGTACCGTCATATAGCCCTGCACAATTATTCTATTCTATCTTTAGGATACAAATTTGTTGTATGCCCTTAATGCACCTGTGTGAGGATAGTCTGTTATGTTTGGTTATAAATTACTCCACAGTGCCTGTAGTTCTAGTGATGCTTGTTTTAAAGCTTTTACTGCTCGGTAAGCATATATAAATACTTTAATATCCATTGTCTGGGCACTTTAAATCTAAGAATTGGTTCGAAGATCAATAAATTGTTGACCTTGAGTTCATTGGTGTTCTGTTGATGGTATTCACTTCAGTCCTGACTACAGTATTTGGGGCAGTAACACCACTGTGCTTGAAGTACAGCCAAAGCTCATTAAACTGTACTTCTCCTGTGGATGACAGGAGTGCAGTTTGTTCTGTAGTTCTTTGACCCATGTTCAGCCTACAGCAGACTGAAGTTTGCTGTCGGCTGATGATGGAGCTGGTCCAGGCTCAGGCAATATCGTGACAATGGAGTATGGATCCGCCCACATGCCTGAACTGCCACCTGGGTCAGTCTCTCAGCAAGTTGCTGAGAAGCTGAGCCAGCCGCTCCCTCCACAGCCTAGTGCCCCAGTGAGCGATGGGGGGGGGAGCTGAGAGCTGAGAGAAGTGAGAGAACTGAGTGATTGGCTGTGTTGGATTGCTCGGTTCTCAGTCTTGGAGGCCCCTGGGGAAAGATGCAGCATCAGAGCGATGCTGCATCCACCTAGGTAACTGATTAAATAAAGAAAAAAAAAACTCTTACTAGGGTTGTCCCGATAGCACTTTTTTAGGACCGAGTACAAGTACCGATACTTTTTTTTTCAAGTAGTCGCCGATACCGAATACCGCTACTTTTTTTAAAATTTGTCCCCCACAGATTGCAGCCATGTCCCCCCACAGATTGCAGCCATGTCTGTCCCCCCACAGATTGCAGCCATGTCTGTCCCCCCACAGATTGCAGCCATGTCTGTCCCCCCACAGATTGCAGCCATGTCTGTCCCCCATACCTGTAGTAGTAGATATGATGCCGCCGCATACCGTCGCGTTAATCCCCCTGCATTACAGCGCGCATTACAAGCTGTCCAATCCCGAGAAGGGGAGTGTCTATACATGGCGCGGTGGGCATTACAAGTATTCAAATGAAAGCTTGTAATGCACGCTGTAATGCAGGGGGATTAACGTGGCGGCGGCTTTGCGGTATGCGGCGGGGGGGGAGTATTCTATTTAGGTATCGGGGGTATTTGCGGGAGTACAAGTACTCCCGCAAATACTCGGTATTGGTCCCGATATCGATACTGGTATCGGGACAACCCTAACTCTTAGGTGCCGTACACACGGCAGAGAACCTCGACGGGCAGAACACATCGTTCCGCCCGTCGAGGTTCTCTCCCGGCCGTCGGATTCGGCGACCCGCCCGTCGGGAATGGCAACCAGCCATTCTTCCAGGCGGGCCGTCGAGGAAATAGAGAGCGTGCTCTCTATTTCGGCTCGACGGGCTTCCCGACGGGAAGCTCGCTGAGACCGTACACACGGCCGAGGTCCTCGCTGGAATGTGCATTCCAGCGAGGTTCTCGCTGATTTTCAGCGAGAACCTCGGCCGTGTGTACGGGGCCTGACATCTTTTACTTGGCAGTACAGAAATTGATAGGGATCAATAGGATGCTGTTTTACTTAAGTTGAAAGAGTATTTACCATGAGTTACTGCACTCTGGATATTGATTATAGCTTTTTTGACCATTTTATTTATTTTTGTGATCTCTGTATCCTTTAGTACTGAGGCTTGGTGAATAAAATGGGTGATTTGCGATGCTATTCTCCCATACTACTTTGTTAATATTGTCTATTATCATTCCTTTACCTGTTTTTGTGTATGAAAGGCCTTTGCATATCTATCCTAGAATTCATATTTTTTTTTAAACTTCTATTATATCAAACACCTGCAAACAAACGACTAACATCTTGTTGGTGCTTATTGGAGCTGCATGATGGTATGCATGAGAAGATAGGTCTCTGTCATTTTTAGATACAGAGATTCATATTTGGTCTATTTTTGCAGGCCCTGTTTGCCATCCATGTCATTTTACAAGCTGGCTAGGCTAGCAGATTACATAGGGTTTACCTAGGTGCAGATAAGCAGTAGATGGCCCTCAGTTCTTGTGAAGATCTGTACCTGGCATAATCCTTCAGGTCTGCAGGGTTGTTGCATTGGTTCAGCAATGTGTGGTTTGTTTGCAGTTTTTTCCTTTTGGCTTGCATTGCTGTGACTGTGCTTAATGTTGCATGTTACGCCTGCTTCTACAGTGCTGCTTTCTCCGTTTTTTAAGGTTATCCATCTGCCTGCACCCTGCGATGGCCTCCATTTTTTTACCCCTTTTCTGTAGCTTATAAAATGACACATTTTGGTTTTACCCGATGAAAGTTTCCACCCAGATGTAATATTTTGCCTTCTGCGGCCAAGTACTGCTTTTAATCAACGAATTGTTAAATCTCTTAAAGTACAGTGGTGAAGGGATCCCAACCAGAATATTCACATGGTCTCGCTCTCCCAAGAAAAAGATCTCTATACCGAAGAATAAAAAAGGAATCCAGCTGTAAGAAAGTATATTTAAAAAAAAAAAAAAAACCCTTTATGGCTTTTGAGAGATGTAGTAAAGAACTAAACCATTGCAGGAAAATCTGAGGGCAATAAGAAATTTGACTCATCTCCCTAATGGTCTCCCAAAACTGAAATTACTTTTTTTTGTCAGAGCTAGTAAGATACTGTAAAAAAAACAAAAAACAATGATCGGTCACAGATGAGCCAATTTACTGGAGTGCTTTTTGATCCGCTGTTATGGGTGATGCTACATCATTGCAGTTTGTTGTAAGTAAAAGCCTGTACAGCATTGACTAGAACATCTGGGATGGTGTCGATACTGACCTTCCGCAGACGTAAATATACAAAAATACATGAAACCATATATCAAGGAAAACATGCGCATAAGATAACAGAGGACCAAAATTCTGTGAATCTGGCGACAATAAGTGTTCAAAATGTCCACATGAGTGCAGGAGGTGTTTAAAAGCGCCAGAAGTCCAACATAGATGGGAGTAAGGTTAGATATTTACCGGAACTCAATGGCTCTCAGACAAACGAGAAGCAAACAGTGCTTCAAGGCTAAACCCAAAATATGCCTGTGGTAGGTGATGCGATCCTGCTAATACCTCCGGCTTCACTCGCACATATGTCAGATACATGTAATCTATAAACACTCATAGTGCAGTATATCTATCTTTTTAAATACAGATAGAAAAAGAAGGGGGGACGCCGGTAGGGGTTTTGGGACTTTAAATGAGATTACATCTGTGATGTGTCTCCATCCCGTATTCAAAGATTTAAAGCAAAGGAAATTGGGACTTTAAATAAAACAGAGGGCTAATCGGGATGAAAAATGAGATGGACCATTGATTGTTATATAAGCTCTCATTGATTTCTACTATTTATTGCCATGTATTTTCTCAACTATTGTTATTATGGATGAAATGTTGGTTATGTACTTTTGTACAAGCTACCTGTTTTTACCGTACACCTTTTACTCCCTGAATACATGTAACAATCAATGGTCTATCTAATTTTTTTTATCCCCATTAGCCCACTGTTTCATTTAAAGTTCCAATTTCCTTTGCTTTAATCTTTTTTAAATACAGTTGATTAAAATGGGGAAATAGATTTGCATTTCATATATAACAGACTGGCAGCAATGGTAACATTCACAATGCATTCCTTTCTGCTGCCAGCCGCTGTCCATAATGTCATCGCATTAGGCATCACACAATGCGTTTCGTCACATGTTTGACGTCAGGTGTGTGGCTAACTTGCCTACAGAAAATGCTAGTTTCCCGACAAATATGAAACTTTACATTAATTTAAAAATGAAGAATGTTCACTTGATCATTTGTTGAATTTTTAATTAACATCCTTTAGCTTGCAAATGATTGGTTGATTCACATGAACACGGCTTCACTCTAAAGTCAGGTAAATTTTAACTTTGCTAAAGGAACAGTTTCTGCTTGTATAGTAAACCAGCTTCTTTAAAGCAGAAGTAAAGCTGAAAGTGAACTGTGAGCTTTTGCCCTTATTTGAAAGTAAACGCAGCCTACTTGAACATTGACACACTTACCCAGTGAGTCTGTCCTTCTCTAGTGCCGTTGGCACACTTACCCTCTGAGTGTGTCATCCTCCAGTGCCATTGTCATTATACAGCACCATTTTCTGCATCAGTGAGGCCCATCAACCACTATTACAGAAGGACATCAAGTGACTGTCCTGAAGGTAAGTAGAGAATTTTTTACAAAAAAGTGATGGTTTAGGAATCTGCCCAACCTTGGATTGGGTTTTAAAGTTGCAGTACAGTACCGGATTTCATTAACGGATGAGAATTGCAACTACAGATAAGTCTTGGGAAACACCTGTAACTTGCAGGTGTGTGGGATAACATTCTATATTACTGCATAGAAGGGTCTTGTAGAGATGGGATGGAAGTCCCTTTACAAATCAAGTCGATGCATTCAAAAGCTATTCAGAAAGGGCACACTCCATTTTCAGTGTTCTTGTATTGCATCCTGAATTGGAATGCAGCTGGCAAGAAGCACAACAGGACCATTTTTTGATTAGTGCAAACTAAATGCATCATTTCTAAACTCATTCTGAATGTTGGACATAACTTGGCATCACAAAACTTTGGTACGCAAGTAAAGCCTTATGGGCAAAATGGCTGCCATCAGGCTCTGCAGGTGATGGGTGCTCTTTTAACACTCTGCATGTTTTTTGCTTTCTCTCATTTTTGCATTTCTTGGTTGTCAGGGGGTTAAGCAGCCCTTCTGTCAAGTGGATCCGTTGCTATGTCTTTGTGCATGTTTTAAACTGTAGGTGAAAAAAAATACCTATATATTTTTTTCATTGCTCCTTTCCTGTAGGTTCAGAGTCTTCTAGTAGTGTAGGGTCGTCCACTGGTTCTCTGTCCCACACCCAGCAGCCTCTTCCAGTAACTGCCATAAACCAACCCTCACATGGCACAGCTGCCGTCTATCCGACTGTCAGCACTAGTAATTCTCTTTCCTTTGATGGTGGCATGAGTGGGCAAGTGGCTCCATCTAGCGCTAGCTTCTTTTTGCTTCCCTTGGAAGCTGCAGGCATTCCTCCTGGCAGTATTCTGATCAACCCACAAACAGGTTTGTACTCTTTCATTAACCGTCCTTTATTGCCAGAGCATTGTTCTCTTTTCTTCGTGTGTGTATAGTGTTTAACAAATGTTCTGTCTTTTTGTAAGATGAATGTTCAGTTTAATGTCAACCTGTTGTATTTTTGCTGTATAGTTTGTTTGCAGATATTTGACCACCAACACCCTCAGGATGAAAAAGTCTTTGAAAGGGGTTTCCTAGCATAGAATCGGATACATTTAGGTATTAAGACTACATGTACAGGGTGTGACAGTGGTGCCAACATGATCAGGGTACCCTCAAGGCACCTTCTTGACTTTGCACCCTTGCTGTAGCATTACGCTGCTAACAAAACCTACAATTTGGCTGACCCTGTATTCCTTCCCTCGCCGCACATGTTGACTAGCGGTGAACCTTGCTGCACTGGTGATGTCCACTTTTAGCTCTCCTGTATTGTAAGACTATCTGATCTCCCGTGTTCCCTCTGCCTCTTGTAGAGATCAGGTTCTCACACTGAAATCATTATTTTAATTTTAGGTTGGTGTGTGAGCTTAGTATAAAGACAGGTTTCAGGCACCAGGTTATTTTCAATATGTATTAGTTTGCAAGTTGAAAAAGAAGTTGCCTGACATATGCTTTATATCTGTGCCCAAAGTAGTCCATTCAGGGCAAAGCGACTATCTTTGCAAAAGGACCCCCTCCCCTCTCCTTTTGCTTTTTGTCTTTTCTTTTAAGGTTCTTTTCAGTAAAAGCAAGGAAGCAAAAATAAAACTCCTGTAGTGTAAAATAATTTGCTTTACTAAACAAAAATGCATACAATATACACATGCACAAGCCATCTGTCCTTCCCAACAAATATGTATGGACAATGTATTCCCCATCTGACAGTGTTTGGGTCAATAGGGCCCAATCATGAGGCCTGAATATTGCCAAATGATAGGGGAGCGGTTACGTCACTCCTAGGGTCTACCACAAGTGGAACTGGGAATTTTAGTGCTGGTTGTGATGAAGGAATGCGTAAAAGGGATGCAGTGACAACGTTTTTATTAGTGGGTTATGCCTCGTACATACGGCCACACTTTCCAACCTTGTGTAGCTTCCATCAGACTTTTTTTTTTTGTCGGAAGTCCAACTGACCTTAGATGGAGAACCTGTTCTCTTTCTTTCTGATGGACTTTTGTATGGTCAAAAGTCCGACCGTGTGTACAAGGCATAAGGGACACCTTTTGCAAATAGACTGTCATTTTGTCCTGACAGTGTCTTTTTGAAGTGAAGAAGGGGTCAGTGTTTCTTGATTTAGACTCATTAGACCATTTAATCTCAAGTGTTTGTCAAAGTACACTGTTTGATTTGAGTTCAGGTGCTTCTATTGAGTACTGTTAATGTCCCATTCAAAGACATTTTACTCATTTTGGGAGCATTTTGGGGAAGGTCCTTATTTGTTGCTGCATGTTTGGGGCCCTGTGTACAAAGCTAGCTCTATAAAGACATGGTTTCATGGGTTTGGTGTGGAGGAACTTGGGTGGCCTGCAACGAGCAATGACCTCAACACTACTGAACACATTGAATGGATTGAATGAGGCCAATTGCAAGCCAGCTCTTATCTGACACCAGTACCTGACCTCACAAATTTTCTTTTGTCTGAATGGGAACAAATTCTTAGACCCTTTTCTTCAAAATCTTTTTGAAAGCCTTAACAGAAGTATTTTATTTTAAATAAATGTGATGGTCAGATGTTTGACCATACAGTGCATTAGTGTACAGGTTGTCTACCACTATGCTTCTCTACATACAGTAAAGTAGGGTTCATTTATAATGGGTTTCTATATAATCATTTTTCGTGTTTCCCTCACAAATATTCTTTTGGTAAAAGTTTTTTTTTTTTTATATTTTCTTTTCCCTCTACATAGTTGTATGGCCAGCCGAGAATGCAACAGATATACAGCCAGCTAACTGAGCACACTCAATAGACTCTTGTCTTGTTTGTCAGGCCTTTTGTGCAGACAGTAAAATGTTATAAACAATATTTAATACTCATCCTCTGAATCACTAGACTTTATCTTGTCTGTCCAAAGTTTAAGGTGGCAACAGAAATTTTTGTATTTCCCATTGTCCTTGTCCCAGTTGTAGAAGTTTAAAAAGGTTTGTTTAGTTTATGAATAGGTTTTGTATTTGCATACTTCTCAATTCCTTCTGCTCTTCTCTAATACTTCTCTAAATTGAAAAGGTGAAATGTTTACCACTGATGACTTTTACAATTTATTATTTTCAATATATGTCTGTGTATTGATCCAAGCTGGTTTTCATCAGTTTTTAGTTGAGCACAGTCTAAGATGAAGGAAACCAGTCGGTGGCTTTCATTTTACAGCATTTGTACTCTTAAAGATGAATTACGTGTGTGGCATTTTTACATGGTTTACATTGGTCCACGCAGGATCAATATAACCAACTATACACTTGCCATACCTGTTGTTGTATCCCTTTAGAAGCGAGTGTTATGTCACTGCTCCACCTCGTCCAATCGGGGAATGCTTTGCATTAATTGAGAAAATGCAAAGCATTGCCTGGATGGAAGAATATCCAGAAAAACTGATTTTCCAAAGTTATAAATTGATTTGCATTTTAATTAATAGAATGAGCCTTTAATCCCCTATCAATTGGCAAGATTTCTGTCTCCTAGAAGCCTTTCTATACAGGTAACAAGCTGAGATTAGGAGCATTCTCTTAAAGGGAATGCTCCTAATCTCAGCTTGTTGCCTGTATAAAAGAGACCTGTCCACAGAAGCAATCGGATTCCAATCTCTCCACTATGGCCAAGACCAAAGAGGTGTCCAAGGATGTCAGACAAGATTGTAGACCTACACAAGGCTGCTATGGGCTACAAGACCATTGCTAAGCAGCTCGGTAAGAGGGCAACAACAGTTGGTGTGATTATTCACAAATAGAAGAAACAAAATTACTGTCAATCTCCCTCGGTTTGGGGCTCCATGCAAGATCTCACCTTGTGGGGTTTCAATGATCATGAGAACAGTGTGGAATCAGCCCAGAACTACACAGGAGAATCTTGTCAATGATCTCAAAGCAGCTGGGACCATAGTCGCCAAGAAAACAATTGGTAACGCACTACGCCACGAATGACGAAAATCCTACAGTGCCCACAAGGTCCCCCTGCTCAAGAAGGCACATGTACAGGCCCGTCTGAAGTCCGCTAATTAACATCTGAATGATTGACCACAACACTTTCACCCAGTTCTCTTTAGACAAGACCAAGATCAAGCTCTTTGACATCAACTGAACCGAACATTCTGCTTTGGGTGTATTTTTCATCTAAGGGGACAAGACCAACTCACTACATCAAAGAGATGGACAGGGCCATCTACCATCAAATATTGGCTAAGAACCTCCTTGCCTCAGCCAGGGCATTGAAAATGGGTCGTGGATGGGTATTCCAGTATGATAATATACAAATAGTCAAGCTAGGACCATTCTCTTCGGAACAACGCACATTATCGTGCGGGGTCCCTCAGGGATCTCCCCTGTCGCCGATGTTATTCAACATCTACCTGCGTCCTCTTTTTGAAATCATCAGCAGCCAAAAACTGCTATATCACTCTTACGCAGACGACACGCAACTGTACTTCCGCATTTGCAATGAAAAGGATCACCACCTCAATCTAGAGACATGCCTCTCTTTGATAGAGGACTGGATGACAAAGAGTTATCTCAAACTCAACGGAGCGAAAACAGAACTTCTTCTGTTTCACGCCAAGCGTAGTAATCAATCGATAACAACCTGGATCCCCCCCGCCCATTCTGGGCAAAGTCATCACCCCTAGCGCCAAAGTCAAAAGTCTTGGGGTCATCTTTGACTCCGACATGACAATGAACGCACAAATAGGGGCAGTAGTCAGCGGATCTCACTATCTGCTGCGCCTACTACGCAGACTCACGCCTTTTATTCCCAAGAAAGACATAGCGGTCGTGGTGGGAGCGATTGTAAACTCCAGATTGGACTATGCAAATGCCCTTTACCTCGGACTCCCCAAGTACCAAATCGCTCGTCTTCAAGTCGTTCAAAATACGGCCGCCAGACTTGTGACTGGGAAAAAACCCTGGGAATCAATCTCACCTTCGTTGAGATCCCTTCACTGGCTACCAGTCAAAGATAGAATCACCTTTAAAGCACTCTGTCTAACGCATAGATGTATCCATGGGAATGCTCCCCATTATCTATGCGAAAAATGAAAAATTTACAATCCCAATCGTATTCTACGATCCAACAATCAAAATCGGCTTCAGATACCGAAAGCCAGATACAAGTCCAAAGGAGACAGGAGATTCGCTGTCCAAGGTCCCAGACTATGGAACGCCTTACCAGCCAGCATTAGACTGGAGGAGAACTACTTAGTCTTCAGGAGAAAGATTAAGACTCATCTCTTTTGATCTCAAAGGAGACAGGAACAACAAGCGCCCAGAGGCGATTTACTTTGCATGTGCTGCGCTATACAGGTTCTTCATTCATTCATTCATTCGATAATAACCCAAAACACACATCCAAGGCAACAAAGGAGTGGCTCAAGAAGAAGCACATTATGGTCATGGAGTGGCCTAGCCAGTGTCCAGACCTTAATCCCAAATAAAATATGTGGAGGAAGCTGAAGATTTGAGTTGCCAAATGTCAGCCTCAAAACCTTAATGATTTGGAGAGGATCTGCAAAGAAGAGTTGCACAAAATCTTTCCTGAGATGTGTGCAAACCTGGTGGCCAACTACAAGAAACGTCTGACCTCTGTGATAGTTAACTCGTTTTGCCATAAAGTACTTAGTCATGTTTTGCGAAGGGGTCAAATACTACTTTCACTCATTAACCACTTGCGGCCCCGCTTATCGTCAATTGACGGCAGCTTAGTGGATCTGAATATCCAAGCTGCCGTCAATTGACGGCATCGTGTTCTCCGGCCACTGGGGGGTGCGCGCGCGCCGATGGCGGCGCGTCCCCGAGATGCCGATGCGTGTGCCTGGCGGTCGCGATGTCCGCCAGGTACCCGCTGATCGGCAGTTTTAGAACAGGGACGTGAAGCTCTGTGTGTAAACACAGAGCTCCACGTCCTGTCGGTGAGAGGAGACAGATGCTGTTTCTCTTGTACATAGGGAGACAGCATCGGTCACCTCCCCCAGTCACCCCCCTCCCCCCACACAGTTAGAACACACTCAGGACTCGCATTTAACCCCTTCCTCACCCCCTAGTGTTAACCCCTTCACTGCCAGTCACATTTATACAGTAATTAGTGTGTTTTTATAGCACTGATCGCTATGTAAATGGTCCCAAAAATGTGTCAAAAGTGTCCGATGTGTCCGTCGCAATATCGCAGTCCTGACAAAATTCGCAGATCGCCGTATTACTAGTAAAAAAAAAAAAAATAGTCGAATTCTATCCCTTTCCTAGCCACTATAACCTTTGCGCAAACCAATTACTATACGCTTATTGCGATTTTTTTTTTTTTTTTTACCAAAAATATGTAGAATACATATCGGCCTAAACTGAGAGAAAAAAACTATTTTTTTAAAAAAATTTGATTTTTATTATAACAAAACGTAAAAAATATTTTTTTTTTCAAAATTTTCGCTCTTTTGTTTATAGCGCAAAAAAAAAAAAAAACGCAGAGGTGATCAAATACCACCAAAAGAAAGCTCTATTTGTGGGGAAAAAAAGGACGTCAATTTTGTTTGTAAGACACGTCGCACGACCGCGCAATTTTAATTTAAATGCTGAAAGCTGAAATTTCGCCTGGGCAGGAAGGGGGTATATGTGCTCAGTAAGCAAGTGGTTAAAGCGCAAATCCATTTTATAACTTTTTTTAAAATGCGTTTTTTGTTCTTTTTATTCTGTCTCACTGTTAAAATCAACCTACCATTAAAATGTAAAGACCGATCATTGCTTTGTCAGTGGGCAAACATACATAATCGTCAGGGGATCAAATACTTTGTTCCCTCACTGTATCTAAAAATGCCACGTAATTCATCTTTGAGTACAGACGCGGTAAAATGAAATCAACCCAACTGGTTATCTTCTGCTTAGAATTTTCATCAACTAAGAACTGCTTTTTATTCTTTGCGAGAGATCGGAGTTTCGGCTTTCTTTTATTTACGTTTGCTCGGGTGCTAAAAACACTACAAGCCAGTCTACAGATTGCTCCCCATCTCTGGGAATTACTACCGGTGTATTTTACTATATTAGTGTTTTTTAGCTTCCAGTAGGATCCCACAGGTATGGTATATATGCATGGTTACATTGGCCGATACTGGACCAATGTAACTATTTAAATGCCATACCTTGAATTGTTTTTTTTTTTATTTAAAAGAGTTTATCTTTGCAATGTTAAAAAATAAAAATTCATTTTTTCTCTGCAATACAAGCACATTTTCTCATGTTGTACCTCCATTTTTTTTTTTTAAAGGGATAAAACAAATGTGGCGATCTGCCAGAAATCAGAGTGGCTTACTACTTGTCGTGAGCTGACAACACTGCCTTTCCATTGAAATCCCAACCAACATTGTCAGCCCTGCCCAATTCTCCTTGCCGGACTACAGAACAGCTTTCCCTATTGGAGAGGGGAATGTGTTCTGTGATCTAAAATTTTAATTTGGCAAGGGTGACCACATTACTTGGAATGCTCTATGGTTGCCAAACAAGCGGGTTAAAACTGCTAATGTCTGAATCTGTTGGCATCTTTGTGATCCTTAAAATCTAAAGTCCACATTTCATTTATGTCTGTGTCCCCACTGGGAGAGATTCACTATCTTTATTTGTATTGGTGAATATTGTCTCCAGGACTAAATGACCTTCAAATAAACATCAGTGTAGAGCAGTGTTTAACGAAAATAAAGCAAAGTCAAAGCCACAGTCCATGGTACCTGGACCTCTGAATAGTTATGGAAATAGTTTTGTTGAAGATTGGCAAAATTAAAGTTATTCTACTGCTGTCAAAGGATTTACACCAATTTCTGTTATGTCCCCAAAACCGCAAGTAATTAACAAAACTACTTTCCTCAGTGTGGTGCACAAAAAAGGAAAACTTGACATCTCGATGGTGGTTTAAAATTCCTACTTTATCCATCATATTCAAGATGTGGCTTTAGATATTATTTAATATCCTAGAGCACCGGTGTATGATAAGAGAATTATTTTTTTATTTGTTTTTTTTTATATGCTATGGTATATAATACTATGCAACGTGATGGGCTTGTGTTGATTTGTGTCGGTTTGGAACACTTCTGAGATGATTCAGAATTCATTGACGGGTGCAACCGACTTGCAGTTGACCTCCAATTGGGTTTTTCATTCCTATAAACAGATATGGGAATGTAAAACCCTTCCGACACAAAAAAAAGCCCAATGACACAGACCCTTAGTGGATTTACATGCAGCTGTTAAGATAAAGTCCTGTGAACTGTCTTGCTGTGTTGGATTTATAAGAAATAAAAGGGCTTAAATCGGGGGTCTCCAAACTGAGGCCCGGGGGCCAAATGTGGCCCTTTGCCTGCCATTATCCGTCCCCTTGGGGCAAACTTCATCCCACTGATATGAGACATTATTCTGCCCTTCGACACCAAAAATGGGGTACAATTTCTCACACCAACAATGGGGCACTATTTCTCCCCCCAATACCAAAGATGGGGCATGGTTTTCTCCCACTAATGCCAGCAAAGTTTTTCTATTCCCACTGACCAGTGCGGCCCCCCTAAAGTCTGAAGGACAGGAAACTGGCCCTTTATTTCAGAAAGTTTGGCGACCCCTGGCTTAAATACTTGTACCTTTTTCCTGGCAAAAGCACTGTTCAGGCTCTCTCCATGGTTGCATGACAAGCCAATTCAGTGTTTAGTCACATGATCTCTACCAAAGAAGTGTATTGGCCACTGTAAAGACTAATCCATCTTGGCAGAGATCACCCGACCAAATGCTTAGATTTTTTGTTATAATCTGCAGTAGAGGGATCCTGGTACATAGTTTTTCTCAAGGAGAACGTATTTTTAAACTCATTCGTTATAGTGAATTTATGCTGGTTCTACTAAAATCTTGTAATGTGTGTCCCGCTTGTCTGTTCTATATTTGGCTATGTATGTTTATTTAGTGAACTGAGAAATTGAGTCTCTTGTCTAACTTGCGGTTTTTACAGGTCAGCCATTTTTAAACCCAGACGGCACTCCAGTTGTCTACAATCCTCCAGTAACTCAGCAGCCGATTAGGACCCAAGTGCCTGCTCCCATCCCCCCTCCTCCTCCACCACCTCCACCCCCACCACCTGCCCCTCCACAGCAAGCTCCCAACCACATACTACAACAGGTATGTACTGAGCCAGACTGATAAATCTGTCCTTCACCAGAATGTTTCTTCCTAATCTGAATGTCAAATAGTAGATTTTGTAATGCCAAGTTGCAGAGAACTAGACTGTAATACTGGATTTATTTCTGTGCATTTCCAAAAAAAAAATCTGCTATCCATTATAACGGGCAGGAACCCATTGTCCAGTGGACCATATTTCCAACAGCAGCTGACAAGTCCAGGGCAGTTCTTGCCAGCATTAGTGTTGAAGCTTGCCCACTCTTCACAATGATGGGCTATCTCATTGGTCAGTAGGTATGTGCAGGATGAGGTGAACAACCTTTCACACTACCAAGAAACAATGGATCAAAACAAACTGAGATTTAGATGTTCACAATGGCAAGAGATTCATGCATAGGGGCAGGTTTATACAATTCTCTCCAGGTCCCTGCACTTAATAAATTCGAACAAGTTTTTATGTATTATAGCATACAGTTGGTGCTGAACTTGAAAATTTGGCTGAAAAGCTTTAAAGCTGCTGGAACCACAACCGATATAAATTGCATAACAAATATGATACTAGTGCCATGCTGTTAAAGACAGAATACAATTATGACATGGATACATATAAATATTGTGGAAGTAAAATATTGTGCAGACTCCAAAACGTAAGGTGATGGTCCCCAAACAATAAATGTGACATCAAATAGTACTAAGAAGATCGCAAAGGGAAAACACTTTATCCGCCACCTTATGTACAATAAAATGCTCACCAGAGCTCATGGTCTTTGTAAAAAACTAAACACAGAGGTTAACCTGGTTCCCATTGGGAATTGAATGTCTCCTTGAGGTAATCAACTAAATCCTCAAAGGTGTCATTGGTGGGCATACGGTGCTTTTTATTACCACAAGAAAATAACCAAAAAGGCCACATAGTTTAAAACTGTATATAATGATTTATTAGGACAAATGTACTAACCACTTACAATATAAAAGATTACAAGAGCTTGTCTATAAAAAGCTGGTCCTGGGAGATCGGCAAGCCACTTCCTGGTTAGGAGATACATGGTGACGACATAAATGATGGCTCCGTCCTAATGTATTTTGGTATAACTGACATAATTGAGGGCACAGAACACTGTATCCAACTCCAGTTTAAGGTAAATGCAGGACAGGCTTAAGCCCACATCCCCATCCATTGGCAACGATCCTCGGTACCATTAAGCCAAGTTTGGGTGAAACATGTCAGAGGGGCTTTACCGATGAGCGAGGATTTGAGATGGAGCCTGTCTTTCATTTACCTTACACTGGAGCTAAATACAATGCGTGGCAGTATCTGTTAATCTTGGAGCGCGCTGTGCTCCATCTCTTCCAGCACCTGAATAGAGTGTAAAGCCGGGGGGCTGATACTGCAGGCTTGGAGCGGAGCTGATCTGTTAAGGTCTTTATGACTGTACCACGCTAATTAGCTAAAGCTGTAAAAATGCAACTTTAGCAAAACTCATGTGCTAGAAAATATATACTGCTGCAGGCATACACCCCCCCCATTCCTCCGACACCGGGTGCATGCTGCCGATGGTTGCTGGCTGCTCCATGTATGCCACGTTCCAATCCTAGTGCCTCGTACACATGATCGGGTTTCCCGGCAGACTTTTTACCGAGGGGAAAGCCGAGAACCGGCTCTGCAGCTTTTTCCCCTACACACGGTCCGTTTTCCTGGCAGGACTTACTGCTTCTGCTTGATGTGTGCAAAGGGCCTTAAATGTATGATCTTCCTTTATATTTTGTCTCGGTGACGGTGGTCATTTAGACAAATACAGAGCTGTTCATCTTCTGTGGGGCCACAGAACGCAATAAAAAGGCTCCTTTCCTTGCTCTGTCCAAAACTTAAAAATAAAAAAAAATGCTGTACATTTTCCCATCTTAATTTCTTTGTCTCTTTCCCTCATTCTCAGTTTTTCCTTTGCAGGTCTATTTAAAAAAATAAAATAAATTGGAAGGGCATGCATGATAAACTGAATTTCTATTGCAACACAATGTCTCAATGCTAAGTTTTTTTTTGTTTGTTTTTTCCCCTTTGCAATATTTTTTACACCATTTTGTAAACAGTAATTGTTTTCTTTGCAGAGAAAATCATGCATGTAAAAAATACATATTCAAAGGGTCCAGCTAAAATTTGATTCAGATTCCAAAAACATGCTCATTAAGTAAAAAAAAAAGCAGCAAAGCCCAAAACACCCCTTTCTACAGACATCTAATTTGTGTTTTTGGGTGACTTTACCCTTAAGTCCTCCTTGCTCATAGTGTCTTCTTTGTTATGCTGCTCTCTGCCTGCATTGTGGATTGCAGTATGTGTTTTGACAGCTTGCAATGTTTTTTTTTTTTCTCATGTCTGAATCCATTGCGTGCCATTCCAGCGGCAGGGAGGGAAATGAGTAAGCAAAAAAGTAAATTGGCGCTGGCTGCGTGATACGCTAGCTATCGAATGACCACCCTCTGGTGGAAGAATTAAATCCTCGCTCGGGGGCGTCTGCTGGAACTTGGGGTAGTCATATTGCAGTTTTTAAACAGCTGTCAAAAAAGTTTGGTGAGTGAGTGTCTCGGATTGCAGCCGGGAAGTGTGACTTGACAATTGATATGTGAATGTTGGACGGCTTCAGCTGCAGACACGAGGGTCGGCTTAAAATTCCTAGCGGTGTTCGTGGACAATCAGCTGTCATTAGACTTCTGTTGGTCTGGATGAAGTTTAAAGCATAATTTTAAATTGGAGTATTCTGTTTACAGCAAAAAAAATATTTTTGCTTACAATCTAATCACTGGAAACTAAAGGACCAGTAAATCTGGTAACACCTGTTAGGGTAAGCTAGAATAGAATATGTTTGAGAAATATATGCAAAATGATCATTTAGAGGCCTTCTGTTTTAACGGAGAGTGCCTTGTGCAATAAAACATTGTTAAAGAGATGGTAGTATTTGGAGAACTATTTAGTTTTTAACATAATGGAAACACTTACTGGAATTTCTGGTGTCCGTTTTATTTAATAGCTTATGCTTTCCCGGGATAAGCTGCAATGTATGTCCAGAAGTGTACAAAATTCTGACCATCGCACCTATAGGTGCTTGTTTTCAAAAACATTAATATGGATTTTATCAATGACTAAAACACAAGATTTTTTTTCCTCAAATTTAGAGGTGGTTGTGTGTGGTTGTGTGTGTGGTTGTGTGTATGTATGTATGTATATATATATATATATATATATATATATATATATATAATATTGTATTTATATAATATTATTTATATATATATATATATATATTGCACACACTATAGCGCACAATGAGTTTATGCAGCAGTTTTATATTCATTCACATCAGTTCTTTTCCTCAAGGAGTTTACAGTTTAAAGGCCCATACACAACCTGACTTTTTGAGAACAAATGTCTGACGGACCTGTTTTAGCGGACAATCCAACTGTGTGTACGCTTCATTGGACAAACTTTTTTTTTTTGCTTTTTCATCTAACAAATGTTTGCTGTGAGAACAGACAAACTTTCCGGCAACAAATGTCCTACGTCGGCTAATCTGTTTGTGTGTACACAAGTCTATCGGACTAAAGTTCAAACTACAAATACGCATGCTCAGAACTAATGCTAAAGATCAGACAAAAATGGCAAGAGTTGCCCAAATGGTGGCGGTAATAATCTGAAAAACCACGTAGTGCGTCTATTACGTCACTACGTTTGTTTTTGTGTGCTGAGTCAGTTGGAAGTCCGATCATGTGTATGAGGCTTAAGGCAGGGTTTCTCAACCTTTTTATCTTTGAGGAACCCTTGGCTAAAAATTTTGAGCTCTCGGGGGACCTTGAAAGTTCAGATCTACAGCTTCAGGAACATTGGCGTGATCAGCGAGCTGGTGATATAACAATGCAGTCCCTGTTCAGCAGCACCACCACGGAACTCGCGCATTCATGGATGCTGCTGCTCCCTGAATACAATGGTTGACAGACATTCCACCATCCACAATGTTTGAACATTTGAGCTATCTATAGCCAATTGCAGCCTCTAGGTTATGAGATTACGGTTTATTTGTACTTTGATATGTAGCTTTTCTAATCAACGTTGTTGGTCCTGGTCTGAAAGCGCCTATGTCTGCACATCTTGACGAAGCAAAAAATAATTCAGATTTTCAGAACGCATGCAAAAAAAGTGAAATGTGATTGACTGACTGTTTCCATTTCTGTTCTTCCTGTCTTATTAACTGAGTTTGTTCAACTGTTACTCCTTCAGCCTATCCGGTCTCTGCCATCTTCTTCGCAACCTGTTCAGTACCCAGCCGTCTCTTATCCACCCCCGCTCCTGCAGGTCTCACCCACTCAACAGTACACTGTGGTACTTTCTATTGCTCTTCTCTTTGTGCTTTGTTTTTAACCCGTGTGTGCTGCTTGATGTCTGTGTATGTGGTATGTATTTGTCTTTTTGTATCCGTTTGCTGTCCTCCTTAGCCGCATGTTAAATTTTTACTTTAAAATTTAAAGTTTCTTAATAAACATTTCTTTTACCTAATTGTATCTTAAGAGGGGAGCAGTTGAGGTGGAGAATGCAGCTCAACTATTTGTGTTTTTTATTATTTATTTTTTTACCTGCAAAAGTGCATTTTATTATATTTTTCCAAAAAGTGAACTTGTGCTTTAAAAGGCTCCATTGGGCTTGCCAAAAGCTTGGTAAATAGTTAGAGTATATTTTAGCTCCAGTGTAGAAATGGTAGTGCTGACCCCCACTATCTGCAGGCTTTACTTAAGGCTGAGTTCATACCATCACCCATCCGTCTCACAGCAGGGGTTCGGTGCATCCTGGTTCACCGAAGTTTGGGCTGAATTTAGACCTGAAACGGTGATATGCAAAACGCACCGGACCCGCTGTGGAGATATGCGAGCCGGTCAAAATCTCCTGCTTTTGTGAGTTGGATGCAGGGAAGCAATTCTGTAAACCCAGCCTAAAGCTGTGGTTTTAAAGCATGTTGGCATCTTGCTTAACCATTTAAGCCCCGGACCATATTGCTGGTTAAAGACCAGAGCACTTTTTGCGATTCGGCACTGTGTCGCTTTAACTAACAATTGTGCGGTCGTACGCCGTGGCTCCCAAACAAAATCCGCGTCCTTTTTTTTCCCCACAAATAGCTATATATATATATATATATATATATATATATATATATATATCTCACACACACACACACACACAGCGACAATATGGAGGACACTTTTGACACATTTTTGGGATCATTGGCATTTTCATAGCGATCAGTGCGATAAAAATGCATTGATTACTATAAAAATGGCAGTGAAGGGGTTAACATTATGGGGCGGGGAAGGGGTTAAGTATGTTCCCTGGGTGTGTTCTAACTGTAGAACTAGGGGAAATGACAGACGGTCAGGCATTTCTCCCCTGACAGCTCCCGGTCCTCGCTCTGTAACGAGCGATCGAGTCAGGAGCGAGCGGGGGGCACTCTGAGAGCCGACGTAGAGCTACGGGCTCTCGCGCAGGAGAGCCAACCTGCCGCGATAGAACTACGGCGGCTGGTCGGCATCTAGTTAAAGTGACAATCGACACTTCCGTTTTCATATTTTCAAGTTTTCTTCCAAGCAACAAAGCTTACAAAATCTTAATAAATACTTGGTGTTTATGTTTTGCAAGGTCTTCAAATCCCAGCCATTATTAGGCAAATGGAGCACTAAGGCCTTGTGTACACTTGCGTTTGAGGGGTGGTAAAGCTCCTTGGTCGAGCATCATTTTTTACTGCCCCATAACCACTCCCCTCCTATTGCTGCTGAGGCAGCAGCTGGCCATGTACACATTTATATACCCTCTGTTGCACTCGGGTGGCACAGTAGTCCAGTTTTTAGGGGGTTAAAATAGGTGGGCGAGAGGTGATACGCTGCCTCCTCACCACCTACGGTGCAATTTTATTAACTTTTTAGGGTAACAAAGATTTGCCCAATTTGGGATGTAAGGTCCGCTTTAAATCATTTAAATTGTTGGTTCAGATCTGACAGCAAACTGCATGTCTTCATCTTCTAATTTAAACTGAGCATCAGGAATCCCATTCATGCCACTTATTGTAATGTCAGTGGTACATGCCGACAGATGGGGAAACAGCTGGAAAGCAGAACAATCCTTCTGGTCAGTCTTTTGATGCAGTAAGCCAAAGCAAACCTTGTGCGTTCTGTTGACTGCACACACATCACTAGCAAAAGATGAATTTATCTTAATGTTTGTAGCGTTGGCATGGATAGCTAATTTTATTGTAGCATAGAAAGCTATCAAAGCAAGAGGTTTAGTATGCTGCCCCTCTTTGGGAGTTATGCCTCACTCTCTCCCACCCCACCCCCCCCCCCCCAATTCTTACACACTGCATGTCTCCAACACCAGCACTGGTGTGATGTCTCCCCTATCCCCTTACGCTGCAAGTCTTGGACACCAACACTTGGAGTCTACCCCCATCTTTGTGCACTGCAGGTCTCAGACACCAGCACTAGTGTTATGTCTCTTGCCCCCATCTCTGTATGCTGCATGCCTGACACCAGCATTAGTGTGGAGTCTCTGCCCCATCTCTGCATGGGTGAAGGTCTGATGAAGGAGCCATGCATGCTCCGAAACGTGTTGCAACCCACCCCCTTCACCCGATGTCACATCGGCCCCATGCGTTCCAGCTTGGTTCCAAAACCCGGGCCGCCTCGTCTCGTCTTCACCTCCTCGCCCAGCCACATCACTGGGGACTCTGACAGTTGCAGGACGGCTCTTTCTCCCCGAGACAGATGAGGATTACAGCGATTAGGATTACGACTATTAGTAACACTGTCGCATGACATTACAAAATGTACTCGATGAGTACTTGAACAAAATTATTGGTACTTGTACTCGGTTTTAAAGTGGTTTCGGTGCAACCCTAGTAATCTTTTAACCACTGCACTTGGCACCTTTCTCTATCCTTTCTGCCCCATCTCTGCACGCTGCAGGTCTCCGCACCAGTATTGGTGTGGAGTCTCTGCCCCCATCTCTGCGCAGTGCAGGGCTCGGATACAAGCATTGGTGTGGAGTCTGCACATGGCAGATCTCGGACACTTGCACTGAGGCTATGGGGTTGATTTTTCTAAAGCCAAATCGACAGGGCACTTTGCAAAGTGCGGTTGGACTCTGTCAGAGCAGTTGCTCCAGAGCTTAGTAAATGAACAGAAGCTCTGCTGTCCAACATTATCCAATCATGTGCAAGCAAAATGTTTTCTTTTTTTGCATGTAATTGAGTATTCTTTGCAAAGTGAAGCTTTACCTCATTTACTAAGCGCTGGGGCAACTGCATTTCCAAAGTACAGTCTATTTGTCTTTAGTTAATCAGCTCCCATGTCTTACCCCCATCTTCGCACTCTGCAAGTCAGATACCAGCACTGCCTTTGGAATGTTTTTATGAATGAGTTCAGATTACTGTAAACGAGTTGATTAATTTTGATTGTGTGAGATTAAAAAAAAAAAATGCATGTAATATTGAAATTATTCTAACTATTAGGAAATGTTGCAGTTTTTGATTACCTTTTGGTTTTCCTGTACGGCTTCCAAGGAAGCAAAACATTTCTACAAGTAATAAAGGCTAAAACCCAGCAGAATTAGGAGAGAGACAGTCTGAATCGGTGGAAGGTCTTCAGCGGTATTAATATGAATTGCATTAAAGATTGGGTGATTGATTCATCAGTTATGATGTGGGTTCATTGGCGCAGATGAGATGCCAACCTCTCCGATTTCTAAATCTTCCTTTAGACGTTTTTAATTAAATGAAATTGTTCAGCTGCGCTGGGATTTGCTTTCATTTTGAGTGCAGAGGTTTCCTAGGGATTCTTTATTTTTTGTTTGTCTTTTCGGTTTAGACATTTGCATCTTCATTTTAAAATTTATTAAAAAGTAGCAACTTTGTGTTTTTTAAATTAAAAGGGGGAATGTAATTTGGAAAGGAATTTTTTACTTTTTTTTTTTTTTTCCCAGTGTAAGATCTAGATAAAAGAGAAACAATGTGGTGAATATCCTTTAAACCGGCCATACGCCACATATGGTACAATTTGATTGCAGTCTCTGTACAATCGCCTTCTGATTTGGCAGCAATTCATCTCAATGGCTATTCTGTTTATATTCATTTATTTTGTCACCTGCTCTGAGCAGATTTAAAAAATAATTCCGCAAATCTTTTTTGATTTGATATCATAAAGCAGAACGCCAAAATATACAAACTTTTCGATTTCCAGATAATTTCATTCTAAATTCTAATTGTGGTTTCATAGTTTAAATGGTGGTGTAGTTAAACTTGACCCTGCAATAAATGCTACGCCCTTATTGCTAGCCATAGTTTCCCGCCCCACTGACAGCTGCTGGTTAATGGCATTAGTAGTATAAAAAAGTGTGTGTGAATGGCACGGCCGGGCAAATGGGCGTACAGGTACGCCCCTTTTAATTTTCCGCCGTGTGGTCGAGCGCTCCGTGATCGTGCCTGCTGGACCCGCAGACACTATGTCAGCCGGTGTCCTGCGATCAGGTCACAGAGCTGAAGAACGGGGAGATGTCGGTGTAAACACAATATCTCCCCATTCTTCCTAGTGACATGTCACTGATCGAATGCTCCCTCTCATCTGGAGCAGCAATCAGTGACTTGTCACTCGTAGCCACGCACCCCTAACGGTTGGAATCACTCCCTAGGACACACTTGACCCCTTCAGCGCCCCCTACAGGTTAACCCCTTCACTGGCAGTGTCCTTTTTACAGTAATCTGTGCATTTTTATAGCACTGATCGCTGTAAATGATAAAAAAAATGATATGAAGTGTCCAATGTGTCCGCCATAATGTCGCAGTCGTGATAAAAATCGCTGATCACCGCCATTACTAGTAAAAAAAAAAAAAAAAAAGTTTTATAAAAATGCCATAAAGCTATGCGCAAACAAATCAATGAACCAGTTGTAGATTTTGCAGGATTATGGGATTGGATTATGTAATTGAAAGACCTTTTTCTCCTGTCAGTTTCTTGATGGGGATGACCTTGGGCATAATCAAACGCTCATCTAAATCCACCTGAGCAATCCGCCAGGAAGCTGTCACTGAACTGTCCAATCATAAGTAGCCTATCCATTCACCTTTTATACATGCAGCTGTATTGTGAATACCCCCGGCTCCAGATCATTGGAGCAGTATAGGTTCCCGCTTCCCAGTTGGGTTCAACATTTACCTTGACACATTTCATGGTGATTGGATCAATATGACTGAGTTATCTGTGTGGATAAGAATGATGAGCTGTTTTGCTGATGCTCATAAAAATGTAGGAAGCCATTCTGAATAAGCTGCAAAACCTCTTCAAAATGTATAGAGTCCAGTTAAGGCCCCTTTCACACTTGTGCAACTTCAAAGTTGCACAATTTTACCATGATTTCACGTCCCTGATTTTCCCGCAATTCGCAGCAGTGATTTCAAGGAATGCCTGTGTAATTGCCATCAAAATCAGACTAAAGTAGCACAGGGACTACTTTGAAGTCGGAACGACTTGAAGTTGTACTAATATGAATGGTTGTCATTGAAAATCATGGGGAACGACTTGTCATGCTACTTTGCAGTCCCAAATCGTGGGACAAGTCGTTCAAGTGTGACAAGGGCCTAAATGTTAGCAATTACTACTAGCACCCTTATGCCGAGTACACTCGATGAGATAATCGGACGCATGCTAGGCTCCTATCGAAAACCGTTGGGTAAAGTTGTAAAAATTCTCGTATGACCGAATACAACTTCGGAAAGTGATGTAATTTTGTATTGTATTTTCATTTTTGATCCTGCGTGGTCTTGGTCATTTGATTTATTTTACCATACTATACGAATTACTCAAATCATTTGTTCGGTTATCATACGAGAAAACATTTTGTGCTTGTCCCTTTGGATAATTTTGCATGAACTGTCCTGATCGGCTTTTAAAAGCTGTGTATGAACATTCAGGTTATCAGGCGATCGCTCTGAAAACAATTCCATAACATCTGGAGGGCCACAGGTTGAGCACCCATGGAAGTGTTGGGGTAACCACAGGTTTAATTTTTACTTGCTCGTATACAAAATACTATACCTAACTCTGTGTATTGAAAAGTCAGCATATCTCCCCCTTGCTACTGCAAGCATTTGATCGTCGGGTGAATCTGAAACTTGCTTCCCTCCTAAATTATATACTTTTTTTTTTTTTTCTAAATATACTTCTCGAAGTGTGCCTCAATATACCATATAACCCTTCTCTGAATCTCAACGCCTAAAATTAACGCCTTAAAACAATATAATTATTATTTTTTTTTCACCAAGAACCCAGTACCCAGGTCTAATGCACCAAAAAAACACAAACCAGATACGCGGAGCACCTATGTACCATGGATGGCCTCCGTGCTTCTTTTTCAATTTAAATCTATCTTCTGGGGAAAAAAAAGCTTTTGTTTAACTCGTGACTTGTTAATTACCCTTACGTCGTCTCTTCAAGTGCACGTTGTAATGTAAGCTCAGTAATTGAAGATGAAGTGAGTTCTAAGCAACTGAATACCTTCAGCCTTTACGCCACCAATTCATTATCTCTCATCCTCTCAAACTTGATTAAAAAAAATATATAAAAATATTGCGGGTCACGATAGCTGTAATTATCTTAAAGAGTGTAATTATCCTCCAGGCTTCTGTAATCAACGCTCCTAGTTTCTTCTTAATTTTTTTTTTCGCTCTTCTATATTGTCCAAGAATTTGCTAACACAGTCCAAAGTGATTCTGGCAGTGTTATATATTTTCTTAATTATTTCTGAACTCGAGGGATGTATTGCGCATTGTTCCAGGATGCACACGAACACTGCTTTTCTAAGCTTTTTTTGTACCCTTGGGGATGGAAGATAAAAAATAAAAAAATGATGTTGAATCAACACTACTTAATTAACACCTTGATGATTAAAGTAGCAAGCAGACCTGAAAAAGCAGACCTGAAAAATAATTTAATAAAATGCGCTTCCCACTTTTGACTTCTACAAACTGTTTAGTGATATCTTCGTTAAGATTTTGTTTTATTTTTTTAATTTTTTTTTTTATCATGGTGCTTTTGCTTATTGGATAAATGGGGTAATGTTCTATAAATCCCCATGTGCAATTGTGTGTGTGTGTGTGTGTATGTATATGTATGTATATGTATGTGTGTATATATATGTATATATATGTATATATATGTATATATATGTATATATATGTATATATATATGTGTATATATATATATATATATATATATGTATATATATATATATATATATATATATATATTGTCCCGATACCACTTTTTTAGGACCGAGTACAAGTACCGATACTTTTTTTCAAGTAGTCGCCGATACCGAATACCAATACTTTTTTTAAATTTCCCCGACAAATGCAGCCATGTCACCCTTACCTAGCCACCGCCGCCCGGGGAACATCACAGCATTCATTTGAATAGCTGTAGTGTTCCCGCCCGTATAGACACTCCCCCTTGCTCGGGATTGGACAGATCACGATCACCCATCCAATCCCGAGCAAGGGGGGAGTGTCTATACGGGCGGGGGGGGACAGAAAAAGTATTCTATTCTGGTATCGGGGGTACAATTACTCCCGCAAATACTTGGTATCGGTACATAATTGACCTTTTTGGAAATATTCGTTGCTTGACAGTATGTTGCTTTTACTCATAAGTCACAGCAAATGGGAATCAGTTTTAGTATATCTAGATTAGGTTTAAGGGGGTTGTAAAGCTTCCTTCCTTTGTTATACAAAAAAAAAATCATACTTGCCTCCACTGTGCAGCTTGTTTTGCACAGTGGCCCGATCCTCGTCTTCTGAGGTTCCTTGAGCGCCTGTCTCGGCTCCTCCCCGCATCAGCTAACCCCCGTTCTGTGAAGCAGTCTCCCAAGGGGGTTAGCTTGCGGGCGCACTCCCGTGATAGTCGGCGGCTATAGCTGCCGTGTCATTGATTTGATTGACAGCAGGAGCCAAGAAGAGCCTGGTCGAGAAGCCTGCACGTTCACGACGCAGGACTTTCGAGGGCTCAGGTAAGTAAATGGGGGGCTGGGGGCCGGTAAACATCAGATGTTTTTTTCACTTTAACCACTTGCTTACTGGGCACATAAACCCCCCTCCTGCCCAGGTGAAATTTCAGCTTCTGGCACTGCGTCGCTTTAACTGACAATTGCGTGGTCGTGCGACGTAGCTCCCAAACAAAATTGCCATCCTTTTTTCCCCATAAGTAGAGCTTTCTTTTGGTGGTATTTGATCGCCTGTGCGGTTTTTATTTTTTGCGCTATAAACAAAAAAGAGCGACAATTTTAAAGAAAAATAAAATATTTTTTACTTTTTGCTATAATAAATATCCCAATTAAAAAAAAAAAAACACATTTTTGTTCCCTCAGTTTAGGGCGATACGTATTCTTCTTCATATTTTTGGTAAAAAAAAAAAAAAACGCAATAAGCGACTGGTTTGCGCAAAAGTTATAGCGCTTACAAAGTAGGGGAGAGAATTATTATTTTTTTTTTACTAGAAATGGCGGCGATCTGCGATTTTTATTGGTACTGCGACGTTATGGCGGACACTTTTGACACATTTTTGGTGCCATTCACATTTATACTGCGATCAGTGCTATAAATATGCACTAATTACAGTATAAATGTGACTGGCATTGATGGGGTTAACACTAGGGGGTGAGGAAGGGGTTAAATGTGTATCCTAGGTGTGTTCTAACTGTGGGGGAGGGGGGGGGGTGACAATCTGTGTCCCTATGTAGGAAGGAACACAGATCGGGCTCCTCCTCTCCAGAGACAGGACGCTGTCTCTGTGTAAAACGGCAATGAGAGATGATCTATGAGATCGCCCAAAGGGGATGCCGTCAAAAGATGGCATGTTGGCTATTCAGACCCGCGCTGTTGCCGTCATTAGACGGTAGCGCGGGTCTGAAGTGGTTAATGTATAGAATGCATTAGGGTGAAAAAACATGAACCTTTTCAACCCTTTTTAATAATGCAAAAAGTTGGGGTCCTTGGATTAGCAGGAGTTGCCAGGTACCTAGCATTTTCAGAAGATATGACAGTCACAACATTTCTAATTGAAGCGTCGCACCACTGCTAGGAGGTACAGATGCAACTTTATTCCAATAAAAGTCGGGGGGGGGTTGCGACAATCCAAGAAGTAGCCAATGCATTTCGGGGGTCCAAAGTTGCCTATCAAACCAGTAGATGTGCTTGTAATCTCATTAAAGGTCCAGGTAACTTCTAGTCTATACACATGAAAAATAGAGCTGACCCATTAAGATATCTTATTGATGGCGCAATCTTCAAAGTATAGATGTTGATAAACCCCACAGGATCTCCAAAGGATCTCCACGGCTTCTTTGGGTTGAAGCGTAATAAAATTACTATTGAAGCCCCACACCACGGTTAAGAGGTACAACATTTATACAACATTTATTCCAATAAAAGTCAGGGGGACCATACAAAAAGTTCACCCAACACTTTGCGTTTCTTTGTACTAATGCAGTTCCATATAAACTGAACTGGTTGCTTTCTTTTGTGCTGTTTCAGCTACATTTAAAGCATTTTCAGCATTTTGTTAAAATTTTTAATGTTTACCATGTCTTCATACATCTGTTTGAATGTTTGCGATTATTCCCTGCTGGTCTTTTTTTTTCTTTTTTTCTTTTTTTTTAACATTGCTTTTCAATTTTATTTTTTACAGCCAGACAACCTGAACACTCAGTTTAGCCATATGAGTCTTGCCAGGCAGCAATCGGCGGAATCTTCAGATGCTCATCCAACCATGTTCCAGTCCACCGTGGTGCTCCAACCATCTCCGCAATCTGGCTACATCATGGCGCCCCCTCCTCCACCTCCACCACCCCCACTAGGCCAGTCTCACCATCCTTCCAACTACAACTCCAGCCAGTCTGTCAATCAGACAGTGCTGCAGCCACAGGGATACATCCAGCCCCCCTCTCTCCAGCAGGTACTCCCTTCCCTGGTGATGTCTTGACTCTGAAGCTTAATTTATCTAATGTTAAAAAAAGGGGGGGGGGGCTCCTCCACAGTAGAACTATATAGTACGGTTCACATTTTCTATTATCTGCTTGCACATGCAAAGTGAGCAAGCAGTCTGTTATAAGCTTGGTCAAAGGGAAGGTAGAAGGGAGTTACATATGCTTAACAATGAAAACATTTTTTATTTTATTTTTGCCTAAAGGCTTGAATTTGGCAGCTCTCCACAATGCAGAGACCCCCTCCAAGGGATGGGGGTCACTGAAATTAAAGTCCATGTACATTTGGACCAAAAAAATAACCTTTTTAAGGGTTCAAAGTACTTTATTTCAACAGAAAAGCAAAAGGCAGCCAACCTATTCAGAGGCTACAAAATCCCCCTTCTTCAGGGCTTTATCAATGTATCAAAATTGTCTATTGGACTCAAAGTAAAGCTTCTGGCTAAATAAATCTAAAATAGAAAATTAATAGTGAGTGATCATCCCAGTGGCAGCGGAAGAGCAGTCAAGCTTTGTCAAAAGTGGACTTTACTTTGCCCACTTTTTTTTAGACGCTACCTGTTCCTTGTCCTGGTAGAATGGGCCCTGGCCTGTTCCACTGCATGTTGTTTTGTCCCTTGGTTTTACCAGAGTACTAGGACCTCATTGACTTCCTGGTCTGTGGTCATGTGATGTTGAGGACTGTCCCTCCTAAACGGCACAGGGTGTGCAGATCAATACAGGTGTTGTATTCATTACAACCAGTAGTATGTTACCTTAACTTTTCTGTTTTTAGTTTAACAAGCTCTAGGTTGTACAAATAGATATTTTTTATATAGTTTTTTTTGTTTGTTTTTGGATAGAGTAGGAAAGGGTTATAAACCCTGTCTGATTGTACTCCTGTCTAGGGCTGACTTGGATAGATTTCCCCTCACCTTCTGTTCTGCTGACAACATTCTACCAGAGAGTAAGTGATGAACGCTTGAGATATCATGTTTTTTTAAGGGAAAGGCTAGAACCTCTTTCAGATTTTTGTCTTGGACCCTGTTTCAGAGTGTTCTGACTTCTGTCTTGTAAAACTGCTGTCACTGGTAGAGAAGAAAATCTCACTAGCAAAGCCAAGGGTGGCAATAAAAACCTGACAAGTATCCCAACCCGATCCAGAACCAAAAAGGAAACCTTGTCTCGACACGCCATCTTCTGCAACCTTTCTCATCGTCCTTTTTTTAATCAGTGGGAAGGATGACCCCCTTACAGATAAAAAAAAAAATGTTCTCCAGCTGGTTCTGTCACAGGGTTTTGGCCCCTGAACTACACTGGCGTCATTAAATGGGAGGTCCATCAGCCACAGCCCAAGGAACTTCTAGCAACCCCCAGTGAACCACTAGGTTTCCACAGAACACTGGTTGGGAATGGCTGTTCTACAGATAACATATTTCTAAGAAATATGTAGTATCTCTAAAACCAATTTCCTGATTTGTTCTGTACATTATAAAGCTTCTTGTGAAATGCGCCTTAATGTCAACTTATTTTCCCCCTCTCTTCTGCTCTTTATCCTTTGCAGATCCAAACCTGCTACTGTAACCCAAATCAATTTTCTCACTCAAACCAACAATATCGACCAGTAACATCTGTCCAGTTCAATTCCCAACCAAACCAAACACTGCCACAAACTGCCCACCAAACAGGTTGGTGTCTTCTAGAGCTCTTTTTTACTTTTTTTTTTTTTTTTAAATGTTTTTACTTCTTTTCAGCTGATGACCCACGTGATGTAGAGCGGCGGGACCCGGGTCCGGGGCGCTGTCTGAGAGGGGTTACGTTTCTCACAGTGAACCGGTCTCTTTTCCAGCCACTTTCTGCGCTTCCTGAATTACCAGTGTTTTGGGGGGACGCAATGTGTAATGATGTATTGTTTAATATGCTTTCTTTAATGCCTTTGACACGCTAATATTTAGAAGTTTTCAGTCTCAAGGTTATAGGTGTGTAGCAGTTATGCTGAATAAAATTTTGGTGTCACCATCAATTGTTTTTCATTGCATGGTTTAAATAAGTCAGACGGTGTATACTACACCATGCAGAACGTGTTATTAGATGGAGTTCACCAAAAATATTCACCAGCTTGTAAGCCGGAGGCCTGGATTTTTTTAGGTTATTAAATCATCTTCTCTAGATCTGTATATTAACGGTGTGTCCCCAGGTTACATTTTACACGGAGCGCACAGCAAAGTTCACATCTGTCCCTGCCTTTGTGGTGGGGCTAAAACATAGCAAATCCTTTTCAAAGTGCACACACAATGAATGGTTTGGTCAGATAACAGGTTTTTGGTCACTAAGAGGGATTCTTTACGGTCACAGGGAGAATATACAACTCCATACAGATCTTTTTCCTGATAAAAAAATGAATCACTGGGCCAATTTATATACAAAAGGGAGTTCTAACCTATTGAGCACAATACTAGCACACGCAGTAAAGTGGCATACTGTCAAGTGAACCTCGGAAGTGACTGTTCAGAGATAACTTGCACCTGTGTTAAGACTTTAAGGCTGGACTCCAGGCAGATATTTAGGCCCCTTTCACACTGGAGCGGGAGCCGCGGTGGCGGTATAGTGGTGCTATACCGGTGGATTTTCCTTCTGGCCCTCAGGCTTTTACATTGAGGTTGCTGGGCAGGAGTTTTTCAGGCGGTATAGCAGCGCTATTTTTAGCGCTGTACTGCCTGAAAAACTCCTCAGTGTGAAAGGGGTTGCCAGCAAGAATACCAAATTTGTAATTCCTCTGACCATAGAGCAGTTTTCCACTTTGCAACAGACCATTTTCATTGAGCTGTGGCCCAGAGCTTTATCTTGCATTTGTGGAGTACTCCTGAGCCCTTGCAGTGATGATCATCAGTCGTGCCTGTTTTTAATGCATTGCCGTCTGAGAGACAAAGATCACGGGCATTGACTATTGCATTTCAGCCTCGTCCCTTGCACAGAGACTTCTCCAGATTTTCTGAATCTTTTAAGTTCTGTTCTAGACAAGATACAATGTCAATGCCTGCGTTGTGAAATTTGGCAACTAATTTCTTCACAATGCTTATAGATGCAGAGATGGATGCTGTCTGGTTTTAAAGTGTTTCTACTGCTTGACCAGAATATGTAACTACTACCAAGTGTGCATGGGCACAGTTTTACTAACACTGAAGCAGAACAAAATTTTAGTTTCCTGTCCTGCCAGACAAGGCTGAATTGTGTGGCAGAGCTGTACCAGTCTCTGGACTGATGAACAAATATAAATCATTTGGCAGGTAAAACTGCTCCTTGTATGCATTTAATCTGTGTTTAGCTGTTTACCTGGAGTTCAGCTTTGAAGCAAACGTGCAACACCTTTAGTGAACTTTTCATTATAATATGCTGTTAGATACTTGAAAACACTAAAAATGTTAGGTTACATGTTACTGATGATTTATTCTAAAATGGCACAAAATGTGGTTCCTATGATGTCGCGGGTACTTGTAAAGACTCCATTGCATTGTTCAGATTTACATATTTGATAAACAGCCAGTGGCTCCCTTATTTTTGTTGATGTGTGAAAATCATGCTTTTACAGTTGGAAGAAACGTGTGGTTTGTTTCTCACTGTAACGTAGATATAACAGTCTAAAGTTGGGATCTCCAAACTACGTCCCTCCAGCTGTTGCGGAACTACCTGTCCCATGAGGCATTGTAAAACTCTGACATTCACAGATACAACTAGGCATGATGGGAATTGTAGTTCCTGAACTCGAGGGCCATAGTTTAGAGACCCCTGAAATGTAGTTTTTGATGGCCCTTTGTTTCATAAATTTCCATGTGTATATTTATAATTTTTTTTCCCTTTTGGGATAAGTGTGGTTATCATTTTATATTGATGTCACCAAAGGGCCACACATAATGTTCAATATACGTAATGCTTGAGAGGACTGTCAGAACCTGCAGACCTAATAGAGGGAATACGGGTCAGAGAGTGTGGAAAGGTTTTATTGTTGGTGGGGATATCTTGCAGAAGACTATAGAAAACTGGGAACATGTTATATGAATCTAGTAGAGATCCATTATATTGCCCCAATCAAGGGTTTGACAAATTTGCTTGGAATCTAGGAGCCAGCTAAAAAAGTTAGGAGCCAGAAAACGCGTCCCACCGAGCTCGCGAGCAGAAGCGAACACATACGTGAGTAGCGCCCGCAAATGTAAACTGTGTTAAAACCACACATGTGAGGTATCGGCGTGATTGGTAGAGCGAGAGCAATAATTCTAGCCCTAGACCTCCTCTGTAACTCAAAACATGCAACCTGTAGATTTTTTTTAAACGTTGCCTATGAAGAATTTAAAGGGTAAAAGTTTGTCGCCATTCCACGAGCGGACGCAGTTTTGAAGCATGACATGTTGGGTATCAATTTACTCGGCGTAACATTATCTCTCACAATATAAAAAAAAAATAATTGGGTTACCTTTACTGTTTGTTTTTTTTATTGAAAAAAGTGTGGGTTTTTTTTCCCCAAAAAGTGCGCTTTTAAGACTGCTGTGCTGACAGAAAGTATTGCAATGACTGCCATTTTATTCTCTAGGGCAGTGTTTTTCAACTCCAGTCCTCAAGGCACACCAACAGGTCATGTTTTCAGGATTTCCCTCAGATGAAATGGCTGTGGTGATTACTAAGGCAGTGAAACTGATCAAATCACCTGTGCAAAATAATGGAAAGCCTGAAAACATGAACTGTTGGTGTGCCTTGAGGACTGGCGTTGAAAAACACTGCTCTAGGGTGTTAGAATAAAAAATGATATATAATGTTTGGGGGCTCTAATTAGAGGGAAGGAGATGGCAGTGAAAACACTGGGGAAGCTCCATTTAGAATTGCTGGTTCACTTGTCATGCCAACAGCCACCACAAAATGGCGCCAGATCACAGAAGGAAGCTTAGGCCTGCAGAAGGGCGCAAAGCCGCGGCCTCAATTACCGCCGCGATCGCGCGTGGTAAGATGGGGGCGCACGGAGACACAGGATTGGGGTATCCTGTGTCTCTGTGCGCCCCACCTCCCCGTCGCGCGATCAGTAATTGAGGCCGGCTTCTGCAGGTCTAAGCTTCCTTCCCAGGGTGCCAGGTCGCTAATTCTAGTCGCAGTTGCGACCTGGCACCCGGATTTTGTCAAATCCTGCCCCAATCAATGTTCCCTCTACAGACTGCTGAGGTCCGAGTGTCACACATCGTATACCAAAGGGCCACACGTTGGGCACCAGGGCTTTACATTTGAAAAAAAAAAAGCCAATCATTGTTTGCACCCCTGTCAGTAGTAAATGATTTGTCCCAATCCTGTAAGTGCTACTTCTGTAGAACAGCGTTTCTAAAGAGATAAAGGAAAGCAAGCCTTAGAAAATGAATGCAACTGTCACATCCAATAATTCGTAATCTGCAATATGTTTGCTTTGGGATTTAATATCACTTTAATATGCTGAAGCTGATATGAAAGTTTGAGCGGTTTGCCTCCAACCTGTCTTATGAAGGTAGATGTAGATAAAAGTAGAATTTTCCTTTTTGGAAAGCTCTGTGACGAGCCACCTTGGTGTTAAAATACACGTTTTTTTTTTAAACTATTCTTTTTTTGTGCGTGATGCAGATTAAATTGTCACCTCCAAAGATTAGCACAGACTGCAGCCCAAGGGTGGCTCGGGTCTTATGTCACTATTTAAGTTGATCTCTAATGATATGAGGATAAAGCCCTTTTACAATGACAGTAAATGTATGGTGCCTGGCATCTGGCGGTGAAGGGGAGAGCCTACATTTTTATTGAGGTGTTTTTTTTTTCATATGTAAATTAAACCGTGTGCTGGGTTTGCAGGATTCATCTCGGCTCCCCTTCCATGTTACCGCTGTGTGGGGAGCAGCACTTGATGTCTGTGCCTTTTTATTGAAACACAGCGGGTTGTATTTGTTCTTTGTTGAATGTGCAGACTGAGAATTCAATTTAAGTGAACGCTCTTCCCTTTATTCTGCACGACACAAATGTCTTTCTAGTCACTGCCTCCCACTGCTGGGTCAAGGAGAATCCCGACTGGTGGTGGCTAAAGGACAAAACAAAAAGTTTATCTTCAGCCTTCAATGTGGTAATGGATCTTTTGGATACATGCCAGAAAAACCGACATTTTGTTTTTGGTTATTCCGGAAGTTGGTTAAGTCTTCGTGTTTTATTTATTTTTTATTTTTTTATTTTCTTTCTGATTTATTTTATTTTTTTTCATTTATTTTAGAGAATAGTCAAATTTTTGTAAGCTGAACTGCAATGTATTTGTTAATTTTAGCCTTTTTAGTAAAGATTGACGCTTTATTGGAACATGACTGGTATTAGGGCCTGCTTCTAAAAATGTCTGAAGGAATGTTGTTTGCTCATAGTAACCAATCAGGTTTTTATCTATGGCGCCCAGTGTGCTTCAACAGTCAGTTGCATCTACAGTTTCCTAAAATTTGTATATATGTGTGTATATGTATGTGTGTATGTATATATATATATATATATATATATATATATATATATATATATATATATATATATATATATATATATATATATATATATATATATATATATATATTATGTATGTGTGTATATATATATATATATATATGTGTGTATATATATATATATATTATGTATGTGTGTATATATATATATATATATATATATATATATATATATATATATGTATGTGTGTGTATATATATATATATATATATATATATATATATATTATGTATGTGTGTATATATATATATATATATATATATATATATATATTATGTATGTGTGTGTATATATATATATATATATTATGTATGTGTGTGTGTGTATATATCTTTATTGGTCTTCACTGTGTATTGACCCCCCTTTACTCCTTCTATCTTCTCTTTTCAGGTTACACGACTGTAATGCCCAGCCAACAACCAAACTACCAGGGTATGATGAATGTCCAGCAGCAGAATCAGACCTTGGTTAGTGGCCAGCATGGAAGTCTAGCGAATCCTATTCAGGGTGTGATGGTGCAGTACTCATCAATGCCCTCTTACCAGGTATTACTATGAATTTCGGTTTTTCGCAATTAGGTGACGGTCAAACGTAGCACCTCTCCGAAACGCCCCAATATGTAATCCTTTGTCCTTCGATCCAGCCGAGTGCCAAAGCCCAGGAGCCTGCTTCACTTCACACTATGCTCAAGGAAAATCCGCTCCATGCATATATTGTCTGGAAAGTCTAGTTAAAGCGGAGTTCCACCCAAAAATGGAACTTCCTCCCCTCCAGTTGTCACATTTGACACCTTTTAGGGGGGAACAGATACCTGTGTAATGTAGGTATTTTGCTCACACTTCCAGGCCTAGATACAGGAGAGATGGGCTTCAGGTGAGGACATTGCGGGCGCCCTCGACAGGCAATTGTCCTTATCTTCAAAAAAAAAAAAATCAGCTGAGCTCCTCTTAACTTTAATGAGCAAGCAATGCGGCATACAACACACACTGCAGACCTTCCACCTGAGGCCATGCCTGTAACATGTTTCATCCATGACTGGGTTTGGGTTCTTTAGTAAGACTTAAAGAATATGTTACCCGCCATTTCATATTTCTGATGTGTACCTGCTGTACCATGTACAAAAGTCTCCTGTTCTTTGTATTGCTTCGTTTGTGTGAAATACTTGGTGAACCTGTCAGCCCTATGTATAAATATAATCCAGTTTACTTGGAGTTGAAAAGGCTCAACCATTGTGAGAGGGTTACCGACTCCTCCGTTAGGTCGGGCTACCTCCAAAGCTAAAGGATCACTAAAGAAACGTTTGGGGGAAGGAGCAAAGAGATGCCCCAAGAAAGCAATCAGGAGGATCAGCACTGCCCAGGGGCCTTGGGTACATGGGGACCCCACAATAATCTTGCATTACATCATACTTGCCAACTGTCCTGGATTTTCTGGGACATGCTTTTTTCTAAAGTGTCCCGATATGGTTGTGTCCTGTAACCTATACGCCTGATCCCAGTATTGTCCTCTCCTGACCCTCCCTGTACTGTGCCCTTCTGCATTCCCCCCCTGTACTGTACCCTTTGTGTTGACTGACTAGTCTGATCTATGAAATGTTTTCCTTTTTGTAAAATCTATTTTATTGACAGTAATAATGGATATATGTTTAATTCTATCAACTATTTATACTTTATTTCTTGAAAGTACGTGTGTAAATTGGGGCAAGCTAGTAGGGGCCCCAGAGCGCATTACTTTGCCCAGGGGCCCATGATGCTATTAAGACGGCCCTGGGTACAAAATTTAGCAACTCACATGGTTGATGATTAAAAGAGGCAGATCTAAGTATGGGTTAAAAATGTCCACATAGACCAGGTATATGCAATTAGCGGACCTCCAGCTATTGCAAAACTACAAGTCCCATCGTGCCTCTACCTCTGGGTGTCATGCTTGTGACTGTCAGTCTTGCTATGCCTCATGGGACTTGTAGTTCTGCAACAGCTAATTGCATATCCCTGACATAGACCATCCTCTGCACTGCCGACTCTTACTGCTGTCCGTTTGCAATCATGACTGCGAAGACTACCCTGCAGTAGAGTGATCTGAAAGTGAGGCTTGAAGCACTTATGGAGCGCAGCGTGGAAGGGATGACGTCAAGGGCGGTGCGGAGAACGGTCTATGTGGATCGCTTCACCCCAGATGCCTGCATACTTAGATGTGCCTCTCTTAATCATCAACCATGTGAGTTTCTAAATCTTGTACCTTCATTAAATATAACCATATTGCTACACTTGGAGGCGCCTCGCTTCTCTTTTATACTCAGTTGTGACATGACACTACATGTGTAGCAAGACATTGCTTGTATATCAAGTCAAAATTTATATAAAAAAAATGTTGCTTGTCTTGGAAAGTTGCTCTCTGACCAAGGTTTTACTGTATTTTTAAATTTGGAAGAAATCTGAAGTAGTTCTATGATCATTCAAATGGATGTCCCCTTTAATTAGAGAACAAAACCCACAGCTTCTGCCTTGACCATTGTGGATGACTTATGTTTTTATTTTTTCAGGTACCAGTTCGGCAAGGCTCCCAGTCTGTACCCCAACAGCCATATCACCAACAGGTGCTCATCCCTAACCAGTCCAACCAGGGGCACTTATCGACCGCAGGGATGCCCGTCTATTACAGCGTCATTTCTCCAGGGCAACAAAATAACTTGAGGTAAATCTGATGGTGTTGTGTGGAAAGTAAAGACCCAACACGCAACATAATGTTACTGACCTCTTTGGTTTGTCATAAATAACAGGACCGTATTTGTTCTATGTTGAGGATGCTGTTACAATATACCCTTGATTACAGAACACCAATGAATATGTTGCCACCAATGTTTTTTTTTAAGATATTTTTATTAGGTTTAAGACAAACCAACAAACAGAAAAACATACAAAAAATAAAAACACCTGACAACCTGGTCATAAACATTAGGCAATACACTCAAACATAGAAAAAATAAACTGACATCAGTGAAAAATATAAAGTAGGCACAGTGGTAAAAGGCTCAGGTATAATACCGGGATATAGCAAAAGCGGAGATCCAGACATTCGCAATCCGTGAGGCACGGCCCATCAATGGTCAAGCAAGAGTAGTACAATCAGTGCTGGGAGAGGGTTAGCAGACTAGCCAACCATCTACCCCAAATTTTGTGGAAGGTTTTGTTCCGTTTCCGGAGTTCAAAAGTAAGTTTATACAGTGGGATAGCGTCATTAATAAGTTTTAACCAGAGGGATTTCAGAGAGGTCTGTGTGCCCTTCCAGGACAGTAATATCGCTTTTTTAACATAGAAGAAGAGTATACGGAGCAGTGTCTTGGCATGCGATGGGTGTAATTCGCCAAAAATTCCTAATAGGCAGTTCTTGGGGTGGATTATGTTTGGGAGGCCCAGCGCCGATGGGATGAAAGCACCCACTTCTTCCCAGAAGTCCTGGACTACCGGGCATGTCCAGAAGCAGTGTAAGAAATCGGCCTCCTGGCCACAGCCGCGGAAACGGGTAGCCGAGGACAGGAGAACCCATCCTGTGTAACCTAGCCGGAGTGAGGTGGGTTTGATGGAAAATTTTGACCTACTAATGTTTCTTGCCGTATTTGCTGGACTCATTTATTTTAATACAATGTACAGACGGTCTGTCTGCAAGGTCTAAGTGTACCGATCTGTACACCTGTTCAAAGGGACATCTTTAGTCATTCAGGATGTACAGGGACTTCGTACCAGCAGCCTGTTGAAGTCGATGACGTCCAGCTGCCAAGAGCTCTGCGCACATCCCAGAGGTCGTGCTTTGGATCCATGCTTGGATCCAGAACGACAGGCAAGACTGTATTCTGATCCATGCATTGGACCTGCACAGATGCACACTTGGGATGCGATTGGAGATTTGTGGAGCCAGTGGCCTGTTAAAGATTTCAACGGGCTGCCAGTACGAAAAACACCTGTGCGCCCGGGAGGACTAAAGCACAGGCTTTGCACAGGCGTAGTAATTCACCAGTGTGAATGTTCCCTTATAGTTTGTGTTTTTATATTTGATATACTCTTCTATGTTTTGTGTCTTATTTTGGGAATTTTTTTTTTGATAAAGTCCAAAATCTTTAGATTTTTCTGAAGAAATAAATGTTTGTGAACACAGGATATTTGTGATTGATAGTCCACAAAACATTTTCTTGACTGTAGTAAAGTGATTGCGTGACATGTTGCTCTCATAATCTGAAAACTGTGGCAGTTTTTGTGTAATGCAAATCAATCTGTATATTTTTCAGCTCGTCGATGGGATATATGCACCCTCCAGGGTCTGACCAGATGCAGTTCCCTAGAGCAACCTCTCCGTGTTCTCAAGCACTGCACGGTCCTCCGTGTGCAGGTACGTGAAGAGATGTATGATTTATTGCTGTGTGCACATTTTGTCCTGGAATCTTTGAGAACACTCAAAACCCATAAACCAGGTTCAACCCAGCTCACCCATGTCACTGCAGAATATGGCCTCCAGCTGTTGCAATACTAGTCCCGTAATGCCTCTGGGAGTAATTGTAACTGCCAGCCTTGCAATGCCTTTTGGGAAATATAGTCCCACAACAGCTGGAGGGGCCCTGGGTTGCCTACCCCTGGCCTAGACAGAGGGGATCCCCTTCCTTTTTATTTGGGATCTGATTGGAGGTAGGTGGGTATGAATTGACCCATGTCCGTTTACACACGCTGGTCCATAGGAGTGAATGGTGGGTCCGATTTTTAGATTTGCCTGAAAAACTGACCGGTGGACCTGATCGGATGTGAAAGGCCCCACCCACTTGCAAGGCATCCATTTATTTTTTTGCCTGAAGTTTAGCTTTAGGCTGGGTATATATATATATATATATATATATATATATATATATATATATATATATATATATATATATATATATATATATATATATATTATGAATTGGAAGTGGTTTCCTCCAGATCCAATTCTCATGACAGACGAGTGTCCGGCTTTTAATGGAGCCAGTTCACACAGGTCCGGGGCAGCCACATCCTTATTGCAGAAGGGTCCTTGTGTGTCTTTGGCACAAACTGATGTGGTGAAGGTAGAAAAAAATAGACATCGCAGTTTGTTGTGTATGGGGCTGTGAAGTACATGGTGACCCATATCCAAAGCCAAAAGCTTTTACAATGGTCACATGAACTGGACTACGAAGCAGTGAAAGAAGGTGGCCTGGTCTAAACAATCATGGATGGCTGTGTGTGTCACTTACCTGGGGGAGAGATGGCACCAGGATGCGGTATAAGAAGGCAAGTTGGCAGAAGCAGGGTGATGCTTTGGGCAATGTTTTGCTGGGAAGCCTTGGGTCCTGCCATTCATGTGGATGTTACTTTGGCGTCCACTGCCCTACTGTGTCTGGATTAATACAAAGTTCATGTATTGCTTTTCTTTGAACTTCTTTGTGCTCATTTTTAACTTTTCACATTCCTTTTTTTGTGTGAAATTAGGCACTTGTGTACTAGCCTTTCTTTTGTTTTCCAGCCGCAGCTTTGATTTAGAATAATCTCTGAATATCACAAATAACTTTTCCTAACCTTTTTTTTTTTCTTTCTTAGCTGTACCAGCACCTCCCCCTGGTGGCGGAATGGTAATGATGCAGCTCAACGTTCCCAACAACCCACCACCTCAAACACATTCGCCACCTCAGTGGAAGCCAAATAAATATTATTGTGACCATCAGAGGGCGCATAAAACCGTAGAATATGGCAGCCTAGATCATTCTACACAGGTAAGGAGGAGGATGTAATCCAAATGATGATCGGCAACACTAAGGCTACTTTTCACACTGGAGCGGTAATGCGCCGCTGGTTTTAAGCGACGCTTTACCACTGTTATAGCGGCGCTTTTTAGACGCTAGCAGGGTGCTTTTAGTGGCCGAATAAAGGGTTAAAGGTGCCTGTGTTAAGGCGCTGCTGAATCGCTTTGCAGGCGCTTTGGCAGCGCTGCCAATTCATTCCAATGGGCAGGAGCAGTGGTGTATACACCGCTCCCACGCCCCACCCCAAAGATGCTGCTTGCAGGACTTTTTTTTGTTCCATCCTGCAAGCAACACCGCCCCAGTGTAAAAGCCCTTGGGTGTGAAAAGGGGCTTGGTAGCACAAAACTCTGGTTTATATACATGCAAGTATTTCTAACACAAAGTACCCTCTATTGCTCGCCAACTCCTTCCAAAATGTTGCTGTTTTTTTTTGCTGTTGCTGTACTCTAATATGTACATTTCCGAGCCTGCCCCAGCTGCCCACTTGCAGTATAATTACTGTAAGCAGTCAGCAGGAGGTTAAAGAAACATTTGTACTATATCTAGATATTTTTGCATAAAAACTAGTTGCTGTGAGAATTTTATATACAGTAGCTGTATTTAAAATGGTATTCTATATGTTAGGAGTATTACAGTAATGTGTGTGTGTGTGTGTGTAATATAATATTATATATATTTTTCTAATCTGCTAATTTTTCCTGTATTTTGTCTCTCCTTACAGCATAGTTCTCACATTAGCAGTCCTGTCACATCACCCAATCAGTCGCCAGTTCCTGTGCAGTTAGCCAACATGAAAAACATTCGCCCGGGTTTAACGCCTCTCCCTTTAGTTCCACATTTCTCTAGACCTTTTGTTCCTGGCCAAGGTGAGAGGCTTTTTGTTTTCCATACTGTTCCCTTAAAGAGTACTTTTTGTTTTTTTGTCATTGAATGACCTTTGTAAAGCATATCCCATGTCAGCACAGAAAACCACATGCTAATATTAAGCTGATTCACGTTTCACTGAGCCCGAATTCCATGTGTAACTGGTATACTGTAGCAGCCGCAGCCATATTCTCTTAGAGAGCTTACATTTTGGTTTATTCTCGTGAGCCTTAGTCTGGCCATTCATTATACAATTCCCATGTACAATTTTCCTTTTAGATTTACCAAAACCATATAATACAAGGTCAAACCTAAACACTTTCAATTTGTATACAATCAGGCAGGCCAAGTCTAAAGGAAGTTAAATAAGACCATTTGTATAATGTATGGTCAGCCTTACTTAGGAGGATTGCAGCATTTTGTGCAACCAACAAACCAGATTTTATTTTTGCAGTGGGCTGTTTTATCAGTTTGGCGTGCCCACTACCACAGATCCAGTAATTCTAACTGGCAGACCCAAGCTCTTTGCAACAGGGTCTTTAATATTTTATTTGCTCTGTAGTTCATACTATTTGCCATTTTTACATAGAAAATTTATCCCGTATGGGCAGTTTAAACTATGACTGTTACTTTTCTAGTATAAACACTCTGGGGGTTATTTACGAAAGACAGATCCACTTTGCACTACAAGTGCAAACTGAAAATGTTGGTACTAGATTGATGGAGCTCAAAACCTTACATTGCATGAGGTCCATTAGTTACAGCTCTATCACAACAACTAGTACTAACATTGGCATTGAAAATGAAAAGGAAGCCCAACGCCCCCTTCCGCATTCCTCGCTGTGCTTTACCTCTGTCGGTGTCCACACAGCCGGTGCTGCGGTCCATGAATTTGAAACCCTGCTCCTTCTGCAGGGCTTCCTGGACAGATTTGAGTGATTCTGATTGGTCAGCGCAAGAACATCATATCACCCTGAACTGTCTTACCTTTTGTGAACTGACCTTATTAATGTGTGTGTGTGTGTGTGTATGTATGTGTGTGTGTATGTATGTGTGTATGTATGTGTGTGTGTGTATATATGTGTGTATGTGTGTGTGTGTGTGTGTGTGTGTGTGTGTGTGTGTGTGTGTGTGTGTGAGAGAGAGAGATCTCATCACAACAAAATCAACACAGGGATAGCGATACATACATTGAATACATGGTATCATACATGGCCCATGCCTCAATTGATTCCCAGTTGGGCGTGTGTCTTCCAAAGAAGGCAGCAAGAGCCCAAACATGTGAGCCACCTCCGGCGTACGGCCCTAATAGGCCGTCATTACCTATCCCAATCAACATTTGTGATGGTATTAACATGGGTAAGAAATGGGCTCCTGGGCCCGGGTGGTCCAGCCTCCCCTCCTATTTTCCTTTTTTTTTTCAAGAAAGTAGACTAAAAGCAGGTGGAAATGGAGAGGAAGAGGGGGGGGGGGGGGGAGATTGCACGAGCAAGGATACAGCAAGGCGCCCCTGAGGGCGTAATCTACTCGGTGGATATTTCCAACACTGAAGGATCAAGTACCACTCCCGCAGCAGAGTGGTCGGGCATCACTCAGTCTCTCTGAGAGACTGTCCCTCCTCCGGATATTGAGAGACTGTTATATGAGAGACTGTTCCACATTTGCCAGGTTCTGGTGTACGCCTCTGGTCTTTGCTGGCTGGAGAGGATCAAGTCTTCCATGCGGCTGATCTCGTCCACTTTTTTTGAGCCAAAGAGCAATTGTCGGCGGATGAGGGGATTTCCAGTGAAGAGGCACGCAGGCCTTAGCCGCGTTTAAGAGATGACCCACAATTGATTTTTTGTAGAAAAAGTACGCCGGGTCATCCGGCACCGTACTCTGTGAATTTCTGGGTGATGCGGCGTACCTCTCTCCAGAATCCCCTGATCCGAGGACATGACCAGAATACATGTAAAAGGTTACCCCTGTCTTGTTGACATCTCCAACAGATGGCTGTAGAGGTAGGGAAAATTGTATTCAGGAGGTCTGGGGTTTTGTACCATCGTACAAGGATTTTATAATTTGTCTCCTGTATTTTGGAACATAGAGAGGACTTGTGGGTAAATCTGATTATGTTTTGTTTTTTAGTAGTAGAAAATTGTGTATTCAGATCCCTCTCCCACTTTGTGAGAGCCGATGCCAGTTTACTTTTTTGTCTGTGCATTGCTGGGTAAATGTCCCTTCACTTCTTGTCCCAGAGATGCAACTGGAAGTTAAAGGAGCAGGTGTCCCCATTGGAACACCTACCTACACTCCATATACTGCATATGGCTACCTATACTCAACTGTACTGGCCTCTTTAGCGAAGGAACGGTGATGGCACAAAGGCACTTCTCACATAATAAACATTTGTTGGGTACCTTTCCTAAAAACAGCCAGGATCAGATCAGCCTTGGCAAAACTGACACTTTGGTTTTATAGTATAGAATATTTGCATGCCGGCTTCCATTTTTACCCCTACTCATTATTTTACATTTTATAATCTGTGTATATCGGCTTGCATTTTACCTGTGCACTTTTTTTTTTTTCTGGCAGGTGACACAAGATATCCGTTGCTTGGTCAGCCATTACAGTACAATGCTCCTCAGTTAGTGCACGGACATATAACAAGTCAACAGGTTCATAACCATTCTTCAATCTGCATTTCATCTTTGGAATGTGATGGAGAGGATTTGACATAATAGACAAACCCCTGAGCATAAATTCTACATGTACTTTAATCTCAGACATAGATCCCGTATGTAAGCCATATGGATCAGTACATATTGGGGTTGATTTACTAAAGGAAATTGGACTGTGCTCTTCCCAAGTGCAGTTGTTCCAGAGCTTGGTAAATGAGGACAAGTACTGCTGACTTCATTATCCAATCATGCGCAAGCAAAAATGCGGTTAGTCTTGCATGTGATTGGGTAGTCTTTGCAAAGAGAAGGTTCTCATTTACTAAGCAATGGAGCAACTGCACTTGCAGAGTGCACAGTCTATTTGCCTTTAGTAAATCAACCCTATCTATATTGTCTGCTCTTCATATATTAACTTATTCTGCAAAGAGCAGCGATGAAGTGCACAGTTACCTGCAGAAAACAATTAGTTTGCTGTGTTCAGGCCAGTAAGAGCTGAATTGGGAAACCTTTCTATTGATTACGGCATTTTGCTTTATTAAAATGCAAGATCAATGTTAATGGACTGGTAGTAGTTGCATAGGGCCAAGCTTGTCCGTTTTTAGAGATTTACTTATTCCTAATATTCAGTTTATACCCATCAAATAGACTTTTGTATGTTGAAAATGTTAAGATTTTTTTTTTTTTTTTGTGGTGATTTTGAACTTGGAAGTTATATGGGGGAAAAAGAATGTTTACTTACAATAATATATGGCAACTGTTCTGGCAGTGTTTGGATAGCTTGAGGAGTAAAATTCAGTATTTTGCTGTGACAAGAGGTAGGTACTTGGGATATACAGGATCATGAATCAGAGCTTGCTTGGCTGCTGATTGGTCAGGCCACCAGTGATCCATACCCCTGACATCACAGATGTCCACCTCTTTAAGAGCATAGGAAACGTATGTGCTGGCCAGGCAATGCCAGCACAGGTACCCTTGGCTACAGGCCTGGCCTTATTTAACCACGAAAAGTCCATTAAAAGTAGAATAGACTTAAAAGTGCATTTCCACCTTCATATTGAACAGGTGCGTTACTCTGTTCTGCTCATCGGTGTTCTCCACTGCAACTCTGCCATTGCAATGCATACAGTACACCAGGGGTGTCAAACTCAATTTCACCGAGGGCCGCATCAGCATTATGATTGCCCTCAAAAGGGCCGGTTGTATCTGTAAGATTAGATGTCGAGCGCATCTCCATCCCCTTATGTCAAGAGCCCCCCCCCCCCCCCACCATCAGAAGTTGAGTCCACCACTCTCCCTTACATCACAGTGCACCCCCTTTCCTTAAGCTGCTGCTGGGAAGAAGCTGGATGCATTGCTTAAAAGCAGAAAGTAAGGGTCTTGAGGAGGACCAGAGGAGGGCGCGGGCCACATGAAATGGCCTGGAGGGCCCGATTCGGCCCACGGGCCTTGTGTTTGACACCTGTGCAATACACCAATCCTGCACTGTTATTGGCTAACACTTTTTGACCACAGTTCCCTTTCCAGAGAGATGTAAGTGGGATTTCCTTAAACACAGGGCTGACAAAAGCTCCATTCACACTTGTGCAACTTTGGACACATTAAGTTGCATGTAGCCCATTGATTTCAAAGGCACCTATTCATATTGTGCGACTTAAAAGTGCATGCACTACTTTGATGCGACTTGGTGCCAGAGAGTGTAAAGTCAGATCAAAGTTGCACTGGAAATCATCACGCAACGTATGGAACCTAAAGCATTCATACAAGCTGTTGGCTGTAAACGCATCTTACTCTTGGGTGTGGAACAGCAGTCTGAAGTGGACAGCCAATCGCAGTGCAAAACCTGTGCAAGTGTAACTGCAGAGCGCAAATTAAAGGGAAGCATCCAGCATACATAACATGAGTTCTATGTATTGTGATCAGATGTAACCCTTTTAAATTGATTGCTGTGGGAGGCAATGGTGAGCAGGTGGGAGGAAGAGAGGCAACATTCCCCCAAGAAACAATTGAGCAATACTTGCATGAAGGCATTAATTCACTGTATGGAAATTAAAACTGGGCACACACTTTCGTTTCAGAACAGCGTTGTATTGAGGTCTGTTAAAGGGAACCTGTTTACCTTTTAAAGTTGCTAAATAACTTGCAGAGGTATAAAGCAGGAACATGGAGAGGTGTGCAGAGATGTGCATAGCCCCGACATGCTCTACTATGCAAATGGCAACCTCAGGAACTGAAGTTGTACTTGGGCTTGCCCCATTCCGCCTTGTGTTGGGAAGTGGACAAGAAAATTGTTTCCCCTGGGGTGAGATTTTATAAGTCAGACACTGATGTGTATAAAAGGGTTTTTAATAGTACACAATGAACATGTGATGTCCTGTGTGTTGGGAGAGACACAAGACTCTGGGCTGGAGCAATGGATGTTTATTTCAGTACAGGTTGTACACTGCAACATGCATCTCAGGACAGTACATCTTATCTGCTTTCTACATGCGCACACTCTAAGATGGCTGCTATGCCCCTTGACCCTTGTCATCACTGCTGGGTGGAGCCAGCCTTAAAGTGCCAGTACATGTGGAACCCTTCAGGTATAACAGAACATGATTACAAATGTATATAAAAAACATGCAACAAAAACAAGGTGTGCATGTGTGTGACAAACGGCATACACAGTACAAAACAGCACATATACAACAGTGACACCAAGACTCTCCTGTAATGGTTGTTCCCTAGTACCCAACGCATTTCTGGTGTTTAGCCGTCATCAGGGGTCACAGATGGGGAGCAATGTAGTCACGGTTCTTTTTAAAGCGGATGTAAACCCACATTTTTTTATTTTTTTGTCACAATGTAGAGTATAAGATTTGCCATCATCTGTGCCCAATCTGACCACACAGAGTTAATCCAGCGCTGAGTAATCCTCTTTTAATGTTCAGTGAAAATTAGCAGAATTTCAGATAAAAACCTGTCTAAATAAAAAGTCCGTTTCTCTCTTCTTGTTTTGAGTGACAGGTTATTTGCATATCTAGCTTGGACATGTTAATCATAACATGAGGTGATCCAAAGTTCATTGTAGATTACCAGGATGTGTTATGTGGGGGAGGGGTGGATTTCTCACTTTTTTATACTGTGGATCACCTCCTGTTATGATAAACATGTCCAAGCTAGATATGTAAATAACCTGTCACTCAAAGCAAGAAGAGAGAAACTGACTTTTTATTTAGACAGGTTTTTATCTGAAATTCTGTTAATTTTCACTGAACATTAAAAGAGGATTTCTCAGATCTGGATTAACTCTGTGTGGCAAGACTGGGCACAGATGATAGGAAATCGTATTGTGACATAAACTGGACATCCCCTTTAACTCAAATAGAGTGTTCTCGTATGAAAAATTTCATAAATGCAGATAAATCTGAGTGTCAATCCGACACCAGCTGGGTAGAATCAGACTCGAGCTCTGTAGTTGAAATGGTGAGCAGCAGTGTCCAGACCTCAATGGTGCAGTATGGAACAATATAGGCTCAGCAGGTGAAAATACAGCACTGTCCGGACCTCAAATAATGTAATGCCAACTAGTGGATGGCTCAAAGAAGAATCCTTTTTCAACTGCTGCAGTTAATATTAAGCCCCCCCCCCCCCGTCTCCATATACACATTTGTCCATATGACTGGCGTTATTCCTCCTATGCGCTGCCTAGTTTATACACATCAGTGTCTGGCTTATAAAATCCCACCCCAAGGGGAACACATTTCTTGTCCATTATTTTAGGGATGTGGCCAATACACTGATCTCATTGAGATGGTGACTTCCTCTTTTTTCATAGTGTTGGGAAGTGAGGCTTTCTATAACAGCGATTGACCATCAGGTCAGGCATTTCCTGAAGTCAGCATTTGTATTTTAAAGTACCCCAGACCTTGGTGTCGGGTGGATATGTGAACATTCCTTAAGGCATTGTCAAGGTCCTGCTTTACACCTTGCAAAAGGTTTGCCGACTTTGAAGTAAATACAGGTTTTCTTTAAAGCATATTTAAAGCCAACACTTTTTTTTCCATAGTTATTTGAGTAGGAAATTATTAAAAACATTGTACATTTTTTGGCCATCTGCATACCTATGGGGAGAATTATCTTCCTGACCTGTAGAACTCTTAATGTTTAGATTCCTGTGTGTTTTCTCCAAACTACAATCCCACAGTCCTCATGGAAACGAGCGATTTCTGATCTGGTGGTAACATAACGTTTCGAATTTATCCCTTTAATTTTTAGTCCTGGTGACCATGGTCCAAATAGTGAGGGTAAACTTCCACAGTGGGGCTCAGACACCAAAAAAACAAAACAAAATAAAAACCTGAAATGTGTATTGGAGACCTCGGATTCGACATTGGTAATTCATGGTGGAAGAATGTCAAAAACCATGTGCCTCCTTGCTTGAGGCCTGAAGTTTAAGATATGCACATATAAAAAAAGTCAGTGACAGACCAGAGATCCAAAAGTCCAAAATCTTTGTATAATGGTACATGCTCATAACAAAATATTATGGAACAGTTAAAACATTTCAGGTTTCGGACACACTCTCCATTCATCAGAGCTTCAAAATGCTTAAACAAATGGCAACCACCCAGCCTATACCTAGCCTTTGCAAGGAGCACGTGGAAGGGCGACGCACATCCAAAACTAACAAAATTTCCCAGTTCACTTACCAGCCAGCCTGCAACAAACCGACATAGCCCTGTCTAACAGTTTATGTTAAAAATAGGGGTTTAGTTGCAAGTCATAGTGGCCAGGTCAGGGCGTCCCAGTGTGCTGCAGGCCTAACTCTCTCTAAATTTAAGTGTCTCCCAAATTGGAGCACATAACTAGCAGTCAGGTTAAGGGCAGTTGTGTTTGGAGGGACCCTGTCTAACAAGTCACATTAAAAGCAAAGGGTGTTTAGTCTAACATATGTGTCAGCCGTCCATAAATACTCAAAAGAGCTGTGGTGGGTGTGACCTGCTACTACTGCTCTTTACTATACAATACAGGGACTAAAAGCAAGCTCTGGAGTCCAACTTACAGCGTTTTTAAGACTTTATGAAAGGGGGAGTGTCTGAATCTTGAAATGCGTTGGCTGTTCCATATTGTCTTATGTGCAAACATTAAAAGATTTTGGACACCAAGATCTTTTGAACTGGCGCTTACTTTGGCAATAAAAACCTGACCGGAAATCTAACCCTTCCTGATTTTTATCCCAAACTAAAAAAAAGTTTTGGCTTTAGATGCATTTTTACATTTTCGTGGCCAAAGCTGTGCATTTTATATATGTGTTCTGCATCTCCTAGGGTCAGTCTGGACACAGACATGGAAATCGGGGAAAAAAAACGGTAAAAAAAGCTGCTTCCACTGACCTTTCTGCTGGTGAACCAGGTGAGAACAGACGAGCATGGGGAAGACGACGTTTTTTGTGTTTTTGTTTTTGTGTTATGTTAACCCAGCCAGTGAAATCTCATATAAGCACTAGGCTGTTAATGTAGGGTGATTGTAAACAATCACTTTTTTTTTTTTTTTTAATAACAAAGCTGTTATAGTTGCCTGCCTTGTGTAATGATTTTGCACAGACCAGCCCCAATCCTCCTCTTCTTGGGCCCCCCACTGATGCTCCTGGCTGTCCCCTCCTCATAGTGAGTATAAAAGGGGGCAAGGGGGAGCTTCTTGCAGAAGGTTAATTTTAATGCATAGAATCCATGAAAAAAAAAACTACTACTTTAAATTGCAACATTTATTTTGTTAAAATGATGCCTACTGATCCAGCTATGAAGGTCTTTGTTTAGCTTCTGTCATAGGGTGACAACGCTATATCCCCCTATTCTCATGTGGTGTCACCCTGCCACATGGACTCATAATGACAAGCAGCTGAGCTGATGCTCATTGCATAGGCACAATCTGTTGTCACCATCAGTAGTCTTACCCCAACAAATGGCATGTAGCCATCACTGGAGTGCAAGTAGGCGGGTTGGAAAGAGACTGGGGGGGCAATACATTTTTTTATTTTGTGTAAACACATTTTTAGATCCAAATCGACTTTGAACAATGCAAATTTGAGAATGAAGATGGCTATCTGATAATAAAAACGTCAACGTTTTGTGAGTTAGTGGATGTAAACCCAAAAAAACATTTATTTTTATTCATTTTTTTATGTCACAATGTAGAGTATAAGATTTCCTATCATCTGTGCCCAGTCTTGCCACACAGGATTGATCAGAGCTGGATTAACTATTTTATTGTTCAGTGAAAATTAACAAAATTCCAGATAAACCTGTCTAAATAAAGTCTGTTTCTCTCTTCTTGTTTTGAGTGACAGGTTATTTACATATCTAGCTTGGACATGTTTATCATAATATGAGGAGATCCAAAGTTCATTGTATATTACCAGGATGTGTTATGTGGGGGAGGGGTGGATTTCTCATTTTTTATACTTTGGATCACCTCATGTTATGATTAACATAACCTATGATGAACATGTCCAAGCTAGATATGTAAATAACCTGTCACTCAAAGCAAGAGAGAAACTGACTTTTTATTTAGACAGGTTTTTTTCTGGAAGTCTGTTAATTTTCAATTTTCACTGAACAATAAGAGGATTGATCAGAGCTGGATTAACTTTGTGTGGCAAGACTGGGCACAGATGATAGGAAATCTTATACTCTACATTGTGATATCAAATTTTTTTTTGGGTTTACATCCACTTTAATAAAGGCCAAGTTGTGAAGTAACCATTTCGTCAGTGCCTTCGGGCATTTACAGTTGTCCTGACAGCATTACATCTAAAGGAGTCTCATTTCTTCCAAATCTTATGCTGACCATACACTATACGAAAAATCGGCTGAACTCCTTTTCGAAAAACTAAGATTCGGCCGTGAGAACAAACCATATAACCATCACGTAATGACCGAATAAATATGTTTTTTTGTTTTTTTACATATACCCAGTGCAGACAGGTCGGACGGGAAGCACATTGACCTTTCAATTTATCATCCTTTTTTTTGTTTGTTTTTTTGGGCTCAAAAATATCCCAACGACTTTCTAATTTGTGTCCATTAACTAGCCAAAAAACGAACGAACTGGCCAAATGATCGAATTTCAGATGGTTTTTCATATAGTGTATGGCCAGCATTACGCCTGTAAAGCTGTGAAATTTTGGAGCTCTAAACTAAACCAAAAAAAAGTATTCCAATGCTCTGTGTAGGACATTCCTCCTAGGAGGTTACAAGCTTATCTCCTTCCACAACTAAGAAATATTGCTTTCTTATCTCCTCCTCTTGTTCCTGTCACTGTCGCTATCTGTCTTGATTAATTGCAGGGAGAAGATCAGTGACGCCAATCAAATCTTCTATTTGCAATAGGGGAAAGCGCAGCCTGGTTGAGGGAAAAAGCCTTGACTAGTAGCATTCTGATTGTATAGCAAGGAGACTACTACTACCTATAGTCCCAGGGAGGGGATGACATGACAATTATTCCTGGCAAGGAGCAAATATGAGCACTGGAGGGGGGTGTATTTTCCCCAACAGTTAGGTAGATCTCTCCATATTTCCTTCAAACTTCAACACATTACTTCCTTTAACATAAAACCATTCAACTAATTTCCTGCCCCAGTGGAGCGTATCATGGAATGTCCCTTTAGTCGTAGTCACAAAAATGCTGCCAGAACATACAAACGCAATGTATAGGCTGATTTGCTAATGCTGCTTTCACACTGAGCAGTTTTCAGGCACTTTACCGCTAGAAATGGCCTCTAACGCCTGAATACCGCCTCCCATTTGTTTCAGTGTGACTTTTCACACTAAGGTGGGGCGCTTGCGGGATGTTCTGAAAAGTCCTGCAAGCACCATCTTTGGGGCAGTCTGGGTGCGCGGTATAGATGCCAATAGACTTTTTGCAGAAAAAAAAACTATCCATTCATTTGTCAGCCTTGGAGGAGAAGCTGATGGGTGACTTGTGTGTTGTCCAGGCTTTGGATGTCTAACATTCTATAAACATGCATGTGCGCTGGAGCCAAACATTGACATGTAGTCCTGACATTTGTCACAAGTGACGTTATGAGTGTATGCTTTCCTACCCAGATGTTCAGGGAAGCAGTACAATTGGGTGTACAGAAGTGGACTTTTAGTGTCATTTAGAGGCATTTCACACTGCTAGCAAGGCTGCGTCAGCTGCACTTTAGCAGCGCTTTACTGCCGTTACAGCGGCACTTTTCGGGCGCTAGCGAGGCACTTTTATCCCTGCTAGCAGCTGAGGAAAGGGTTAAAACTGCCTGCAAAGCACCACTTTGTGGGCGCTTCGGCAGCACTGCCCATTGATTTCAATGGCAGGGCCAGTTTAGGAGCGGTGTATACACCACCCCAAAGACGCTGCTTGCAGGACTAATTTTTTGGTCCTGCAAGTGCAGCGCCCCAGTGAGTAAGCACTCTGGCTTTCACACTGGGGAGGCTCAAGAGGCGCTTTACAGACGTTTTTTGTTTTGTTCCACTAAAACACCTGAAAAGCGCCTTCAGTGTGAAAGGGGTCTTACTGTAACGAGCCGATTTCACCTATACGCTTCTGTCTGATGAAATATATTCGGCTTCTACAACTTTAGCTGTAATTAGAGAGTGGAAGATTTTGTTATAATTACTGTTATCTCTTGCCTTTTCTCTCCATGGTTGCAGTCATCGGTAAGGTCTTAGAAATCACAGAACTGCCAGACGGGATAAGTCGCAAAGATGCAGAAATGCTTTTTGGCGAACTCTTTAAAGTAGGTGCTAAAATCCGGTGGCTCCGGGACCCCCACTCGCAGCAGACACCGCACCAACAGCAACATAACCAACACTACTGCAGCAGTGGAGACAACCACACGAGTACGGAACAGCCCAACCCTTCCACAGACTTGGCCTCTACTTACACCATCGTCGCCACCTTCCCCACAGTGTCCGCCGCACAGATTGCACTGAAAAAACACAATAATTTAATGAACAAGTTTAGACTGAGAACAAGTAGAAAGCCCTACGACCTTCACATCCTAGAAAGAGCAAGCTCTCAATAGAAAGGACATGGAGGCCTGGTCACCATGGGGTCGGCCTCCACCTCAGTCCCCACCAACGATTGAAAAGTGCTTCTCTTCTGTACAGAGACAACACTGTTGATTTCGAACGATCATGACCTAGTAAACTGAAGACCATCCTATGGAACCGGCATAGAAGAAAATCGAAAGCAGGATTGAACCCTCTTCCCTTCCCCTTTTATAGTCTGTTTGTTTTATATTTATATTTCTGTATTGGACCCAAACTTCTCTTGTACAGAGGAAAAATTGTTGTTCATACTGAATGCCCATGATGGAAAAAGAAAAAATGAAAGAAAAAAATGAAAAAAAAAAACAAAACAAAAAAACCAAGTCTGTGTTTTCTACTCCTTTCTTTTTTTCAAAGCCAGCACTTTGCCATCCATTTTCCTAGAACAGGGTGGGGAAACTTAAACGCTGCACTAAAAAATTAAATAAATAAAAAGATTCTATATACAATACATAGAAATATATATTATAATAATTATAGACCTACTACTGTTTGGAAGAGACATCTAGTTCTGTTCCCCTGATGTCCAAGGGGATGCCGTTAAAACTACTGGTTCTCTTCACCATGCCCTTCAGAAGTTCTATAATTTAAGGCTTTGTGAAAATTCATTGTAAATAAATTATGTTTCTCACTAAATTCACCTTTAATTGTGGTTTATAATTGTTTTGGTCTGTTTTCTTGCTAACTGGGTTTTTTTCTCAGGCGCAGGGACTCTTTTAATAAAGAAGGAAGTGCAATAGTTTGAAGGCTTAAAGAAAGAAGGGCATGGGTTTGAAGGCTTAAAGAAAGAAGGGCATGGGTTTGAAGGCTTAAAGAAAGAAGGGCATGGGTTTGAAGGCTTAAAGAAAGAAGGGCATGGGTTTGAAGGCTTAAAGAAAGAAGGGCATGGGTTTGAAGGCTTAAAGAAAGAAGGGCATGGGTTTGAAGGCTTAAAGAAAAAAGGGCATGGGTTTGAAGGCTTAAAGAAAGAAGGGCATGGGTTTGAAGGCTTAAAGAAAGAAGGGCATGGGTTTGAAGGCTTAAAGAAAGAAGGGCATGGGTTTGAAGGCTTAACCACTTGCTGCCCGCCATATAGCAAAATTACGGCGGCAAAGTGGTTGCGATATCCTGACTGGACATCATATGACTTCGGCAGAATATCAAGCCGCTGCTTTCCCCCGGGGGCGCGCATTGGCTTATCGGTGTTGTGATGTGTCAGTCTGACACACCGCAACTCCGATCTAGGTAGAGTCCACCCGGATGGCCACCCCACTAGACCACCTTGAATGCCCCCCGTAGACCACCAGGGAATGCCAATCTGTGCCCAGGCAGCTGCCAATCGGTGCCTACTGCTGCCACCAGGGATGCCTACCAGTGCCACCCATATGTACCCATCAGTGCAGCCTTTCAGTGCCACCCATGAGTGCCCATTAGTGCCACCTCATCAGTGACACTTTATCAGTAAAGTAGAAAACAACATTTTATTACTAAACAAACATATTTTTTTTTTTCGGTCTTTATTTGTTTAGCAAAAAATAAAAATGCAGGGGTCATCAAATACCACCAAAAGAAAGCTCTATTTGTGGGAACAAAATTATAACATTATAACATTTTTGTTTGGGTACAGTGTAGCATGCAATTCTTTTAATTGTCTTTTACAGCACTGAAAGTCAATTAAAGAAAAAAGTCAGAAAAAAAGATGGGAAAAATGTCTGGGAAAAAGTCAGAAAAGAGGTAAAAAATTTCAGAAAAAAAGTCAGGGGGAAAAGGTAAAAAAAAGTCAGGGGAAAAAAAGACAAGAAAAAAAGGTCAGGGGGAAAAAAGCCAGAAAAGAGGTAAAAAAAATAAGTCGGGGGGGGGGGGGGGGGGGAAGGCAGAAAGGTCAGGAAAAAAGTCAGAAAAAAATCTGAGAAAATAAAGTCGGAAAAAAGTCAGAATTTTTTTTGGAAAAAAAGTCAGCCTGGAAAAAATAAATAAAAAGTCAAGAGAAAAAAATCTGAGAAAATAAAGTCAGAATAAAGTGTCAGAGAAAATGAAAAGTCAAAAAATGTCAGAAAAACGAATCGGAGAAAATAAGTCATTGCGCATTGCGGGTGGTATTAACCCTTTTTCGGCCGCTCCACACGGCTAGCGGCCGAATACTGCGGCAATTCCAACGTTATAGCACCTCGATACCACCACCGCATGTCCTGCCCCAGTGTGAAAGGGGCCCTAGATTATTATTTTTTTATTCAAGGGATTTTCAGGTAAGAGGTGGCTAACTGGTTTCCCTATTGGAAGATTTCCTCCTGCTCCAGTGACTAAAGTTTAACGTCTCCCATTACTAGAGAGGGTCAATCTCCCGAATAGGGTTGCAGACAGCAAAAAAAAAAGGCATCATGACCCTTCCACTTTCTATCCAAAAAAAAAATTTAAAGTGACACTAAACTTTATTTAAAGACAAACAAAAAAAACTCCTTTCTATTGCTCTTGGCCGCCTCCAAATTCTTTTATTCTTTTTATTTTTCTGCTGCTGTGATCTGACTTCTGGTTAGAGGGTGGCAACATTCATTCCTCATGGTCCTACACTGGCACAACCAGTTGACTTTGGTAACTGTAGAATCATTTTGGTCTGGGAATGCTTTCTCTGATGCAACTGTGCAGGCTCCTGCAGATGCCCTCAAGGAAACAAAAGTAGAATCAAACTGTTGGACCTTTGATGACACCCCCCCCCCTTTCTTATATATATATGTATATGTGTATGTATGTGTGTGTGTGTGTGTGTATGTATGTATATGTATATGTGTATATATATATATATATATTATAATGCTTTACTTCCCCACATATACTAATACAACCTTTTTCAACCATGGTTCCTTGGCGAAATACAATTGCATACAAGCCAGCGTGTGGATGAAGGCTGCACAAAGCCACAGGCTTTTATTGTGGGCCATTACGACCTTCTAACTGCCAATAACATCAGTTGATAAGGAGGATGTCAGTTACCTGTATAGCATCCTTGTTTAACCCTCCCCTGCCCCTCTACATCAGCACTGGGGTCACATTAGTGGAGTGATGGCGAAAAACTGAAGAAGAAGAGAACATTGGAATACTAGTCAGTACTAGTTGTCATCTCTAACGTTGGGTCTCCTACGTGTGTGGAAGTTGCTGCATTATGTAAAACAATTAGAATAGTGTTTACATTTTAGGATGGGGTGCCCTGTGACTCCAATATTTTGGAGGTGGCCTTGAGATTGTCCATAATTATAAAGGTTGCATTGACTGAAAAAAGTTGGGAAACCCTGTACTAATGAATGTGTGAAGATGTTTGAAAGGTTTATTTATCCTAAAAATAAAAATCGTCAGTGCCCCGACCCAGCACATGGCCTCTGTCAACAAAAGGGTATTCTTTAATGGGAAATTAATCAGTGATCTGATCAAAGTAATTGGAAGCTGAAGAACTACTGCAACCTGCATATAACATTAACCAAAAGTATATAGATGCACATCAATATGGAAATAATACAAGCTTTATATAAGAGAATAACCGTACACACAGTATATACAGTGCCTTGCGAAAGTTTTCGCCCCCCTTGAACTTTGCGACCTTTTGCCACATTTCAGGCTTCAAACATAAAGATATAAAACTGTCATTTTTTGTGAAGAATCAACAAGTGGGACACAATCATGAAGTGGAACGAAATTTATTGGATATTTCAAACTTTTTAAACAAATAAAAAATGGAAAAATTGGGCGTGCAAAATTATTCAGCTCCTTTATTTTCAGTGCAGCAAACTCTCTCCAGAAGTTCAGTAAGGATCTCTGAATGATCCAATGTTGACCTAAATGACTAATGATGATAAATAGAATCCACCTGTGTGTAATCAAGTCTCTGTATAAATGCACCTGCACTGTGATAGTCTCAGAGGTCCATTTAAAGCGCAGAGAGCATCATGAAGAACAAGGACCACACCAGGCAGGTCTGAGATACTGTTGTGGAGAAGTTTAAAGCCGGATTTGGATAAAAAAAATATTTCCCAAGCTTTAAACATCCCAAGGAGCACTGTGCAAGCGATAATATTAAAATGGAAGGCGTATCAGACCACTGCAAATCTACGAAGACCTGGCCGTCCCTCTAAACTTTCAGCTCATACAAGGAGAAGACTGATCAGAGATGCAGCCAAGAGGCCCATGATCACTCTGGATGAACTGCAGAGATCTACAGCTGAGGTGGGAGACTCTGTCCATAGGACAACAATCAGTCGTATACTGCACAAATCTGGCCTTTATGGAAGAGTGGCAAGAAGAAAGACATTTCTTAACCACTTCAGACCCGAGAACGTCCCTGGACATCCTCGGCTTTGTGCGGCGATGTCTAAATGATGCCTGCAGCTGCCTGATTCTGTGCACCAGAAGAACAATCAAAGCGGCGGTTCCGCCGCTTGATCGTTCTAGGCAGTGGGAGGGGACGTCCCCCCTCCCCCTCCTATGTGGGGGACATGGCTGCATTTGTGGGGGACATGGCTGCATTTGGGGACACATTTAAAAAAAGTATCGGTATTTGGTATCGGCGACTACTTGAAAAAAAGTATCGGTACTTGTACTCGGTCCTAAAAAATTGGTATCGGGACAACCCTAAAGACAATGATCCAAAACATAAAGCAAAATCTACAATGGAATGGTTCACAAATAAACATATCCAGGTGTTAGAATGGCCAAGTCAAAGTCTAGACCTGAATCCAATTGAGAATCTGTGAAAAGAACTGAAAACTGCTGTTCACAAACGCTCTCCATCCAACCTCACTGAGCTCGAGCTGTTTTGCAAGGAGGAATGGGCAAAAATTTCAGTCTCTCGATGTGCAAAACTGATAGAGACATACCCCAAGCGACTTACAGCTGTAATCACAGCAAAAGGTGGCGCTACAAAGTATTAACTTAAGGGGGCTGAATAATTTTGCACGCCCAATTTTTTAGTTTATTTGTTGAAAAAGTTTGAAATATTCAATACATTTTGTTCCACTTCATGATTGTGTCCCACTTGTTGTGGATTCTTCACAAAAAATTACAGTTTTTTTATCTTTGTTTGAAGCCTGAAATGTATACTGATGAATATTTTCGCAAGGCACTGTACTGTAGTTATTAATAGAGATACCGCCAGATGAATGTTGCAACAAAGTCCAGTTGCAGGGGCCACCGACGATGATGCCATTTCAGTCTTTATGTCGGAAACCTGAAGACAAAATCAGCGGTCACAGGGGGTATACTCCAACTGTTGCCCAACCAAAAAGAAAACCCTCCGGGGGAAGATAAAAAGAGAATATGCCCCCCCGGATAAAGACGCCAAGACTAGACCGTGCCGCGTACAGAATGGTTTATTGGTACAAAATTAAGCAATCACATAATATCTGACACTCAAATACCCCTCACCATCAGCCAAATATATTAAATTAATCAGACAATGTTGTCTACATAAAAGCTGCATTGTAAAGTGCATGCATGCAGAAGTTCTCTGGCTGGATCACCAGCTGGAAATATATCCAGTTGGACTGTGATTGCTTAATTTTGGTGGGGGCGCATATTCCCTTTTTATCTTCCCCCGGAGGGTTTTCTTTTTGTATTCATAATTGCCAATGAAGACTGCACGCTAATCAGTGAGTCCACAACCAATGGGATACTGTGATAGGAGGGCCACCCTGCACAGTTTTTTCAAATTGGTGAGCATATGACCTGCCCCCCCCCCCCCTTTTCTTGTTATCCAACCAGCCTGGATTGGAACTTCTCACCGGCAGGAACTGTGATGTTACACTGTAACTCAGAGTCTATTTACTCTGTGCTTTAGTCCCTCCCTACTACAGAAAGGAAGCATATCAAGGTTTTTCCCAATCAGAAGTTCTGAATGACCAAGAGAGTACGTTGTCTTTTAAGAAAACGGTATAGGGTCTTTAGGAATGGGGATAAGGTTAAGTAGAGTTGCTAGAGCCAATCTAAAGAAGGACATAAAAGAGGCCAAATTTGTTTATAAAAATAGAATTGAAGAATATTTTAGAGGGGATGATGCATGTAAAGGCTGGAAAGGGATAAAACATATCCTAAATCATAAAGAGAACACTCACAAGGGTATAAACTTTAATATTCAACTGGCTGAAGAATTAAACAATTCAAGTTTTGAAGTAGTAGTACCCCAGCAAACACAACTTTTAAGCCTGCGTACAGGAGAAGCTGCACCTGTGATGCAGGAACATGAGGTGCGTCAGGCATTCAAGTCTGTTAATGTTAGGGAATCGTTGGGTCCAGATGGGGTCCCAGGGAGCGTTGTTAGGTAAGGCCTGTGCCCACCAATTTGCAGGGGTCTTTACTAATATATTTAACCAATCATTATTGGCCACAGTTCCAACCTTCTTAAAATCTATAAAAACTATTATCCCGATACCCCCTCAAAAAAATATAGATAGTTTGAAGGACTATAGGCCAGTTGCACTTACCCAAATTAATAATAATAATAAAGTGCTTTGAGGGTCTGGTTTTACAACGTATTAAGGCAGCTTTACCGGGTAGTTTTGACCCTCATCAATTTGCGTACAGAGCCAATAGGAGCACTGAGGCTGCTATTGCTCTTGCACTACATGTGGCTTTAAGTCAGATTGTTGTTTATTGACTATAGTTCGGCTTTCAACACCATTGTCCCAGATCTATTGGCGGAGAAGATGTTGAACCTTTGCTCTTGGATAAAGGACTTCTTGGTAGACCACCAACAGGTGGTCATACTGGGTAAGCATGTTTCTTCCCAGCATGTGGTCAGCATAGGTGTACCACAGGGTTGTGTACTGAGCCCCCTACTTTACTCTCTATAAACTTGTGATTGTACTTCTTGCTTTTCTATAAATAGTATCATTAAATTTGCAGATGTTGCCACCATAGTGAGTTGCATCACACAAGGAGATGAAAAGCATTATAGGGAAGAGATGGCTAATATAGTAGAGTGATGTGAGGCAAACAATTTGTCATTAACCCACCGGGAAGACCAATAAATGAATAATTGATTTTAGGAAGACTTAGGCCGTGTACACACGATCGGTCAATCCGATGAGAATGGTCTGATGGACCGTTTTCATCAGACCAAACCGATCGTGTGTGGGCCCCATCGGTTATTTATCCATCGGTTAAAAAAATGTAAACTTGTTTTAAAATTAACCAATGGATACCTAACCGATAGAAGAAAAAAAAAAACGATCGTTTGTAGGCACGTCCATCGGTTAAAAATCCACGCATGCTCAGAATCAAGTCGACACATGCTTGGAAGCATTGAACCTCATTTTTTTCAGCACGTTGTTGTGTTTTACATCACCGGGTTCTGACACGATCGTTTTTTTAACCGATGGTGTGTAGGCACGACTGACCCATCAGTCAGCTTCATCGGTTAACTCAGGGGGTCTCCAATCATTCTAAACAAAGGGTCGGTTTATTGTCCTTCAGACTCTTGGAGGCCTGACTTTGGCCAGCGGGAGTAGAAATTTTCCTGGCATCGTTGGTGAACATCTGGTATTAGGGTGAGGAATAGTGCCCTATTTCTGGTATCATAGGGAGTAATAGTGCTCTATTGGTTGTGTCAGTGGGAGAAATGGTGCGCCATTGTCGGTGTCAGATGGCAGAATAGTGTCTCATATCATTGGGAGGGATAGTGCCCCAAGGGCGAATAAAGGCAAGCAAAGGGCCGCAGTTTGGAGACGACTGGGTTAACTGATGGAAAAATCCATCAGACTGTTCGGTTTGACCGATCGTGTGTATAGGTAGGGCATAAGACATGTTTCCACTTACCGTCAGATGAGAATTGGTAGAACGGGTATTTGTTTTTAAAGTGGAGTTCCACCCATTTTTTTATGTTTGTCTGTGCTGCATGCCCTAATCTCATAGTGTTCAGAATGGACCATTTTTATTTATTTTGTTGCTTGTAAATACCTTTATTTTGTAGTCCTTCATTACTTCCTCCTCCTTATTAGCCTAGGCTATTAAGTCACAAGGCTATTTGCAAGGGTTTCTGGGATAGGCATCATGTTTACCAGTAGTCCTTGCAAACCTGACTGAAACCTATTACATTGCTTGTGCAGCACTGAGCATGTGCGAGATATGCAAAGCTGAATTTCAGGAAGTCATACAGTCTGGCTTCATGATGCCCACACTTAAGATGGCCACGGTCTATTTCTAGATTATCTAAATGATGTAACTACCTAACAAAACGGACCTTAGTTTACAGACTTACTTTACTAGAATACATTAAGCTTGTGTATTACAGGGGTATTTATATTTAAAAAGTGAAATTGTGGGTGAAATTCCCCTTTAAGTTTTTAGGCATTAATATTTTAGAAAATTTACCCTGGTCATCAAACATGACAAGAGAAAACAACAAAGGCACACCAGCCTAGTGTATTATCGTTTTAACAAATTTTATTAAAATACAATATAAAAAAACCTACTCTCAATTGTGGTAGAAAGATTCGCAGTAAGAAACTTGTTCCATAAGAGGCTGTAGCATGTGGAACCCGAACCGCACTCCAAATGGTCATGGAGGAAGTGAAGAGGGTCACTCCCGGCTGACGTGTTTCAAAGCTCAAAGCTTCTTCATCAGTCTGACTGCTGGGTTCTGCAGCCTCTTATGGAATGAGTTTCTTACTGCAAATCTTTTCTACCAAAATTGCGAGTAGGTTTTTTATATTGTATTTTATTCATTGTATTTTAAGAACATTTGTTAAAACGGTAATACACTAGGCTGGTGCTCCTTTGTTGTTTTCTACTAGGATGCCCCCATCCATGAAGGGCAGCAAGGCCAGTGTTATCGTTATGGACCTTTGATTGCCTGACAATCCACTCGTGCGCATGACATGACAGCTGTCACCAAGAAGTGTCAGCGACGGTTATAGTTTATGAGACTTCTCAGGAAAAATGGCCTAGGGAAAAACATCTTGGAGTACTTCTATCGCTCCTCTATTGAGAGAGTGCTGACATACAGTGCCTTGCAAAAGTATTCACCCCCCTCGGCCTTTTACCTATTTTGTTTTGGTTAAATGTTTTTTTTTTTTTTTTTTTTTTTATCTGAATTATATGTGATGGATCAGAACACAATAGTCTAAGTTGATGAAGTCAAATTAGAAAAATATATACATAAAACAATTTTTCAGAAATAAAAAACTGATAATTGCCATGTGCGTATGTATTCACCCCCTTTGTTATGAAGCCCATACAAATCTCTGGTGCCACCATTTACCTTCAGAAGTCGCATAATTAGTGAAATGATGTCCACCTGTGTCACATGATCTGCCATTACATAGACACACCTTTATGAAAGGCCCCAGAGGCTGCAACACCTGAGCAAGGGGCACCACTAATCAAACACCGCCATGAAGACCAAGGAACTCTCCAAACAAGTAAGGGACAATGTTGTTGAAAAGTACAAGTCAGGGTTTGGTTATAAAAAAAAATATCCAAATCTTTGATGATGCCTAGGAGCACCATCAAATCTATAATAACAAAAATGGAAAGAACATGGCACAACAGCAAACCTGCCAAGAGACGGCCGCACACCAAAACTCAGGGACCGGGCAAGGAGGGCATTAATCAGAGAGGAGCACAGAGACCTAAGGTAACCCTGGAGGAGCTGCAGAGTTCCACAGCAGAGACTGGAGTATCTGTACATAGGACGACAATAAGCCAAACGCTCCATAGAGTTGGGCTTTATGGCAGAGTGGCCGGAAGAAAGACATTACTTTCAGCAAAAAAAAATTGCACGTTTTGAGTTTGTGAAAAGGCATGTGGTAGACTCCCAAAATGTATGGAGGAAGGTGCTCTGGTCTGATGAGACTAAAATGTAACTTTTTGGCCATCAAAAAACGCTATGTCTGCCGCAAACCCAACACATCACATCACCCAAAGAACACCATCCCCACTGTGAAATATGGTGGTGGCAGCATCATGCTGTGGTGATGTTTTTTTTAGCAGTCAGGACTGGGAAACTGGTCAGAGTTGAGGGAAAGATAGATGGTGCTAAATACAGGGATATTCTTAAAGGGGTGTTCCAGCCCAAAAATGTGTTTATTAAAAGTCAGCAGCTACAAAAAGTGTAGCTGCTGGCTTTTAATAAACACTCACTTACCTGCTCCTGCGTTCCAGCGACGCGCCGACCGGGGCTCCGCTCCTCTCCCCCCCTCCCCGGCCGGCGTCTCCATCCTGACTGTGGGCACCCAGCCGTGACAGCCTTCGGCTTCACGGCAGGGCACCCACTGCGCAAGCCGCACTGCGCATGCGCGCGCGGCGCGGCTCGCCTCTGATTGGAGAGGCGATCGCATGGGACCTGTCAGTGTCCCATGTGATCGCCTACAGGGAGGGGCTGGTGTAGGCGATTAAGGCTTAATCGCCTAACCAGCCCCTCGGCGGAAGCAGGAAGTGGGACAGGAAGTCCCACTCCTCCTGAAGCCCCCACTCCCCCCCCCAAAAAAATTACATGCCAAATGTGGCATGTAAGGGGGTAAGGAGTGGGATAAGAGGAAGTTCCAAATTTGGGTGGAACTCCTCTTTAAGCAAAACCTGTACCATAACGTGTGTGATTTGAGGCTAGGGCGGAGGTTCCAGCAGGACAATGACCCCAAACTCACTGCTAAAGCAACACTTGAGTGGTTTAAGTGGAAACATGTAAATGTGTTGGAATAGCCTAGTCAAAGCCCAGACCTCAATCCAATAGAAAATCGGTGGTCAGACTTAATGATTGCTGTTTTGCAAGGAGGAATGGGCAAAAAGCTCAGTGGTAAGATGTGGCAAGCTCATAGATACTTTTCAAAAGCGACTTGTTGCTGTGATAGCCGCAAAAGGTGGCTCTACAAAGTATTGACTTTAGGGGGGTGACTAGTTACGCACAGTGGCTTTTTCTGTTATTGTGTCATATTAAAAAAAATCTTTAAAGTTGTGGGCACGTGCTGTAAATTAAATGAAGCAATTCCTCAAACAAAAGGTTGTGAGGCAACAAAAAAAGGGAGGTGAATACTTTTGCAAGGCGCTGCAGAACGGGGAGAGGCAGGTGTAAACAAGCATCTCCTCGTTCTGCCTAGTGACACTGCCTAGACTGCTCCTCTCATCGGGAGCAGCGATCAGTGTTGTGTCACTGGTAGCCACGCCTCTAACAGTTAGACTCACTCCCTAGGACACACTTAACCCCTTCAGCGCCTCCTAGTGGTTAACCCCTTCACTGCTAGTCACATTTATAAATGTGAATAGTCCCAAAATAGCACCAAAAGTGTGTGATGTGTCCACCATAATGTCGCAGTCACGATACAAATCGCAGATCGCCCCCATAAAGAGTAGAAAAGATATTAATAATAAAAATGCCATAAAAACTACCCCTATTTTGTAGACACTATGGCCCAGATTCACAAAGCACTTATGCCAACGTATCTCGAGATGCGCTGCGTAAGTGTAACTATGCGCTGTCGTATCTGTGCGCCGTGCCCACAAAACTAGATAAGCCTGAAAATAGGCTTCTTCCGACCGACATAACTTTCCTATGTCGGCGTATCGTGGGCGCATATTTACGCTGGACGCATCTGGCGCTCCCATTGATTTCCTATTCAAATATGCAAATGAGGGAGATACGGCAAATAATGAACGTATGTGCGCCCGACGCAGGCTACGCGATGTGCGCGTAAGTTGTACGTCTGGCCTAAAGTTACCCCTCATAAAGCAGGGGTAACTCAGCAGCAGACGTGCACAGGTCAGCTGGAGAGCAGCTGCAGCAGCACCGTTACGGACGAGCTGAGCAACCACACTTGCAGGACAACACATCTGTATGCCAACATGCCAGGGGCAGCCATGGTCATAGCACTACTTCTGTGTCCACAAGTGCGTAGGAGGGCACGGGAGAGGATATACCGAACGTGCATGAACGTCTTTGGCATGGGGGAATCGGAGGTGTATCACATCTTTAGATTCAGCCCTGATGCCATCCTGGAATTAGCCACAGCCCTGCATGATGACATCACCAGCCAGACACGACGCTCACATGCAGTGCAGCCACTGGTCAAGGTCCTGGTAACACTCCTTTTTCTTGCCAGTGGATCTTTTCAGCGTACAAGTGGAGTCGTGGCTGGGATGTCACAATCCACCATGAGCAGATGTGTGCACGAGGTTGCAATCCTCACACGCATGTCCCACCACATCATCAGACCCACCAATGAGCATCTGCGGCAGAAGGCAATGCAGGATTTCTACAGAATTGCCAGATTCCCACGCACCATTGGGGCTATTGAGTGCACACATGTGGCACTACGGCCCCCCCATGCCACAGAGCACATATACCGCGATCGTAAGCAGTGGCATTCCATCAACGTACAGGTGATAGCCGATGCCCAATGTCTCATATGGCACGTCCGTGCCAAACACCCCAGGGCCAGCCACGACAGCTACATATACCGTCAAAGCAACATCCCAACAGAATTCGAACAGAACGTGTACAGGGACAGCTGGCTGGTTGGTGAGTGACATGGGAGTCAGGCATGACTGTCCGACCCCATGATGCAGACATCACAAGGGGCACATGCACGGCTAACATCCTCCTGTCTTTTCCCTTCCAGGTGACTCGGCATATGCACTTGGGCCCCATCTCATGACTCCATACCGGAATCCCCAAACCAGAGGAGAGAGAAGATACAATGCGGCACACATAAGTACCCGCGCAGTGGTGGAACAAACATTTGGCCTCCTGAAGTCCCGTTTCCGATGCCTGGATAAGTCTGGGGGGACCCTGTTGTATTCCCCAAACTTTGTGTGCCAGATCATCGGTGCATGTTGTGTGCTGCACAACTACACCACGAGAAAGGGCCTGGAGATTGACATATGTGATGACCTGACCCTTGTGGAACGTATCTTTGCACGTTAAACACACACATTCATCATGGCACACGGACAATGCATGCATGCACACCACTGTGGTCCCTAGATCACACACACCACATCCACCTCACATTGGTTTAGCCCAAGTCCACCTCACAGGACTTGGGAGCAGCAACGCCACACCAAGGCACCAATCATGTTGTTGTCCATTCATACTGTAGCGCCCCCTTGCTTGTAGCATGGGCACTACGCTAAAAACTAGTTGACTGGGAGAGTTACCTTGCTTCCAGTCGTGATTTGTTTAGGTTAAGACCTGTGTCATTCTGGAAAGGTCCACTGGCTCGGACTGCATTCTGGGGATGTAAGTATTATCTTTGTCCGGCAGTGGGAGCCAGAGGGATTTCTGGAGGATGGAGTCTTCCCCAGCAGCCAATTGGAGGGGGTTTTTCCCCGCTGGGCATGCTGGGGAGGGGTATATCTGTGATGGAGGTCATGTGTTTGGGGTTCTCTTTCCTTCTCCTGCGCGGGGTCCCGGAGTCGGGGTGCGTCACCCACCTTCAGGGTGTGCGCATCCATGGACTCTGCCGGCGTGGCCCACCTGGCCAAGCTTCCAGGCCCTGCTGAGACTCGGCCTGGGATGAAACCATAGGGACCCCAGTGACTTACTGGGTTCCCGATGCCGTAGAGAGGATCCGGCGCCCGGGCCATGGACAGGTGCGCTCTGCTGTCACCCGGTGATCTATGCTGAGATAACTGCTGGGAGGATTTGCTCTGTTCGGACATTGACAAATTATCTATACTGCATTGGCCTGTGGCAGAGGCCTAGAGTCGGGTCAGTGAGAGAGACCTGTTCCTCCCAATCAGCATTTAAAGTGGCGACGCGTGCAAAATTGTATCTTTCAAGGGGCTGATTTTGCTGTACATATATGCAGGCCTGACATCGAGAATCTCTATCTCCTCATCAACCTATTCTCCTTTCACCGAGTTGATGTTTGGCTATGTTGGCCTGGAATTAAAGCATTGAGAAAATCTTTATTGACGGTGTGGACACTCAATTATTACTTAGTGGCTTCTGGTGCACCCCTAGACCAAGCAAGAGTAACTTAATCTGCCGATCCCATTTGAATCCAGCGGCCCTTTCGAGGGTGACGCTACAATACCACATTCACACGGCCGTGAGGATAACCTCTCCCTGATGACCCAGGGTGACACACCTTACTGGCAGGAATGCCACCCACACTCACACACCAGTCACACTGTAGCCTGCATTCCTCACCATGTGCATTCACTACAAAACAAAAAAGCTCTTAACCTGAGAGCAAATAAATAATATAAAAAAGCTCATAACCTGAGCAAAGATAATAAAAAAAAGGCTATCAATTGCCCTGTCATGGGCCAAGCCTGTTGCCACGGCTCCGGCTCCTTAGTTGTCTGGTGGGAGCCTCGGGTGGGGGAGGGGGGGGCATCAGGAGGAGGAGCATCCCCTGGTCTCTCCCTGGCTGCCTGCCTGCCCTCCAACGCCAGGGCAATGCGGGTGAGGACCACATTAGTCTCCGCCTGCATCAGCCTTGTCTGCCTCCCCTTCGCCTCAATGGCAGCTGTATTTGCCTGTACCGCCACTGCCAGGGTCTTTACCTCTGCCACGAGGCCTGCTGTTGTGGCCTGCAGCTCCCCAAGGCAGGTGACCACAGCAGCACAGTTAGCACTGACATCCTGCAGGCTGTCATTTATCTAGCTTGAGTAGGCCAGGCTGTCTGCCACACGTCGCAGCTCCACTGACACAGCACCCATATGGCGGGCCTGGCGGGCCTGTTCCCTCGCTAAATTTTCTGGGAGGAATTCAGGAACACCCCTTGTCTTCCTCGTAGCCTTCCTGGGGCCAGGAGAGGCTTGGGGCTGTCTATAGGGGGTGGACCCTGAGGGGCTTCCCCTGATGGGGATGGACCCTGAGGGTCTTCCCCTGATGGGGGTGGAGGTCTGAGAGGGCCCGGGCAAAACGGAAGACTCCTCCAAGTAGAGGCAAACCTCCTGATCTAGATTCACCATTTCCTCCTCAACCACCTCTAGAGGAGAGGTGTGGGCACTCCCCTCCACCGCTGTCTCTTGGCTTCGTAGGGGGTCAGGCTGAGCCAGATGTTCCGGGGATGGCGTGGGACGGCCACCGGCAGCAGATGACCCAGCTCCCTCCAGCACATCTGTGGATGACACAAAACATTCACATGTTGATGGACCCACACACTTGTCACATGTTCCCTTCCACCCCCTCACATGCTACACACCGGATAGGAGCTAAAAAACACTTACCTGTCCTCAAGTCCTGATCAAGGGAGTCAAAGCCCTCAAGGCCCTCCAATTGCTCCCTCTCCAGACACCTGGCAATCACCTCCTCTTCCGAGGTCAACTGCACATCAGATGGTGGTCCGCCCCCCGTGCCCCTCTGGTGCCTTCTGATGTTGAAAAGAGAAAAGAATGGAAGGCGCCCTGACCTAGTGTGATACTGCTAAATGAATTTTATTAAAATGTTAAAATCAATCATTATACTCACAATATGGAGTTAAAATCAGGCTTTAACTCCATATTGTGAGTATAATGATTGATTTTAACATTTTAATAAAATTCATTTAGCAGTATCACACTAGGTCGGTGCGCCCTCCATTCTTTTCTCTTTTCTTAGCTTCATGAATTCCCACGATTCTGAGGAGGGCTGCAAGACTCTGGAAGATACCTTCTAATTGAACTACATCACCCAATAGTACCTTTTAAATACCGAAGCGCAGGAGATTTGTTTTTGTCTGCCTTCTGATGTTGGCCACTTTATCCCGGACAAGCCGACGCAAATCATTGATTTTTTTGCTAATGTCCTTAGAGGTCCGGGACTCATGACCAAGGGCATTAACATCAATGGTGATCTACTCTAGGATTTCTTGTTTCTTGGCCCTGCTGGTCTGGCCACTCTTGGCGCCATGGAGGAAAATATCAAACTTCTCCATGGCCGAGATGAGGACAGCCTTCTCTTCTGGTAAGAAATTTTTCTTCCTCCTGTTTTTCTCAGAATCAACATCAGCCATCTAAAAAACAAAAGTACCTTGCTTCAGGGGGGGAAACAAGCAGGGTGTACTTTTGCGCCGGATGGCGCATGTCTGGGCGTATTTATGCTCTGGGCGTAGGCGGTGGACCGGCGTATCTTAGGGGTTACGTCGGGCGTAGTTGTGAGCATGCGCAGAGGGGTGCGGGACATACGTTCATGTCACGGCGCATGCGCCGTTCGTTCGCCCCTTCATTTGCATGGGGTCACGGTTCATTTAAATGGATCACGCCCACTTCCTTGCTACTTTTAATTAGGCCGGCTTACGCCTACGAATTTACGTTACGCTGGCACAACGTTGGGAGCATTTGCTTTCTGAATACCATGCTTGCCTCTCTGAGTTGCGTCGGCGTAGCGGAAATGAGATGCGCTACGTCGGCCTATATATGCGCCGATGTGTGTGAATCCGGGCCTATAACTTTTGGCCTAAACTGTGGACAAAAGATTTTTTGGGGGATATTTATTAGAGCAAAAAGTTAAAAATATTGTTTTTTTTTTTCAAAATTGACGCTCTATTTTTGTTTAAAGCGCAAAAAATGAAAAGGTCATCGAATACCACCAAAAGAAAGCTCTATTTGTGGGGGGAAAAAAACGTCAATTTTGTTTGGGAGCCACGTCCCACGACCGCGCAATTGTCTGTTAAAGCGACGCAGCGCCGAATCGCAAAACGTCCTCTGGTCTTTGGCCAGCCAAATGTTCCGGGGCTGAAGTGGTTAAAGAAAGTTTCTTTACAAGGGCTATCAAGGCCCTAAATGGTCATTTTGAATAATATTATTAAACTGAAGGTGACCTGGCTTTGTCTTGCGGTGGCGGGGGGCATCTTTACGCCGATTCAGAAAGCAAGATACGCTGAAAAACATGGCTTCAGCTGTCCGACGTAACTTGTCTACACCGGTGTATCGTGGGCGCATAGTTTCGCTGGACGCATTTGGCGTTCCCAATAAAAATATGCAAATGAGCTAGATACGCCAATTCACAAGCGTAGTTGCGCCCGGCGCATTGATATACGTCGTTTACGTAAGGCGTATGACCGGCGTAAAGTTACCCCTGCTATATGAGGCACAGGCAATGTTAAGTATGGACGTCGGAACAGCGTCAAATTTTCCGTCGTTTGCGTAAGTCGTGCGCGGATTGGGCTTTGCGTAAGTTACGTTCACGTCAAAAGCATTGAGTATTTCCAACGTGATTTTGGAGCATGCGCACTGGGATACGTCCACGGACGGCGCATGCCGTAACTTAAGGCGCAAGTTCTTTCTGAATACGGGACCTGCCGCTCTAAGTTACGGCGGCGTAGTGTATATGAGATATGCCACGCCCGCCGAAATTTACGCCAGTCTTTCTGAATCTGGCCCAAAGTATTTATCTTATCTACTAGTGTACAGTTGTCTCTTCTGGGTTCAGAATTTAGCAGCATGGACAAGACACGTGGCTACAACTTTCTCTCCATTTCTATTTATAGGCAATTACAAATTCAGACAGTAGAGGGCAGCAGATCCCTACACTGATACAGCAAATGCAATCAATGTACAGTGGTCAAAGTTTAATGCAAATGCAATTAGAAGAGTGAGAGACAATTGGGGGGGGGGGAGGGGGGGAGTACACGTGACTACAAGCAAACTTGGATGGGAGATATCTAGGGCCCAATATTAAAGAGAATGAATAAAGATAAATGATTTTAGGTCGGGATGCTCACGCACAGCACTAAAGTTCTCATGCTCAATGTTCAGCCGACTAGCTCTGCCGCTCTCCATGGTCCTGCACTGGCTCATGGCGTTCTCTCTCTCTCTTCACTGCACAAATCTCACAGCATGCATCTGTGGGTGCATTTCTGATGTGTTTTGGTATGCTATCATTATATATTTTATGGAAGGTGCTTTTTTTTTTTTTTTTACACATTGCACCAAAAATGCAGTATACAGGACTTTTCAAAACGCAGAGCAAATGCAGAACACTCATGTCAACCAGTGTTTTGGCAGCAAATTTTGACTTAGTTTTAGTCTTAGGACTAAAATGACATTTTAGTTTTAGTCCCATTTTAGTCTTCTGAAATTGCTTTAGTTTTGGTCGTATTTAGTCGACTAAATCTCCAGTACATTTTAGTCGACTAAAACTAATTTTAGTCATCTAAAATCGAATGGGTGTAGTTAAATTGTGATGCATTATTTAACATTTCTGTACAATTTCTAAACTCATTATATAATGCTGTAGTAAAAAATGTTATGTTATTATTTATGATATTGAGGTTTGAACATGTACTACAGACCAGAGTTAATTTTGAAGTCAAATTTCTATTTAGTTTTAGTCTTATGCCGCGTACACACGATCGTTTTTCGGCATGAAAAAAACTAAGTTTTTCAGCATGTAGAAAAAAAATGAATTTTTTTCCAACTTCATCATTAAAACGACGTTGCCCACACACGGTCGTTTAAAAAAAATGCTCTAGCAAAGCGCGGTGACGTACAACACGTACGACGGGCACTATAAAGGGGAAGTTCCATGCGGATGACGCCACCCTTGGGGCTGCTTTGTGTTAGTAAAAGACGATTCGCGCTTTTCTGTCTGTTACAGCGTGATGAATGTGCTTACTCCATTACGAATGGTAGTTTTACCAGAACGATCACTCCCATTTCATAACTTGCTTCTGAGCATGCACGGGTTTTTCACGTCGTTTTAGCCCACACAAGACCATTTTTTACAACCCGAAAAACGACATTGTTTAAAACGTCGTTAAAAAATGCAGCATATTCAAAAAAATATTTTGACGTTTTTCAGAACCCGAAAAATGATGTGAAGCCCACACACCATCATTTTAAATGACATTTTTTTAAAACGTCGTTTTTTTCATGCCGAAAAACGATCGTGTGTACTCGGCATTAGTCTTTTGACTAAAATGGCATTTTAGTTTTAGTCGTATCTTAGTCATCTCAGTTGTTTTAGCTTTAGTTGTATTTTAGTCGACTAAAATAGTATTCATTTAGTCGACTAAAATGTTTTAGTCAACAAAATTAACACTGATGTGAACAGCTACATAGGGTTTAAAGGGGTAGAGTTTCCATATGTTTTTGTCATGCTGCAAAGATGCATTTTAGCGTTAAAAAAACGCATCAGTGTAATATTTGCCTTGGGCCTTGTTCACACAGGGCGATTTTCTCCATGCCCCCTGCAGGGCCTTTTTTTAATGGCATGTGGATACACAGGTGTTGCATGGCATCCCTATGCCAGCATCTCATTTTAATCAATTGGGACAAGAGTCTGCACAGACATAGCCACCGTGTCCCTATATGACATACAGGTGTAGGTCCCCAAACGCACACACATGGTGAATTTGCGGACACACACCCACATGCAACCGCATGTCATATACATTCACAACACAACATTCCGTGCAGCCGTGTGTCCCAATATATTAAATTGGGATGCCAATGTGGAGCTGCATGCAGCACTTGTGCACCCCCATGCCGGTAAAAGATGGCCCTGCATGGGGCATGGAGCAAATTGCCCCATGTGAATGGGGCCTTACACTTGAAAGTAGATATACCACCTAAGTCAGCCATTCTCAACCAGGGTTCCTCCAGAGGAGGCTAGGGGTTCCTTGAGCTGTGGCTAATTTACCTCCTGTTTGATGGTGCCTACATAGTTCTGAGCCAATTCCACTTGGAGGAGCCAGTGGTATTGCACCAATGATCTTCATAGTTCTCTGTAAGGGGGGCATTCTTACCACTACTTTTAAAAAAAAGGGGCATTGTTCCCACTGACCCCCCAATAAATGGGTTTTATCAGGGGTTCCCCCGAGACCTGAAAATAATTTTTAGGGTTCCCCAGCAGTAAAAAGGTTGAGAAAGGCTGACCTAAGTGAATGATATTTAGTTTTTGTAGCCCCCAGATAAGCTGCTTGGTATATCTGGTTCTCTATTTTATGCCTCTGTAAACAGCCTTGTCCCCTCTAACACACCTGGATGAGTAAGGGTCAGTGCCAGGGAAGGACTGACAACACTCAGGACCCCTGGACCAAATAAAGCAAGGGCCCCCTGTCAGGCCCCGCCCCTACATTTTGCACAAAGAACAACTTCTGCCTTTTTTTTTATGGGACCTGGAGTGGGTCTCTCTCTAATAGTGTCTATTAGAAAGTCTCTGTTAGAGAGACCCCCTCCAGGACCCATTAGAGACTACAAAGGAGTATAATGGGACCTGGAGGGGGCCTCTTTCTATCACTCTGGTTTTCACAGGATCCCCTCCTTGAGCCATGATTCTCACCCCTGTCCCAACCTCTCACAAACTAGAAATAAAATTGGCACTTTTACCTTAACTATGGTTCTGTGTTCTGTGGCAGGCTGGCTCCCATGTCCTCTGTAGCTGGCTCCTGTGGGTGGCTGGCCGTCACCCTGCTGTGGGAGGGTCACTGGCTTGCACGTACAGTGAACCCTGCTGTAGGTGGGTGACTAGCATGAACTGTGCACCCTGCTGTGGGAGGGTCGCTGGCTTGCACAGACAGTGAACCCTGCTGTAGGTGGGTGACTGGCATGAACTGTGCAAACTGCTGTGGGTGGGTCACAGTGGGTGGCTGGCTGGAACCCTGGCCCTGCTGTTGGTGGGTCAACATGGATGGTTGACTGGCACCCTGGCTCTGCTGTGGGTCATCGTGGCTGGCTGGCACCCTGGCCCTGCTGTGGGCGGCTGGCTGGCACCCTCGCTCTGCTGTGGGTGGGTCACTGTAGGTGGATGGCACCCTGGCACTGTTGTTGCTGGGTCACCTTGGGTGACTGGCACCCTGGCTCTGCTGTGGGTGGGTCACTCACCGTGGGTGGCTGGCACCCTGGCAATGCTGTGGGTGGGTCACCATGGGTGACTGGCTGGCACCCTGGTCTTGCTTTGGGTGGCTAGTGTGTCCTCAACCTCTACGTTCCCTTACACTCTGCAGAGGCGAGGGGTGGCATCCTTTGCCCTATTCAAGTAGAACCAGAAAAAGCCGGCCCAGGACTCAGAAGATTTGCTGGCCCAGTGCAGACAGCAACACATAATGACGTCGCTTGTGTGTGCAGCACGCTTCTGCACATCAGGCCTGCAAGTTCCAGCAGGTGGCGCCAGCAGGCCCCTTCTAAATATGTGTATATAACCCAGGAGAGGTACCTCTAACTATTAGTAACTCAGTTCAGATGTGATGCTTGCAGAGCAACCTTGTGTGTCAAGCCAAGGAGCAAGCGTGCCAGCGGGGTGAAGCCTGAGAAATATCTTGAGTGCCAAGCTAGGGACCCAGCAGAGAAGCTTGGGTGAGGAAGATACCACCGTGAAGATTGGAGGAGCTCAAGGGATTCAGTGGCAGTGAATCATCTAGTCTAGTGAGAGAGACGGGGAGCTCAGTGGGCTGAAGAACTACAAGAAGTGATTGTAGTGGAAGCGAAGGAACTGTTATGTCGCGTACACAGGCTTGGAATTTCCGACAACAAATCTTCGATGAGAGCTTTTTGTTGGAAATTCGCGTGTAGGCTTCATCGGACATCAAAATCCGTTCTCGTAAATTCAGAGCATGTGCAGACAATTCCAACACACAAAATTCCACGCATGATCTGAATCAAGTACGAGACGGAAGCGCTCGGTCTGGTAAAACTAGAGTTCGTAATGGAGATAGCACATTCGTCACGCTGTAAAGAGCAGTAATGGACTGAAAAGCATGAGGCTGAAAAGCGCGAATCGTCTCTCACCAAACCTCTACTAACACGAGATTAGCAGAAGGAGCCCAAAGGGTCGCGCACTTGGTATTGAACTTCCCTTTTATAGTGCCGTCTTATGTGTTGTACGTCACTGCGTTCTTGGCGATCCGAATTTCCGACAACATTTGTGTGACCATGTGTATGCAAGACAAGTTTGAGCCAACATCCGTCGGAAAAAAATCCAGAGTTTTGTTGTCGGAATGTCCGATCGTGTGTACGCGGCATTACACTTTGTGTTAGGAAATGTTAAAGACTGTTGCCATAGGAGACAGCATCCTTATATATGCTGGATGCATTTCCCTGCATGGCTGTCCTCCTGTTGAAGTCTTGGAGTCTGCCAATTAATCTTGAAACTACTTAAGGGTGTCCTGGCCCTAACCCTCTCTCCTAAAGTTCTGTTCAGAGATATAAAATCTCTTTTGCATTAAGGAAGTGTCTGGCGCCCAATCAATCTACCTTGCATTAAAACCACTATGCAATGCAACCCACCATATACAGAAGGATGTTGGCTATCTCTGGTCCTGGAGGTTCTCAGTAGACGGAAGGAGGCCCGAGACTTTGCTACATATGTATATACAGAATTCAACTTTAATGCTGAAGCAATTTTGTTATGTGGTGTGCTTATGCTATATATTTAAATTGAAAAATTATTTTGGCAGATGATGGACTTTATAGGCATAATAAATTTGGAAACATTAAAAATACAAATTACCCCTACCCATTCACATAGGACGTTGGGCAGGATCTGTGTGTCCTCTTGTTAAAGGGGGCTTCCATATTCGGATAAACCTCCTGTCCACAGACTCCTAAAACCACCAGGAAAGGGTTGTGGTGAAGAGGCCCTTGTCCCCATCAACATGGGGACAAGGTGTTTTGGGGGACCCCAATGCATCCTCCCCATGTTGAGGGCATGTCGCTCGCTCATCCCCCCCTTTTTCTGTGGCCTGCCAGGTTGCATGCTCGGATAAGCGTCTGGTGTGGATTTTGGGGGCGACCCCTATGCCATTTTCTTTATCGTACATCACGGGACACAGAGCGCATAGCCATTACACTTGGGTTATATGGGTACCTTCAGGTGTGGACACTGGTGTAATCAATTTCACAGGAAGTTTCCTCCCTATATAACCCCCTCCCACTGGGAGTGCTTCAGTTTTTTCGCCAGTGTCTTAGGTCTTGGTCACGTCTAGCTGTCCCTCGGAGGTCTCGGGACCCAGGATAGCTAGCCGGATCCGTCCGAAGTGCTTCAAAGCCAAGGTGTACGGTACCCGGGCCCTGCTGGAGTGGGGTTTTGCCTATAATGCCTCTCCTTGGAGGGCTGGATTCTGGGCTCCAGTGCCTTAGTCTCTTCCAAGAACTAAACGCTACTGATGCCAGGATGCTATATAGGTCCAGGGGTGTGGGTTCCTTAACACAGGACCCCGGTCCCTGAAGGTCCAAGACAATACCCACGGAGATGGGGGAAGGCTGGGCCTCTTGCAGTTTGCAATACCCTGCGGCGTGGAGCAGGTAAGAGGGAACCTGCGGGACTTGGTTCGACAGTAGGTATCCCCCTGGGGGTTCTGGGTTGGCTAATGGTATGCTTGTGCATCAGCCACTATCTCCACTATGTCTGTTGAGGCAGGATGGGATGTACTAATGTTTACCCAGATAACATGTAGATATATATATGCTTTTAAAAGATATGTATTTTGCTACTCCCCCCAGATTTGCCTGTTAGCATGATACTGCAGCCCCACGTGTATAGAGAGGAAGGGCTGACAAAACTCCTGTTCCTAGGAAGCCTAGGGAGACAGCTTCCTCTATGTGTGCACTACAAAGATAGTGGCTTACCAGGTGTCTGTGTTCTAGCGCTGGTCCGGGCTTCTCCTTTGCTCTCTGCTTCCTCCATGTTGGTTTCAGCGTGGGGGGGGGCGCGCGCGCGCGCGTGCGCACCGCCTTTTACAACGTCAGCGGGCGTGGGGGGGGGGCGGGCCAGCAGCGTCAGTCTCAGATAAAGCAAAAAAGCATTTCCTGGCTGGTCATTCCCTCCTGAGAGCAGTGGAGAGTGAGGACATAGAGCGCGCAGCTGAGCCAGTTCTGGCTAACAGTGACACCCAGTGGTGGTTTGTGGATCTTCAGGTCTGGACTTAAAAGTCCACACTGACAAAAAAAAAAAAAATTTTTTTGCTTAAAGGGACTCCGGCAGTATCTGAGTCGGTGCAACCTTGGACTCCAGCTAACGGGCATTGGTGTGGCAATACTCACAGGACTTTCCTCTGTATTGCCGCCTTCTCAGGCGTATGAAAATTTTGAAAAGATTTTACATAGCCTGTCCTTATTAATGTTTCACTTCTAGCTACAACAGTTGGGTGTTGGCTGTAGGGGTGTCTCAAGGTTGTGCAATGGCTCCCAAGGGATCAGGACCAGCTAAGGCTGCAAAAGGTGCCAAAAAAGTAAAGGGGTCTCCAACGGGGTCAGAGGATTTGGGCCAGGCTCCAGTGGTCCCACCCTCACCAGATAGACCACCGAACAGCATCGTGCAGGAGCCATTGAGGGTGCTAGGGGCAGAGGCGGCCCCCAATCAACCCATTCCCGTTTATGTTACGGAAGAAATGCTAGAATCCACCCTGGGTGGGCTAGAGAAAAGGTTAACTGCTTTAATTGCCCGCTCTTTGCCGGGTGGCAAACGGGCTAGATCCCCGTCACCTAAAACGGTGTGTTCAGATGCAGAGGTCCTCTCTTCTGAGGAATTGGACCCACAGGGGGATCAAGCGGACCTGAGTCCTGACGGGTCAGACATTGAAGATTCCACTATAGATGAAATTTTTTCGGCTTCTCAAGCAGAGAGCCTGTGGATCCAGTCTCTGACGGATATGGTTCGCACTGCTTTTAAACTTCCAGTGTCAGAACAAGTAGCCCCCGCGGTATCCTCTTTAGGTTCCTTGAAGGCACCATTGGGTGGTGCATCTTTCCCGGTTCACCCCCTTCTGGAGAGCGTGATTTTTCAGGATTGGGCTCGACCTGATAGGATTTTTATCCCTCCTAAAAGGTTTACCATTCTCTATCCTATGGAAGAAGAATTTGCAAAGAAATGGGCACTCCCTACCGTGGACGCAGCCATTTCCTGCGTAAATAAATCCCTGACCTGTCCGGTGGAAAATGTCCAGGTGTTTAAAGATCCAGTCGACAAAAAATTGGAGACCCTACTGAAGGCTTCTTTTACCACAGTAGGTGCCGTGGCAGCCATTGGCGTTTGTCAGGCTTTAAAGGATCAGACTAAACAGATATTAAGGGACATACCGGCTCAGCAAGCTCGTGAATTGGCTGACCTCCCAAGAGCTCTCTGCTTTGCAGTAGATGCTATTAAGGACTCCGTTCAACAGGCGTCCCGTTTATCTCTGCTGTTGGTTCATATGCGTCGCCTTTTGTGGCTAAAAAACTGGTCAGCAGAGGCACCCTGCAAAAAGCTTTTAGCAGGATTTCCCTTTCATGGTGGGAGACTATTTGGTGAAGACCTAGATAAATATATCCAGACCATATCAGGTGGTAAAAGTTCTTTCTTGCCCATCAAGAAAAGATCACGTGGGCCCGCATTTAAGCGACAGGCCTTCGCAGGCTCGGCCCCTTCAACTTCCCGTCAGTATCGACGGCCTCCCGGGCGTTCGGCATTTAATAGCCGCCCACAAGGACAAGCCACGACAGGCAAGAGGCCATGGTCTCGCAAGCCGGTTAAACCAGTCCTTAAGTCAGATTCATGAAGGGGCGCCCCCACTCTCTTGGGTGGGGGGAAGGCTTTGGTTCTTCTCCGAAGTGTGGAAGACCAGAATTCCCGACTCTTGGGTAAGATCCGTGGTAACCACGGGCTACAAGCTAGAGTTTCGGGAAGTCCCCCCTCCTCATTTTCAGGGGTCAAGTCTTCCAAGCGACCCATTAAAGAGGGCCTCTCTTGCAAAAGCATTGGATCGTCTCTTACTCCAAGGAGTAATCGTAGAAGTACCAACCCAGGAATGGGGTCTGGGATTCTACTCCAACCTTTTCATAATACCAAAGCCCAATGGCGACGTCAGGCCTATCTTGGACCTCAAACGCCTAAATCGCTTTCTAAACATTCAGACCTTTCGTATGGAGTCCATACGTTCGGTGGCAGCCAGCCTACATCAAGACGACTTTCTAGCATCTATAGACATAAAAGATGCGTATCTGCACGTGCCGATCTACCCGGCACATCACAGGTTTCTTCGGTTTATGATAGATCACCGCCATTACCAGTTCGTAGCCCTCCCTTTCGGGTTGGCAACAGCTCCGCGGGTATTCACAAAGGTGTTAGCCCCGGTGCTAGCCGTCCTAAGGACAGAAGGCATTTTAGTCTTGGCATACTTGGACGATCTTCTGGTTATCGACAGCTCAGCCTCCAACCTCAATCAGGCAGTAGGTCGCACAGTTCAGCATCTAGAGGAATTCGGATGGATTGTAAATCTAGAAAAATCGGTATTGAAACCCACAAGGCAGTTGGAATATCTAGGCCTTCGGCTAGATACAGACTGCCAGAGGATAATTTTACCTCAAGCAAAGATCAGATCAATAGCCCAAGCAGTTCAAATGATCTTAGGCAAGAAGAGGCCGACTATTCGCCTATGTATGCGACTGCTGTGGAAGATGGTGGCCGCCTTCGAGGCTGTGCCCTACGCCCAGATCCATACCAGATATCTTCAGGCAGCCATTCTCTCTGCTTGGAACAAGTCCATTCAGGCGTTAGATCGTCCGTTAGTGCTCTCCCCGAAGGTCCGGCGCAGCCTGTCTTGGTGGCTGGTCTCTCAAAATTTGTCAAAAGGGAAATCCTTTTGCCCCATCTCGTGGAAGATAGTATCCACGGATGCCAGCCTGTTAGGTTGGGGGGCAGTTCTAGAAGAACAGACCCAGCAAGGGCTGTGGTCGGGGGCAGGGAAACTGCTTCCCATCAATATCTTGGAAATCAGAGCTGCTCGACTGGCCCTGATCGCCTGGACTCTCCCCCTTCAGGGTCTGCCAGTAAGGATACAGTCCGACAATGCCACTGCGGTGGCATACATAAACCACCAGGGGGGCACGAAGAGCCCAGCAGCCCAAAGAGAAGTAAACCTGATTTTCTCATGGGCCGAAGCCCATGTACCCTGCATCTCGGCGGTGTTCATCCCAGGGATAGACAATTCTCAAGCAGATTTTTTGAGTCGTCAACAGTTTGCTCCCGGGGGAATGGTCGCTTCACCCCCAGGTATTCCAAGAGATTTGCCAAAGATTTGGAGTCCCAGACGTGGACATTATGGCAACGAGATCCAACAAAAAGTTGGACAAATTCATATCCCGAGCCAGGGATCCCTCGGCCTACGGGACCGATGCCTTGGTTTGCCCTTGGCACCAGTTTTCTCTTCTGTATGCGTTCCCTCCACTGCAGATGATTCCCCGCCTTCTACGGAGAATCCGGGTGGAGTGCAGGCCTGTGATCCTGGTGGCTCCAGCCTGGCCCAGGAGGGCTTGGTACGCACTCATCGTGAAGATGTCAGTCGGGGCGCCGTGGCCGCTCCCCCTGCACCCAGATCTGCTGTCTCAAGGCCCAATCTGCCATCCTGCTTCACAGCAGCTAAATTTGACGGCTTGGCGGCTGAATCCCTAATTCTTAAAGGCAGAGGCCTCTCAGATCAGGTAATAGCTACGTTGATTCAGGCTAGGAAACCGGTCTCCAGAAATATTTATTACAGAGTCTGGAGAACCTATGTGGAGTGGTGCGAGTCTCAAAAATGGCATCCTCGAAAGTTTTTTATTGACAGGATCTTGCGATTCCTCCAGGTTGGCGTTGACAAAGGGTTGGCTCTTAGTACTCTAAAGGGGCAGGTGTCGGCTTTATCAATATGGTTTCAAAGACCCTTGGCCACCCATTCGCTTATGAAAACCTTCTTGCAGGGGGTCTTGCATGTGAATCCCCCTATTAGAGCTCCCCTCTGCCCCTGGAATTTAAATCTGGTCTTGTCAGCTTTACAAAGGCAGCCGTTTGAACAGGGCCGGCCTTTGCGTTGTGCGGGCTGTGCGCCCGCACAAGGCGCCATGGGAACACGGGCGCCGTGCATAGGGTTGCCACCTATTTTGCCCGGGCACACATTCCACCGTCCTGTGGCTTGTAGCAGCCAGATTTCTGTCTCGGGCGGCGCGCGTGATCCCGTACTCTGCGCTGCGCTGGTGCCCTGCGATTGGCCGAACGGGCCATGTGCAATGTGCGAGGCGGGCCGGGAAGCAGATATGGGGGTCTATGAATGGCTGTGCTGATCATGTGTTAAGGTGTGGGCGGGGCTGCACTGTAGATACAAGGATCATCGTGCCTGCTTGCTCCCGGAGTCCTGCCTCACGATGTGAGTCCTGCTCATCTGCTTTGTCAGCTTACCTCCCTCCTCTGTTATGTCACCCCCCCCCCCTCCTCTGTTGTGTCACCCCCCCCATCTCCTCTGTTGTGTCACCCCCCCCATCTCCTCTGTTGTGTCACCCCCCTTCTCCTCTGTTATGTCACCCCCCTCCTCTGTTGTGTCACCCCCCCATCTCCTCTGTTGTGTCACCCCCCCATCTCCTCTGTTGTGTCACCCCCCTTCTCCTCTGTTGTGTCACCCCCCCTCCTCTGTTGTGTCACCCCCCCTCCTCTGTTGTGTCACCCCCACTGTCCTCTGTTGTGTCACCCCCACTGTCCTCTGTTGTGTCACCCCCCCATCTCCTCTGTTGTGTCACCCCCCCTGTCCTCTGTTGTGTCACCCCCCCTGTCCTCTGTTGTGTCACCCCCCCCCTCTCCTCTGTTGTGTCACCCCCCCTGTCCTCTGTTGTGTCACCCCCCCCATCTCCTCTGTTGTGTCACCCCCCCTGTCCTCTGTTGTGTCACCCCCCCTGTCCTCTGTTGTGTCACCCCCCCTGTCCTCTGTTGTGTCACCCCCCCCTCTCCTCTGTTGTGTCACCCCCCCTGTCCTCTGTTGTGTCACCCCCCCCATCTCCTCTGTTGTGTCACCCCCCCTGTCCTCTGTTGTGTCAACCCCCCCTGTCCTCTGTTGTGTCACCCCCCCTGTCCTCTGTTGTGTCACCCCCCCTGTCCTCTGTTGTGTCACCCCCCCTGTCCTCGGTTGTGTCACCCCCCCTGTCCTCGGTTGTGTCACCCCCCCTGTCCTCGGTTGTGTCACCCCCCCTGTCCTCGGTTGTGTCACCCCCCCTGTCCTCTGTTGTGTCACCCCCCCTGTCCTCTGTTGTGTCACCCCCCCCATCTCCTCTGTTGTGTCACCCCCCCCATCTCCTCTGTTGTGTCACCCCCCCATCTCCTCTGTTGTGTCACCCCCCCATCTCCTCTGTTGTGTCACCCCCCATCTCCTCTGTTGTGTCACCCCCCATCTCCTCTGTTGTGTCACCCCCCATCTCCTCTGTTGTGTCACCCCCCATCTCCTCTGTTGTGTCACCCCCCATCTCCTCTGTTGTGTCACCCCCCATCTCCTCTGTTGTGTCACCCCCCATCTCCTCTGTTGTGTCACCCCCCATCTCCTCTGTTGTGTCCCCCCCCCATCTCCTCTGTTGTGTCACCCCCCATCTCCTCTGTTGTGTCACCCCCCATCTCCTCTGTTGTGTCACCCCCCATCTCCTGTTGTGTCACCCCCCATCTCCTCTGTTGTGTCACCCCCCCTTCTCCTCTGTTGTGTCACCCCCCATCTCCTCTGTTGTGTCACCCCCCCATCTCCTCTGTTGTGTCACCCCCCATCTCCTCTGTTGTGTCACCCCCCATCTCCTCTGTTGTGTCACCCCCCATCTCCTATGTTGTGTCACCCCCCATCTCCTATGTTGTGTCACCCCCCCATCTCCTCTGTTGTGTCACCCCCTCTCCTCTGTTGTGTCCACCCCCCCATCTCCTCTGTTGTGTCACCCCCCATCTCCTCTGTTGTGTCACCCCCCATCTCCTCTGTTGTGTCACCCCCCCATCTCCTCTGTTGTGTCACCCCCATCTCCTCTTGTTGTGTCACCCCCCCTGTCCTCTGTTGTGTCACCCCCCCTGTCCTCTGTTGTGTCACCCCCCCTGTCCTCTGTTGTGTCACCCCCCTGTCCTCTGTTGTGTCACCCCCCATCTCCTCTGTTGTGTCACCCCCCCATCTCCTCTGTTGTGTCACCCCCCCATCTCCTCTGTTGTGTCACCCCCCCTGTCCTCTGTTGTGTCACCCCCCATGTCCTCTGTTGTGTCACCCCCCCATCTCTCTGTTGTGTCACCCCCGTTGGCCTCTGTTGTGTCACCCCCTGTCCTCTGTTGTGTCACCCCCCCTGTCCTCTGTTGTGTCACCCCCCCTGTCCTCTGTTGTGTCACCCCCCCTGTCCTCTGTTGTGTCACCCCCCCTGTCCTCTGTTTGTGTCACCCCCCATCTCCTCTGTTGTGTCACCCCCCCTCTCCTCTGTTGTGTCACCCCCCCTCTCCTCTGTTGTGTCACCCCCCATCTCCTCTGTTGTGTCACCCCCCATCTCCTCTGTTGTGTCACCTGTTGTGTCCCCCCCCTGTCCTCCTCTGTTGTGTCACCCCCCTCTCTGTTGTGTCACCCCCCATCTCCTCTGTTGTGTCACCCCCCATCTCCTCTGTTGTGTCACCCCCCCATCTCCTCTGTTGTGTCACCCCCCCTGTCCTCTGTTGTGTCACCCCCCCTCTCTGTTGTGTCACCCCCCCATCTCCTCTGTTGTGTCACCCCCGTTGTCCTGTTGTGTCCCCCCTCTGTTGTGTCACCCCCCCTGTCCTCTGTTGTGTCACCCCCCTGTCTGTTGTGTCCCCCCCCTCTGTTGTGTCACCCCCCTGTCCTCTGTTGTGTCACCCCCCATCTCCTCTGTTGTGTCACCCCCCCCCCTCTGTTGTGTCACCCCCCCTCTCCCCCCCCCCCCTCTGTTGTGTCACCCCCCATCTCCTCTGTTGTGTCACCCCCCATCTCCTCTGTTGTGTCACCCCCCATCTCCTCTGTTGTGTCACCCCCCATCTCCTCTGTTGTGTCACCCCCCCATCTCCTCTGTTGTGTCACCCCCCATCTCCTCTGTTGTGTCACCCCCCTCCTCTGTTGTGTCACCCCCCCTCTCTGTTGTGTCACCCCCCCTCTGTTGTGTCACCCCCCATCTCCTCTGTTGTGTCACCCCCCCCCCATCTCCTCTGTTGTGTCACCCCCCCTCCTCTGTTGTGTCACCCCCCTCTCCTCTGTTGTGTCACCCCCCCTCTCCTCTGTTGTGTCACCCCCTCTCCTCTGTTGTGTCACCCCCCATCTCCTCTGTTGTGTCACCCCCCATCTCCTCTGTTGTGTCACCCCCCTCCTCTGTTGTGTCACCCCCCATCTCCTCTGTTGTGTCACCCCCCCTCCTCTGTTGTGTCACCCCCCCTCTCTGTTGTGTCACCCCCCTCTCCTCTGTTGTGTCCCCCCTCTCCTCTGTTGTGTCACCCCCCCCTGTTGTGTCCCCCCCATCTCCTCTGTTGTGTCACCCCCCCTCTCCTCTGTTGTGTCACCCCCCATCTCCTCTGTTGTGTCACCCCCCCCCCCTGTTGTTGTCCCCCCCCTGTCCTCTGTTGTGTCACCCCCCTCTCTGTTGTGTCACCCCCCCCCCCCCCATCTCCTCTGTTGTGTCACCCCCCCTGTCCTCTGTTGTGTCACCCCCCATCTCCTCTGTTGTGTCACCCCCCCTGTCCTCTGTTGTGTCACCCCCCCTGTCTTCTGTTGTGTCACCCCCCCTGTCCTCGGTTGTGTCACCCCCCCTGTCCTCGGTTGTGTCACCCCCCCTGTCCTCTGTTGTGTCACCCCCCCTGTCCTCTGTTGTGTCACCCCCCCTGTCCTCTGTTGTGTCACCCCCCATCTCCTCTGTTGTGTCACCCCCCCTGTCCTCTGTTGTGTCACCCCCCCATCTCCTCTGTTGTGTCACCCCCCCATCTCCTCTTTTGTGTCACCCCCCATCTCCTCTGTTGTGTCACCCCCCCATCTCCTCTGTTGTGTCACCCCCCTATCTCCTCTGTTGTGTCACCCCCCTATCTCCTCTGTTGTGTCACCCCCCCCATCTCCTCTGTTGTGTCACCCCCCCATCTCCTCTGTTGTGTCACCCCCCCATCTCCTCTGTTGTGTCACCCCCCATCTACTCTGTTGTGTCACCCCCCCATCTCCTCTGTTGTGTCACCCCCCCCCATCTCCTCTGTTGTGTCACCCCCCCATCTCCTCTGTTGTGTCACCCCCCCATCTCCTCTGTTGTGTCACCCCCCCATCTCCTCTGTTGTGTCACCCCCCCCATCTCCTCTGTTGTGTCACCCCCCCCATATCCTCTGTTGTGTCACCCCCATCTCCTCTGTTGTGTCACCCCCCATCTCCTCTGTTGTGTCACCCCCATCTCCTCTGTTGTGTCACCCCCATCTCCTCTGTTGTGTCACCCCCCTCTGCTCTGTTGTGTCACCCCATTCTGCTCTGTTGTGTCACCCCCCTCATCTCCTCTGTTGTGTCACCCCCCTCATCTCCTCTGTTGTGTCACCCCCCTCATCTCCTCTGTTGTGTCACCCCCCATCTCCTCTGTTGTGTCACCCCCCATCTCCTCTGTTGTGTCACCCCCCCTCTCCACCTCCTCTCTCCCACCCACCACTCTTTCTCTAATCCCCCACCAACTCACCCAACCCCCTCTTTCTCCCCCTCTCACCTCCTCCTCTCTCCCACCCACCACTCTTAAATCCCCCCTCTCTCTCTCATCCTCACCCCCACCAACTCTCTCTCTCTCTCTCTCTCCATAATTAAAGGAAGGAAAACGACACTACAGTAGAGGAGCTCCACCCATAAACTCTGGCTCAAAGCGTCTCTCGGTAAGACAGTCTAATGGGGGTCTTTCATGGGGAAGGGGACACTGATGGGTGGGTTCCCTGATCTAATTAAGGGGGGACCGATATAAGGTAAAGGGAGTCCTGGTGGACTACAAGGCCCAGCATTTTACTATAGGAGGCATTGGTGGACTACAAGACCCAGCATTTTACTATAGGAGGCATTGGTGGGACTAAAATGCTGAGCCTTGTAGTCCACCAATGGATCTATAGTAAAATGCACCAATGCTGTAGTGTCAGTGTGTATTGTGCAGTGGTCTGTGGGTAGTGTATTGTGTAGCGGTCAGTGTGTATTGTGTAGCAGTCTGGGGGGGGGGGGGGGGGCTCCACAGGATTAGCTCGCACAGGGCGCCTGAACACCTAAGGCCGGCCCTGCGTTTGAACCTCTGACAGAAATCCCTCTTGTGCTACTAACCCGAAAGTTAGTTTTCTTGGTGGCTATGGCTTCAGCCAGAAGGGTTTCCGAGCTGGCAGCCTTATCATGCAGGGAGCCATACCTTATTCTGCATAAGGACAGAGTTGTTCTGCGGCCTCAACCTTCTTTCCTTCCTAAGGTCATATCCAGTTTTCACTTGAATCAGGACCTAGTCCTACCATCCTTCTTTCCTACTCCCCAGTCCAGAGAGGAAAGACGGCTTCATACTTTGGACGTGGTTCGAGCCATGAGGGTCTATCTCAAGGCTACAGAGAAGATTCGGAAAACAGATGTGCTTTTTGTTCTTCCGGATGGCCCCAAGAAGGGTCAGCCGGCTGCCAAGTCTTCCTTGGCTAGGTGGATTAAGCAGCTGATTTTTCAGGCCTATGGTCTGAAGCGCGTTCCACCTCCCTTATCAGTTAAAGCCCATTCTACGAGGGCCATGAGTGCCTCCTGGGCGGCACACCATCAGATTTCTATGGCACAGGTTTGCAAGGCGGCAACCTGGTCTTCCGTACATACGTTTACTAAATTTTATAAGTTGGACGTTGCAAAGAGTACGGACGCAGCTTTTGGGCAGGCGGTCCTACGGGCAGCAGTATAGAATCCTCTGGCCCGGTTCACGCCCCCTTGTGTTTCTGTTGATGGAGCCATGTTTTCTCCTGACAATGTTTTTATTTGGCTATTCTTGGCCTTGCGGTCTCCCTCCCTTCATAGAGCATTGCTTTAGGACATCCCAAGTGTAATGGCTATGCGCTCTGTGTCCCGTGATGTACGATAAAGAAAAAAGGATTTTTAATAAACAGCTTACCTGTAAAATCCTTTTCCTGACACAGCATGACAGCATATACGTATGGGAAGGCTCCGCCCCCCTGCCCAATCAGGACCGGTTATACTATAAAAGTAGGTCTCCTCCCCTATACCCGCATTCTCTGTTTTTACCTTCACTGCTACAGGCGGTTATACTACTGCTAAAGAAAGCAGGAATTTTTATTTTTCCCTCACCTGGCCGGACACTTCCCGCCAAGCCGCACAGGTTCAAAGCCTCTCCTGTGACGAAGCTCCCCGCTGTACAGGCAGACCTGAACGCCTAATGGGGGAGGCCTCACCCCAGCAGGATCCAGGAGGATGAGGGTGAAGGCATATGGTCTCTAGGGATTGCTCATTTATCATGACGCCATGTATGGACATTCATTGGACTTTGGACATGAAGCATGCAGGTGGTAAGGCACCACATGGTGCACACAATTCTATTCAGTTACTGCTGCAAGTATAGGCAAGGATGTGGTTAACTTGCATTACTGAAGGGCTGTGGTTGTGTCTGCAATACTGCTAATGATGATAGCAGGTGCTGTGCTGGGCTGAAGCCTTCCATTTTAACTGAATAAGCCTGGCTCTACAGTCTTGATTTATTTCCTGCAGGTTTGTGGTTAATTTGCATTTCTGAAAAGCATATATCACACATATGAATGTAACTGGATGTCTGTAGTGTCACTCTGTTTACTAATATTAAACAGGCTATAGGATGTGTTTGCAGCATTGCTGAAGTTTGAACTGATATCAGGTGATACTGAGAGCCCTTTCATTTAATGCAGGGATTGGGCCTGCAGTGTGGGCTCACTGTGTATTGAAGATTGGTCTCCTCCTTTCTGGTACATATGTCTAAGTAGGTTTAACTTGCTAGTGCTAATGTCATAGGATCGTTAATTTCTGTGATTACATTAACTCCACACTAGGTAAGGCTGTGATATGTTTACTTCTATGCATCTACATGTTGACCTTGGTGCTAAAATGTCAGGATCTGTTTAGTCACACTCCTTAGTACTGGTTAGCAATAGGTAATTGCTTGTGTTATTTGGGGTACCCCACTGAAAGATATGGGGTTTGTAGTGGTTACTATTTATGGGAAAATTATCCCAGGCATCTGTGAACCAGTAGCAATCAGCCTTCCTAGAGACCAGCAACTTTGAATAAAGGTGAGGGCAGGTAGGTATATGCTATATCCTAAAAAAGAGTGCACATTATGGGCATAATGAGTGTACATCTCAAGCCCTCAACACCAAACACCAGTCTACCTGCTTCTGCGACAAGGGACAGATCCTCTTCAACCCTGAAAAAATCCCACTATGTAGCAACTGCCAGAAATCGCTACAGGAATCATAGTGGTCGGGTGTAACTGGTGTGACGGCCAGAATGCAAAACAAGGTTGCAGGCCAAGGACAGTGACAAAGGGGCAGAGACTGAGAAGGCCTACAGTCACTAATGGTTCCATACCAAGCCTAATCAAACAACCATGCTTGTTTAAAGGCAACCTCTACCTGAGCTTGCTTATGGAAAATCGCTCTGACTAGTTGGCAGATCAGAAGCAAGAGACGGCGACTTTAACCCCGTCCAAACTGACTGTGTGGGACTCAGGTACTAAGCTATTCAAGCAAAATCAGCTAAAGGGTACCTCTGCCTCTAGAGCATGAATGAATGAAAACTTATATAGCGCGGCACATGCGAACTAAAATCGCCTCTGGCGCTTGTTGTTGTTCCTGTCTCCTTTGGTGTCAAAGAGCAGCCAGCCAAACAGGCTTCAGCAGATTAACCAAGGGTACCATTCTTCCAAACAGAGGAAACAATATCCTTGCAAAGACCCTGTGACAGCAAGATTCATGCAGAGGCTATAGATTGAGGGTTAATGTACATGACAAAGTATAATTACCTAGGCGGTGTTCTGTTACTGTGTACAAGTGATTGTGTGAACTGTACTGTACGATGTGTTTGCAACATGTCTGTTGTTGTTTTAATAAGCGCTTTTCTGATAAAAAAAAAAAAAAAAGATTCATACTACTGTTAAGTAGTGTTGTTGTCACCTGCGATGAGGCAGGATGGAAGCTGAGCTCTGGTCAGTGATAAGCTCTCTATGGCAGATCCTAGATTGAAAGGGAATAGCCAATGATGCAGTTCAGTCACTGCAGATCCAAGACTGTATGCTGTTTCTCCAGAAATCGTTGTGGCCAGTGAACCCTTATGGCCCCTCCCACAAGTGAACACATGCCGCTTTAGTCAGAGTGGTGACTGTTCAAGTCGGATCTGGCAATATCTAGAAGGAAAATTAATTCCTTATGTTAATCACCAAAGACCAGAGGATAGCCAAAAGATTGACAAGTTAAACGTAGGAGAACTATGGCGGAGAATAAAGAAGCGATAATCTTTATTAGCCTAAACCAAGTCGCCCAATAGGGTCAGCTGACAGTTGGATGTAAATTTCAGCGAAGGTTCCATGAGTCCTGGGCATTAGGAAGCCAATGGAATTGTTTCATTCCTCTACCTATTCATTGCATTCCCTTCATGATGCGCAAGGGCTATGATTACATGGGCGTTGGTCCAGAAGGATGGCATAGGCCATCGTGGCAATTAATCTCTCCAGTCAGTAAAGCCTGACCTCCACAAATCCTACTCCAGGATTTTTAAGGAGTATTGTTCATAGCAGTGCGGCGACTTCAAAGTAGTCCCTACACTACGTTTGAACCCACTGTGGTCTAACTGGGGGCCGTGAGCGTTAAGAATACATAGGCATTGATTCAAGACGCATAGGAATCGCAGTAAAATCGCACAATTTTATGCCGTAATACTGGAAACCTAGTCCATTAAGCCCAACCTGGTGGTGCGATAGGGGTAGTTACCTTGGTATACCCTGTATGTTGTGGTCGTTCAGGCCGACTTGCGGGCACAAGGACTACTGGTAAGTCTTGTTTGAACAGCAAAGTAAATAACTTTATAGCGCTGACAAATGCGAACCGAATCGCCTCAAGGCGCTTTGTATCCAGAGTCGTGCTGATCCTTCAGAAGAGTTGTGGCACAATGGCTTCCAAGTTCTGGGAAAGGTCCCAGTACAGACTCTAATCAAGTCGGGAGGAGCCATCATCGAGAGACAAACTAGTCTCATTGCAGTAATCACCTACTGAAGGGTAATTTTGAATGGGGAAAAAGTTAATGAACAAAATTAAGTTACACTCAGAAACAGTGTAAGTATCCCATTTGAAGAGATGCTCTTTCCTATTGGTTGCATCCCACGATCGGAAAAGCGATAAAGTACCCTGTAATAACCCTTGTGGTCCGAAGGGGGCCCAAGCAGGGTTGACAACTGTATTGACCTCAGTAAAGAGAGACTTACTTCCCACGTGGGAAACGATGACTCCACAGAGGAGAAAAGTCCCAGATTGGGGAGGTAGCTAAGCTAATCTTTCAGCATACCAATCATCACAAGTTGTCACTCGTGGGGTAGGCATGCCAATGAAGGACAAGGTGTCCAAAAGCCATAGCTACAGCGGTCGCAGACTAAAGTCTTTCGTAAACACAACAGAGGGAGCCTCAACTATGCTGAAAGGACTCGGCAAAAATGGGGAAGGCCTAGCCTCGCTGGCAAGACGGAATGCAAAACTAGTCAACTTCTGTCAGAGGTATCTCCCAGCATGTTAGGGTTTTCTAGAACTTACAGCCAGAGGGCGTAAGATACAAAAGCCGTTGGATGACAAGGGACAGTCTCAAATGAAAGGCAGTCAAGGGATCGGCAACGAGCAAGACTATCAAGTTATTGGGTCTGACCGTAACCTGGGTGGCTTCCCAGAGGTGTAAGCAGATAAACTAAGGACAGCCAGCTGGGTTGGCAGATTAGCCAATACGTATATATTCAACAAACCTAAGAGTCTCCAGGAGGCCTATCCGGATTTGCAGCCGTTCGGTGGTGATGACGACAATTACCCTGTAGCTTGCAGGCAATGTTGCCCACGGGTAGTCTCCGATCCGAAAACTCCCTATTCTCCTTCCTGAGATTCAACACCTCATACAGCATGCCAATGGTATCTTCCAAATTCATACAAATTATATCTATATACAGGAGACCAAGATGTGGAGGTCTCACCGTTAGTGTTGGAAATCTAATGGAGGTCAGAGTGTCTACTCCAGACTTCAAATACCTTAGCTAAGAGAAGAACCGACAGAATTTAAAGGATGGAATTCTCTGTTCCTTACTGGAAGGAATGAATTGTATACAGGAGAGCCTAGAGACGGCATGAAAGGATACTGAAACACAGTCGTATCTATTCTTCACTCTCTGGGTTGCATATCCCAGCAATCAAGTCCGAAAGACCTAGGCAGGTCATTGTTTCCCCCATGGGGTCTTCCAAATAGTGGGGGACACATTATCTCACTCTCCATTTAGAGGGACAAAACATCCCAAATATGGCCAGGAACATGGGAATAAGTATTCCTTTTGGCAAATACAGTATGTAAAGTAGATCTAGAAGAATCTCAAACATCCAAGTGTCATACCATAAACTTCCTTGTGGCTGAAATGATCAGGCAAAATGGCTCTAGTCTCTTCCTCAACACTAGACAAAGGTTGGTATCGTGGCAGCCTGAGTTAGAACATCATCATCCTTTTGGCAGATCCAAACGGAAGTGTTTGAAGTTCCACAAACTTGGAAAAGAGATTCAAGGTTGAAGAGACATAGAATTGGCCCTTCTTCTTCTAGGAGAAAAATGATAAACTCATCAGGCTTAATGGCGTCGGAAAAGGACAATCCCGCTGTCCAACGAAGACCATCGCAGTTGTACGGATACAATTAGTCAAAACCTAGATGGAGAGGACAAGTCCATCTGATGAGGGCAGAGACAGCTCCTCCAAGCTGGTGATGCATCCATTGACGGAACTTCAAAATAGTTCCTCTAGAGTTAATATCTAAACTACGACCTGGTCTACATTCCACATGTTGGGGGTCCATTCTGGCGGACCCAGCAGTTGTAACTACAATACATCTCAGTCGTTAGAGAGGATAGATCTAATCCTCTTAAACACTTGAGCAGTACCCACCCTTATTGCCTGGTGATTCTGTACATCCCATACGTATATGCTGTCATGCTGTGTCAGGAAAAGGGAAAATGTTATACTTACCTAACGGTAATTTTCCTTTCCTGATGCAAGCATGACAGCATATAGGTCCCTCCCTTTAAAAAAAAAAAAAAAAAAAAATACAGAGGTCTGAAACGGTTAAGTAGGGCCTTCCGCAGTGATAATAAATTACGAGAATGCGGGTATAGGGGGAGGAGACCTACTTTTATAGTATAACCGGTCCTGATTGGGCAGGGGGGCGGAGCCTTCCCATACGTATATGCTGTCATGCTTGCATCAGGAAAGGAAAATTACCGTTAGGTAAGTATAAAATTTTCCCTTTTTTTCTCAGTTTAGGCTGATACATATTCTTCTACCTATTTTTGGTAAAAAAAAATCGCAATAAGCGTTTATCGGTTGGTTTGCGCAAAATTTATAGCCTTTACAAAATAGGGGATAGTTTTCTTGCATTTTTTTTTTACTACTAATGGCGGCGATCAGCGATTTTTTTTCATGACTGCGACATTATGGTGGACACTTCGGACAATTTTGACACATTTTTGGGACTATTGTCATTTTCACAGCAAAAAATTCTATAAAAATGCATTGTTAACTGTGGAAATGACAGTTGCATTTTGGGAGTTAATCACAGGGGGCGCTGATGGGGTTATGTGTGACCTGAAGTGTGTTTACTGTAGGGGGGTGTGGCTGTAGGTGTGATGTCATCGATTGTTTCCCCCTATAAAAGGGATCATGCGATGATGATGCCACAGTGAAGAACGGGGAAGCGGGGAGGCGATCGGGTCCGTGAGTCCCATGGTCCCGGAGCTTCGGACCGGGTCACGGGAGCGCGCCGCGTGCGCACGCCCGTGACCCACGGCTGGGTACTAGCACAGCGCATACCTGTACGTGCATTTGCCCAGCCGTGTAATTCTGCTGATGTAAATGTGCAGGAGGCCATAGGTGAGGCTTTAAACATTTCTCCAGGTTACCAGTTTAGAATTAGACCCCTTTTAGACTGGGGCCGCGGCTGCGTTAGCGCTAAAGCACCGCTCATTTTACTGGGATTAAAGGGATTCTCTCAGTTAGAGTATATTGATCACAGTCAAGAGAATTTCCCAGTAAGAGCATATTACAGTGACTCCAAAGGAATATATACAGTATATATATATATATATATATATACACATAGATTTTTTAATAACAAACATGTTATACTTATCTGCTCTGTGTGGTCCCGGCTCTTCCCCCTTGCTGAGTGCCCCAATAGCAAGCCTCTTGCTATGGGGGCACTCGAGCAGGCTCACTCCTGAGCCTCACTGTGTGTGTCAATTCACACAAAAAGCACGCCTCGACTTCGTCCCTGTTTACTCCTCATTGGCTTATTGGCTGTGATTGACAGCAGCAGGAGCTAGTGGCTGACACTGCTGTGCAAGATAATGATGGTAGAGAGACCTGGGAGAGCTGCTGCTCCTGTGCACATTGCTGGATTGACATGGCGCTCAGGTAAGATTTTTTTTACATTAAAGTGGTTCTAAAGCCTTAAGGTTTTTTACCTTAATGTACGCTATGCATTAAGATAAAAAGAACACGATAGGGAAGGAGAAGAAGAGAGTGTAGAAGAGAGAGAAGAACAAGATAGGGAAGGAGAAGAAAAGAGAGAGAAGAACAAGATAGGGAAGGAGAAGAAGAGAGTGTAGAAGAGAGATAAGAAGAACAGGATAGAGAAGGAGAAGAAGAGAGTGTAGAAGAGAGAGAAGAACAGGATAGGGAAGGAGAAGAAGAGAGTGTAGAAGAGAGAGAAGAACAGGATAGAGAAGGAGAATAAGAGAGTGTAGAAGAGAGAGAAGAACTAGATAGGGAAGGAGAAGAAGAGAGTGTAGAAGAGAGAGAAGAAAAAACAAGATAGATAAGGAGAAGAAGAGAGTGTAGAAGAGAGAGAGAAGAACAAGATAGAGAAGGAGAACAAGAGATAAGAAGAACAGGATAGAGAAGGAGAAGAAGAGAGTGTAGAAGAGAGAGAAGAACAGGATAGGGAAGGAGAAGAAGAGAGTGTAGAAGAGAGAGAAGTACTAGATAGGAAAGGAGAAGAAGAGAGTGTAGAAGAGAGAGAAGAACTAGATAGGGAAGGAGAAGAAGAGAGTGTAGAAGAGAGAGAACAGGATAGAGAAGCAGAAGAAGAGAGCGTAGAAGAGAGAGAAGAAGAACAGAATAGAGAAGGAGAAGAAGAGAGTGTAGAAGAGAGAGACGAACTAGATAGGGAAGGAGAAGAAGAGAGTGTAGAAGAGAGAGAACAGGATAGAGAAGCAGAAGAAGAGAGCGTAGAAGAGAGAGAAGAAGAACTAGATAGGGAAGGAGATGAAGAGCGTGTAGAAGAGAGAAAAGGAGAACAAGATATGGAAGGAGAAAAAAGTGTAGAAGAACAAAAGTGTAAACGTAGAACTTAGTAGATAACAATCTTAAGTTATTAGCAATACCAATTTTACAAGATTGAAGACGGTACAGCTTGTAGGCCTGTAAATGATTACTAAAGGCCCTAAATTTCCCTAAACTGGGTCAAATTGATATGGTTAGCCTACGAAACATTACAGATCAAGTTGAGTTGAATGTGACTAACTACTACAACCATCTCTATACTATGACCTGGATAACTCGGAACCTTGACACACCAGCCATGAAGCTAGCAGCTCCAGACGGGGGGCCAGCAATGGGTCCCCCCATTTTTCTCCTAAGTTATCATAAAAATCCAACACTTCTTGGTATGTTGTGTCTCCTATCTTTGGAACCCAGGCTGATACATTGCAAGTGTGCGCTCCAGAACTGGAGGGACCCACTAGTGACATAGTGACCTGGAGTGGGGCACAAACAATGGAATTCAGCTTACCCCGAGGGTTGAATGCAGAAGATTCTAGTGTTGCAAGTAATGAGACCAGATTCTATTTAATGGAGGTTCTGATGGTGAATAATATAATTATACTTCAGCATTGAGATAACAGTGTCTCCTTAATAAGAACAAGTTTTTGATTGATTGGTATGAACGATGCCTCCATTTTGACCCCCCCCCCCATGGTTCTGACCTTGTCTTTTTAGCTTGCAGAATGATTACTATACACACAGACCTGTTTGCACGTCGAAGAAATGAAAGTCATCAGCTCTCCTAACCCCATGTCCAGTCATCTCAAAGGCTTTACTGGATTCTTGGAAAATGAAGTCATTGGGTTTATGACTTATTTTCTTTTCATTTTTAAGACCAGAATTAATATTAGGAGGCTGCCATCTGATGCCGACTGCACACTTCTAGGCTTAGAAAGTCTGGACAAAAAAATGTGCGGGGAGAACGTGGCACAGAGGAATTTAGACTTGTGCATATTGAAGTGGACCTGTCATTAATGTTCACACATAAATCAATAGGGGGCGCTGTCAGCATTGCCAAGTCTCAGTTGAAGTTGAGTCTTTCTTGCCATAGATAAAATAGCTTCTACTTATCATTCTCATTTAGCTAAGCCCAGGAGATCTAAGCCCAACCAGACGCCATGTCATTAGTGACCGAAAAGTCTATTTTTTATCAGACAGATCAAGAATGGTAGACTTGCAAACTTCCATTTTTAAACTGTTCCTATTTCTTCTCCTTCCTTTTGCTCCCTTTCTGCTCTGTTCAGTGGCAAGGACCAAAAAGATTAAGCCCTGTTTAAGCTTTAAGTACAACTCCAGCCAAAACCTTCTATTAGGGGCTTTTTTCACTCCACAACTATCAGGTTCTCAGGAAGTCTTAAAAGTCGCACATCACAGTAAAACCCTGTAAGGAGGTGTATGACAGCCTCAGCCCAGGCTCCAACCAGACCACAGCTAACGCGTTTCACTCTGCCCTGGGTTCCTCATGATTAAGCTCCGATGCAGAGTGAAATGCGTTGGGGCGTAGCCTGGTTGGAGCCCAGGCTTAGGCTGTGATACACCTCCTTACAAGGTTTTGCTGTGATGTGTGCCTTTTAGGACTTTTTCTTCCTACTAGATTATTTGCGCTGGAACAAGCTCCATCCTTGTCGGCACTCCTTGTGGTTTAACACCAATTTAGGTAAAGAGTCTCTGACGGAGACTATTTACCACATAATCAGCTGTGTCCAATCACGGCTGATCACGATGTAAACAGGAAAAGCCGGTGTTCGTCTTTTCCTCACTCGCGTCTGTTAGACGCGAGTAGAGGAGAGCCGATCGGCTGCTCCTCTGACAGGGGGGGTTTGTGCTGATCGGTTATCAGCGCAGCCCCCCCACAGGATGCCCACACTGGAAAACCAGGGATGCCACCAGACCACCAGGGATACCCACCACAGGTATGCCACCCTAGACCACCAGGGATGCCAATCAGAAATAAATAATGGATGCCTATTGGATGGTCACTGACAGGCAGGCCCGTCGGAACCCGACAGGCAAATCAAGCAATTTCCTGGGGCCCCCGAGCTGGCCAGGCGCCCCCGAGCTGGCCAGGGGCCCCAGCAGGGAGGGCCCTTGCCGCACCGCTGCTTCCTCCTGCAGTCCGGTCGGCCGTGTACCGTAACCGTGCGGTACAGGAGAATCAGGTTCCTGTTCCCGGCCAGACTGACAGGAAGTGCACACACTGAGTGTTCACTTCCTTTCAGTCCGGCCCCCGGGAACAGCAAACAATCTCCTGTACCGCGCAGTTATGGTACACGGCCAACCGGACTGCAGGAGGAAGCATCGGTGAGGCAAGGGCCCTCCCTGCTGGGGCCCCTGGCCAGCTCGGACACCAGGATAGAGGTAAGCCCTGCTGACAGGTGGCACTGATGTACTGTAATGTGTTGTACCAATGGATGCCAATCAGTGCCCACAATGGATGCCAATCAGTGCCCACAATGGGCATCACTGATTGGCAGGTATTATTGTTTGGCACTGATTGGCATCCTTTAGTACAACACATTACAGTACATCAGTGCCACCTATCAGTGCCCATCCATGCCACCTATCTATGCCCATCCATTCCACCTATCAGTGGCCATCCATGCTGCCTATCAGTGCCCATCCGTGTCGCCTATCAGTGCCTATCTGTGTCGCCCATCCGTGTCGCTTATCCATGCCCATCCGTGCCGCCTATCCATGCCCATCCGTGCTGCATATCAGTGCCACCTATCAGTGCCTATCAGTGCCGAATATTAGCGCCCATCATCAGTGCCCATCAATGCCACCTCATTAGTGCTACCTCATCAGTGCCCATCAGTGCCTGTCAGTGCAGTACCATCAGTGCCCATCAGTGAAGGAGAAAACATACTTATTTACAATGTTTTGTAACTGAAACAAAAAAAAGTTTTGTTTTTTCTAAATTTTCGGTAATTTTTTTTTTTTTTTTGCAGAAAATAAAAATCCCAGAGGTGATCAAATACCATCAAAAGAAAGCTCTATTTGTGGGAACAAAATGATAAGAATTTAGTTTGGGTACAGTGTAGCATGACCGCTCAATTGTCATTCAAAGTGCAAAGTTGGTCTGGGCCGGAGGGTGTGGAAGTGGTTAAGCAAAAATGTTAAAACAGTTGTTGTGAATCTTCCTCTAACGTCCTGGCCCAGCAGCTAGACAGCGCTTCCAAACCTTCCCTACTTTTAAATTGTTTGGTGCTCCATTTTAAGTTGTAGGTGTGATTTAATGACCATTTCTACCATTTAAAGACGGTTTTCTCAAACAGTGTTCCATGCAGTGGCGGTGTGTTCTCCTCTCTCTCACCAATAGATAGATTCATGCATTGCATGAATCTATCTATGGTCGATGCTGCCACCCCCTCCCTATTCATGTGCCCGGCCCCTTTTTTCGGGCGACCTGAAAATCTGCCCCTTCCTCTTCCGCGGTGAGGTTTTGTGTTCTCCTCGCCGTTGCCTCCTGGGAAATGGGGACGCTGCCTTCTGGGACACACAGGACGGTGTTCCAATTCACAAATAGCCACGTGACTCGCGCATGCGCAGTAGGAAACGGGCAGTGTAGCCATAAGGCTTCACTGCCTGTTTCCCTTAGTGAGGATGGCGGCGCCAGGACCCGGTCCGAGGGACCAATCTGCCTCGGGCGGCCGACATCACGGGCAACCTGGACAGGTACGTGTGCTTATTAAAAGTCAGCAGCTACAGTTTTTGTAGCTGCTGACTTTTATTTTTCTGTACCGCTGGACCTCCGCTTTAAGTGTGTCCTAGGGAGTGATTCTAACTGTGTGGGGGATGGGCTATAAGTGACACGACACTGATCACTGCTCCCGACGATCACTGTCCTGTCACTAGGCAGAACAGGGAGATGCCTTGTTTACATAGGCATCTCCCCATTCTGCAGCTCCGTGACACGATCACGGGCACCCTGGCAGACATCGAGTCTGCGGGACCCGCGGTCACACTCACGGAGCTAGCGGAGGGTGCGCGCGCCTGCAATGCCACACCTTAAAGGGGATGTACGCGTATGTCCATATGCACAACCGTGCTATTCTGCCGATGTAAATAGTCATGCAGCTGTCGACAAACTTTTTCATACAGTTAAAATTAAATTTTTATTAATTTTTTACAAATATTTTGTGTATAAAACCTTTTTAGTATATACAAATTTACATCCATCATTTATAAAATGAAAAATAACTCAATTACGAGCATTGTTCTGTAAAAAAAACGCATTGTATTTGATGGCGCGTGCATGAGAAAAATTGTATGATCTTCCTAAACGTTTTATTGTAAATAGAAGCAACTAGCGAAAACAATTTTGTGAAATTGCAAAGTGCAGATTTCCAGGTTTGCGGAACAAATTGTATTTTGTCAGTTCTTTTTTTTTCCTAAAATGGAAATCTGTGCGCCTTGCCGCCTAGTAAAGTTTTCCTTGCTGCAGAGATGTACGATGTGGGGAGATAAAACGTATTGATCGGCAGTAAAGACGCGTTCTGCCTCGAGACGAACAGATCCATAGCTTGTTGATACTTTATAAAAGTATACTGATGAGTTTACCGAGGTTGGAAATATCACACCAATGTATCTATAATCAAGTAATGACTTGCAGACGCCGGGATCGGCGTAGAGGATGATCGTCTTTGCTAAACAGGACTTGTTAAACATAACAGGTCATTATAACCCGTACCGATCGTAGTAAGCATTAAAGGGGACCTTATTGTAACCTTACAAGTCTACATAAATAAATTCCTAACTACAGTATATACAGTGGGGATCGAAAGTTTGGGCACCCCATGTAAAAATTTGTATTAATGTGCATAACGAAGCCAAGGAAAGATGGACAAATCTCCAAAAGGCATCAAATTACAGATTAGACATTCTTATAATATGTCGAAAAAAGTTAGATTTTATTTCCATAATTTTCAAAATTACATAAAACAAAAAAATGGCGTCTGCAAAAGTTTGGGCCCCCTGCAGAATTTATAGCATGCACTGCCCCCTTTGCTAAGCTGAGAGCTGCCAGCATCATGGATTGTTCTCAACCAGGTGATGTCAATCTCAAAGGTTCTAAATGCCCAGACTCATCTGACCTTGCCCCAACAATCAGCACCATGGGTTCTTCTAAGCAGTTGTCTAGAAAACTGAAAATAGTTGACGCTCACAAAGCTGGAGAATGCTACAGGAAGATAGCAAAGCGTTTTCAGATGACAATATCCTCTGTTCGGAATGTAATTAAGAAATGGCCGTCATCAGGAACAGTGGAAGTTAAAGCAAAATCTGGAAGACCAAGAAAAATATCAGACAGAACAGCTCACAGGATTGTGAGAAAAGCAATTCAAAACCCACGTTTGACTGCACGATCCCTCCATAAAGATCTGGCAGACACTGGAGTTGTGGTACACTATTCCACTATACAGAGATACTTGTACAAATATGGTCTTCGTGGAAGTCATCAGAAGAAAACCTCTTCTACATCCTCACCACACAAATCAGCGTTTGAACTTTGCAAATGAACATATAGACAAGCCTGATGCATTTTGGAAACAAGTTCTGTGGACCGATGAGGTTAAAATAGAACTTTTTGTCCGGAATGAGCAAAGGTACGTTTGGAGAAGAAAGGGCACAGAATTTAATGAAAAGAACCTCTGTCCAACTGTTAAGCATGGGGGTGGATCAATCATGCTTTGGGGTTGTATTGCAGCCAGTGGCACAGGGAACATTTCACGGGTAGAAGGAAAAATGGATTCAATAAAATTTCAGCAAATTTTGGATGGTAACTTGATGCCATCTGTGAAAAAGCTAAAGTTAAAGAGAGGATGGCTTCTACAAATGGATAATGATTCTAAACGCACCTCAAAATCCACGGGGGATTACATCAAGAGGCGTAAACTGAAGGTTCTGCCATGGCCTTCACAATCTCCTGACCTCAACATGATTGAAAATCTATGGATAGACCTTAAAAGAGCAGTGCATGACAGACAGGCTAGAAATCTCAAAGAACTGGAAGACTTTTGTAAGGAAGAATGGGCAAAGATACCTCAAACAAGAATTTAAAGACTCTTGGCTGGCTACAAAAAGTGTTTACAAGCTCTGATACTTGCCAAAGGGGGCAGTACAAGATATTAACTCTGCAGGGTGCCCAAACTTTTGCAGACGCCATTTTTTTGTTTTCTGTCATTTTGAAAGTGTAAATGATGGAAATAAAATCTAACTTTTTTTGACATATTATAAGAATGTCTAATCTGTAATTTGATGCCTTTTGGAGATTTTTCCATCTTTCCTTGGCTTCGTTATGCACATTAATACAAATTTTTACCTGGGGTGCCCAAACTTTCGATCCCCACTGTACACTCACCGGCCACTTTATTAGGTACACCTTCCTAGTACCGGGTTGGACCCCCTTTTACCTTCATTCTTGGTGGCATAGATACAACAAGGTGTTGGAAACATTCCTCAGAGATTTTGCTCCATAGTGACATCATAACATCACACAGTTGCTGCAGATTTGTCGGCTGCACATCCATGATGCAAATCTCTACCACCACATCCCAAAGGTGCTCTATTGGATGAGATGTGGTGAGTGTGGAGGCCATTGGAATACAGAGACCTCATTGTCCAGTGGTGATATGATTGGATCTTGGTGACATGGTGACATTATCCTGCTGGAAGGAGCAATCAGAAGATGGGGACACTGTAGTCATAAAGGGATGGACAATACTCAGGTAGGCCGTGGCATTATAACAATGCTCAATTGGTACTAAGGGGTCCAAAGTGTGTTAAAAAAAATTGCAACAACCACCATTTTATTCTCTAGGGTCTCTGCTTAAAAAAAGTCTATAATGACTGGGGGTTCTTATGCCGCGTACACACGACCGTTTTTCGGATTGTAAAAAACTAAGTTGTTTTAAATGTCATTAAAAACGATGGTGTGTGGGCTCCAGAGCATTTTCACAATGTAAAATATGGGCATTAAAAATTTCGAATTTTTTCACAATGTTTTTAACGTTGTAAAAAATGGTCGTGAAAAATGGTCGTGAAAAAATCCGCGCATGCTCAGAAGCAAGTTATGAGACGGGAGCGCTCGGTCTTATAAAACTAGCGTTCGTAATGGAGTAAGCACATTCATCACACTGTGACAGAAAGAAAAGCGCAAATCGTCTTTTACTAACAGGAAATGAGCTAAAGCAGCCCCAAGGGTGGCGCCATCCGCATGGAACTTCCCCTTTATAGTGCCGTCTTACGTGTTGTACGTCACCGCGCTTTGCTAGAGATTTTTTTTTCACGATCGTGTGTGGGCAAGGCCGTTTTAATGATTGGGTTGAAAAAAAAACGTAATTTTTTCTAGAGCCTGAAAAACTTCATTTTTTAGAACCCAAAAAAACGGTCGTGTGTACGCGGCATAAGAGTTTCAATTTGTAGGCAATCAGGCAGGACCTTGCACTACATGGTTTTGGTAAATCTGAAGACAGAAATCTCCAGAAAATCTGTGTATGTAATTTTCATCTTTTATATTTTACCAAAAAGCTACTGTGCACATAACGCATGTCATAAAAAATTGCAGCAACCACCATTTTATTCTCTAGGGTCTCTGCTAAAAAATAAATAAAAAAAAACTATAATGTTTGAGGGTTCTAAGTAGTTTTCATCTTTTATATTTTACCAAAAAGCTACTGTGCAAATACAGTACGACATAAAAAAAATTGCAACAACCACCATTTTATTCTCTAGGGTCTCTGCAAAAAAAGAAAAAAAGAAAAGGTCACTAAAGGATTTTTTTTTTTTTTAGCTAAATAGCTTCCTTTACCTTACTGCAGTACTGGTTTCATGTCCTTATTGTTTGTTTTTGCTTTAAAGTTGCTGTAATCCTGCTCTGTTCTCCACACTTCCTGCTTGTCTGTTTCCTTATAACCACAGTGCTGGGAGCTTTCTCACGATGGTTTGAGCTGTCATTACTGTGTGTCTAAAACTTCCCAGAACCAATCAGATTCATTTTAAAAACAAAACACTGTCCTGGATTTGTTTGTTTTTGTTCTGTGTGTCTATTTCTACTTTGCATAAACATGAAGCCAGTTCAAAGTGAAACTAACCTGCAGGCACATTATATCATTGATTTTTATCTATTTTTAATCATTTTTAAAAGGAATCGGTTAACTTTTATGTCTCTATACCCTGTAAACAGTAATTTCAGCAAAAAAATATTTTTCCTTTAGTGACCCTTTACTGAGTAATTTAAAAACTTCCATCATAACATTTGGAAATGTCTCCGGCTCCCTGTACTGTGGGGAGCTCTTCAGATGTTGGGTTACTACCAGTGTCATTATTTGGCTGGTAGGCATGTTGGGATTTTTAACCTCTCGACAACCTCAAAGGCAAAGGTTGCTGGGGGCCTGGAGGGGCTTGTAGAAGTGCTTGTATTTATGGGGCTCTTTGGGGCCCATCACATATTAAGAGGTCGTTGTCCGCAGAAGACGAACAGGAAGGCAGGTGGCTCAGTGGTTTCATGGCATTTAATGAAAGTGACACAATGTGGAAACACTGACATATGTTTGCGGACTGGCTACTAAAGCATCCCTGATTGTGAGCCGCGGCGGACATCAGTCATGTGTAACCCTGAAAGAGCCCCTTTATACAAACTAACCCATGCATCAATAATTAGATTACTGGCAAAGGAAGAGACCGTCCCAACATACAAATGTATGCGCTGCCAACTCCCCATCTGTGTGTGAAAAGTTCACAAATGATGCCGTTCATCTGAAATATATAAGCACTAGGTACATTTTTAACTCCTTATTTGTGGAAAAAATAACAGCAAATACAAAAAGATTAAAAATAGCACATACAATTGCTAGACTGGCCATACTGTAATCTAAAGATATTAACCACTTAAGACCCGGACCTTTAGGCAGCTAAAGGACCCGGCCAGGTTTTGCGATTCGGCACTGCATCGATTTAACAGACAATTGCGTGGTCGTGTGACGTGGCTCCCAAACAAAATTGGCGTCCTTTTTTCCCCACAAATAGAGCTTTCTTTTGGTGGTATTTGATCACCTCTGCCGTTTTTTTTTTTTTGCGCTATAAACAAAAATAGAGCGACAATTTTGAAAAAAAATCAATATTTTTTACTTTTTGCTATAATAAATATTCCCCAAAAAAATATATATATAAAAAAAATAGTTTTCCTCAGTTTAGGCCGATAAGTATTCTTCTACCTATTTTTGTTAAACAAAAAAATCGCAATAAGCCTTTATGGCTTGGTTTGCGCCAAATTTATTGCGTTTACAAAATAGGGGATAGTTTTATTGCATTTTTATTAATAATTTTTTTTACTACTAATGGCGGCGATCAGCGATTTTTTTCATGACTGTGACATTATGGCGGACACTTTGGACAATTTTGACACATTTTTGGGACCATTGTAATTTTCACAGCAAAAAAATGCATTTAAAATGCATTGTTTATTGTGAAAATGACAGTGCAATTTGGGAGTTAACCACAAGGGGGTGCTGAAGGGGTTATGTGTGGCCTAATGTGTGTTTACAACTGTAGGGAGGTGTGGCTGTAGGTGTGATGTCATCGATTGTGTATCCCTATAAAAGGGAACACACGATCGATGACGCCGCCACAGTGTTTACACACGGCTCTCCCCGTTCTTCAGCTCCGGGGACCGATCGCGGGACTCCAGCGCCGATCAGGTCCGTGATTCCCTTGGTCCTGGTCCCGGAGCTTCGGACCGGGTCACGAGAGCGTTTGCGACCCACAGCTGGGTACTAGCACAGGATGTACCTGTAGGTGCATGTGCCCAGTCGTGCCATTCTGCTGACATATATGTGCAGGAGGCGCAAAAATTGAACTTCCGCTTAACCCACTTAACCCACTCCTTACCCCCTTACATGCCACATTTGGCATGTAATTTTTTTGGGGGGGAGTGGGGGCTTCAGGAGAAGTGGGACTTCCTGTCCCACTTCCTCCTTCCGCCGAGGGGCTGGTAAGGCGATTAGCTTAATCGCCTATCTTCAGCCCCTCCCTGAGGGCGATCGCCTGGGACACGTCACAGGTCCTAGGCGATCACCTGTCCAATCGGACGGCGCAGCGCCGCGCCGTTTGCACATGTGCAGTGCCGCTCGCGCATGCGCAGTGGGTGCCCGGCCGTGAAGCCGATAGCTGTCACTGCCGGGTGCCCACACTAAGAATGAAGACGCTGGAACTGTGGAGCAGGTAAGTGTCTTTTTATTAAAAGCCAGCAGCTACACTTTTTGTAGCTGCTGACTTTTAATAAACATAAAAATGGGGTGGAACACCTCTTTAAGTGGTTAACCGCTTCTGACCAGCCGCCGTCATTATACTACGGCAAGGTGGCTCATTCCCGCAAATCGCTGTATCTGTACGTCGGCAAGGGGACTCGATTTTGTGGGCAGCAGGGGAGCCAATCAATGTCCGCCAGCCACCCGCGATCGTTCCCTTGAAATGTCACAGCCCCGCTAAAAATCGCAGATCGCCGTCATTACTAGTAAAAAAAAAAGAAAATAATAAAAATGCCATAAATCTATTCCCTATTTTGTAGACGCTATGACTTTTGCGCGCAAACCAATTAGTATAAGCTTATTTCGTTTTTTGTTTTTTTTGCCAAAAATATGTAGCAGAATACTCATCGGCCTAAACTGATGAATATATTTTTGTCGCGCTTTTTTCGTTTTTTAGCACAAAAAATAAAAATACCTCGAAAAGAAAGCTTTTTGTTTTTAAGGCACGCTACTGGCCCCTCCCACTAGCTATGATCTGCCTGCATTGCATAGACACCCAGCGATGACATCACAGCATCTAAGATAGGGTATGTAATAAAAACGGAACGGTTTTATTGAAAAGAAAATTCATCAACATATTGGTACAGGGAAAAGGAGGAAGCAGGGAAGACAAAAATGTTAGCAGATTAATCTTCGGCTTTAAATGCACTGGCTCTGAAAAATTGCGCATTTAATAAACGGACAGCAAGGCTTAAATTTGCTGGCACATTCTTTAAACTGTCCCCATTAGCGCTATTAATGTAATTATGAGAGAGATGTGCTCTCCCTTCACCGAGGTACATTTGTACGGAAAATAAATGGAACACAAAACTAAAGTTGATCAATTAGGGAAGCATGACATTGAATGAATGAGCATTTAAAGGAAAAAAACATTGTAATTTCCAAACATGAATTTTAATGCATTAACTAATTAAATCAAATGAATCCAGAACTGCAAATGTCAGACTTCTTGGAAACACTTAGCGGAGATGTTTTTAGTGGTAAAATAGCAGATTAAAAATAATTTTTATTTTCAACAAAAATTAATCTCAGTTAGAGTCAGCGTGCCGCGGGTTTAACCAGCCGAATGCCAAACCGAACCTGGCCACCCTGCAGAGGTGCTGGGATGTGGGGGCTAAAGCACTGATGGGCAACTTTCTTGATATGGTGGGTGGGTGGGGGGGGAGGGGTCAAGTGCAGCCCCTGATCTCACCATAGGGTTGCATATAAAATTCTGTGACTTTTCATTATCAGAGACAGCAGACGCACAGTGGGATATAGTCAAAGACTACTGGAGTGTTATAAGAGATGGTCAGAGACTGCAGATGTGATACAAGAGATGGTTAGAGACTGGGGACATGATACAAGAGATAGGCAGAGACTGGGGACATGATACAATAGATGGTCAGAGACTGCAGACATGATACAAGAGATGGTCAGAGACTGCAACCATGATACAGGAGATAGTCAGAGACTGCGGACATGATACAAGCGATGGTCAGAGAATGCAGATGTGATACAAGGGATGGTCAGAGACTGCAGATATGATACAAGAGATGGTCAGAGACTGGGGACATGATACAAGAGATAGTCAGAGACTGGGGACATGATACAAAAGATGGTCAGAGAATGCAGATGTGATAGAAGGGATGGTTAGAGACTGCAGACATGATACAAGAGATGGTCAGAGACTGGAGACATGATACAGAAGATGGTCAGCGACTGCAGGCATGATATAAAACATGGTCAGAGACTGCAGACATGATACAAGAGATGGTCAGAGACTACAGACATGATACAGAAGATGGTCAGTGACTGCAGACATGATATAAGAGATGGTCAAAACCTGCAAACATGATACAGGAGATGGCCAGAGATTGCAGACATGATACAAGATGGTCACAGAGTGCAGATATGAAAGAGTAGATGGTCAGAGACTGCGGACATGATACAGTAAATGGCCAGAGACTGCTGGCATGATACAAAAGATGGTCAGAGACTGCAGACGTTTTACAACAGATGGTCAGAGACTACAGACATTAGGGTTGTCCCGATACCACTTTTTTAGGACCGAGTACAAGTATCGATACTTTTTTTCAAGTAGTCGCCGATACCGAATACCGATACTTTTTTTAAACATGTCCCCAAATGCAGCCATGTCCCCCACATAATGCAGCCATGTCCTGTCCCCCACATATTGCAGCCATGTCCCCCCACATATTGCAGCCATGTCATGTTCCCCACATATTGCAGCCATGTCATGTCCCCCACATATTGCAGCCATGTCATGTCCCCCACATATTGCAGCCATGTCATGTCCCCCACATATTGCAGCCATGTCATGTCCCCCACATATTGCAGCCATGTCATGTTCCCCACATATTGCAGCCATGTCATGTCCCCCACATATTGCAGCCATGTCATGTCCCCCACATATTGCAGCCATGTCATGTCCCCCACATATTGCAGCCATGTCATGTTCCCACATATTGCAGCCATGTCATGTTCCCCACATATTGCAGGCATGTCATGTCTCCCACATATTGCAGCCATGCATGTCCCCCACATATTGCAGCCATGTCATGCCCCCCACATATTGCAGCCATGTCATGTCCCCCACATATTGCAGCCATGTCATGTCCCCCACATATTGCAGCCATGTCATGTTCTCCACATATTGCAGCCATGTCATGTTCCCCACATATTGCAGCTATGTCATGTTCCCCACATATTGCAGCCATGTCATGTTCCCCACATATTGCAGCCATGTCATGTCCCCCACATATTGCAGCCATGTCATGTCCCCCACATATTGCAGCCATGTCATGTCCCCCACATATTGCAGCCATGTCATGTTCCCCACATATTGCAGCCATGTCATGTTCCCCACATATTGCAGCCATGTCATGTCCCCTACATATTGCAGCCATGTCATGTCCCCCCACATATTGCAGCCATGTCATGTCCCCCACATATTGCAGCCATGTCATGTCCCCCACATATTGCAGCCATGTCATGTCCCCCACATATTGCAGCCATGTCATGTCCCCCACATATTGCAGCCATGTCATGTTCCCCACATATTGCAGCCATGTCATGTCCCCCCACATATTGCAGCCATGTCATGTCCCCACATATTGCAGCCATGTCATGTCCCCCACATATTGCAGCAATGTCATGTCCCCACATATTGCAGCCATGTCATGTTCCCCACATATTGCAGCCATGTCATGTTCCCCACATATTGCAGGCATGTCATGTCTCCCACATATTGCAGCCATGCATGTCCCCCACATATTGCAGCCATGTCATGCCCCCCACATATTGCAGCCATGTCATGTCCCCCACATATTGCAGCCATGTCATGTCCCCTACATATTGCAGCCATGTCATGTTCTCCACATATTGCAGCTATGTCATGTTCCCCACATATTGCAGCCATGTCATGTTCCCCACATATTGCAGCCATGTCATGTCCCCCACATATTGCAGCCATGTCATGTCCCCCAAATATTGCAGCCATGTCATGTTCCCACATATTGCAGCCATGTCATGTTCCCCACATATTGCAGCCATGTCATGTCCCCTACATATTGCAGCCATGTCATGTCCCCCCACATATTGCAGCCATGTCATGTCCCCCACATATTGCAGCCATGTCATGTCCCCCACATATTGCAGCCATGTCATGTCCCCCAATATGCAGCCATGTCCTGTGCCCCATATTGCAGCCATGTCATGTCGCCACATATTGCAGCCATGTCATGTCCCCCACATATTGCAGCCATGTCATGTTCCCCACATATTGCAGCCATGTCATGTTCCCCACATATTGCAGCCATGTCATGTCCCCTACATATTGCAGCCATGTCATGTCCCCCCACATATTGCAGCCATGTCATGTCCCCCACATATTGCAGCCATGTCATGTCCCCCACATATTGCAGCCATGTCATGTCCCCCACATATGCAGCCATGTCCTGTGCCCCATATTGCAGCCATGTCATGTCGCCCCACATATTGCAGCCATGTCATGTCCCCCATACCTCCGGCTCCTCTGATTATACCGCCGTGTATCCGTGTATAGACACTCCCCCCTTGCTCGCGATTGGACGGATCCGTCCAATCGCGTGTCTATACATGGCGCCGTGGGTATTACAAGTTTACCAACGAAAACTTGTAAATGCCCGCTGTGTTGCACGGGGATAAGCGGCGGTCGGCGGCGGGCGGCGAGCGGCGGGCGGCGAGCGGCGGGGGGGGGGGACGGGGGGGGGGCGGAAAGTATTCTATTTTGGTATCGGGGGTATTTGGGAGTACAAGTACTCCCGCAAATACTCGGAATCGGTCCCGATACCGATACTGGTATCGGTATCGGGACAACCCTAACAGACATGATACAAGAGATGGTCAGAGACTGCAGACATGATACAATAGATGATCAGAGACTGCAGACATGATACAAGAGATGGTCAGAGACTGCAGACATGATACAAGAGATGGTCAGAGACTGCAGACATGATACAAGAGATGGTCAGAGACTGCAGACATGATACAACTTTGAAGCACTAAAATAAGACATGATCCTGGACCCAGTATTTGCCGAGCATTCATTTTATTATTTGCAATATGTACATTTTACACTTATAATAAATAAATAGCTGTTAACAGAAATCCTGCACTGAACTAAGAAATCAAACAATGTTATCAGTTTTACGAGGTATCTAAACTACAGAACATCTCCCCTATATTAGGAGACGAGTAGAGAGGAAGGTGCTCTATAGTCCTAACACAATTCCTGTCCTAGGAGGGTAGTGCTGCTCTTTTTATATATGCTGTCACTGTGTATGTGTGGTGGTCACTTTAGGACAGGAAGGGTTTAAATGGCAGGATCATTGTGTGAAAGTAAAGGGGAAAAAAGCCTGAGCAAAAAAACAAATGCAGTCACCATATCCAAGGACTAGTAAGGTACATTATATTCCATTTTTGTTCTTGGATTTGAATAAACTTTAACTTCTCACCCATCTCCTTTGCAGTGCATCCTAGCCTTAGATGAACAAAGAGTCTCTGAGAAGTCTTCCAGAACATCAAAATAACTCTGTTTCACAATGGAATTTGGAGATGACGGATCTAATTATTATTCACGCTTTTCTCCAAACTCTATTTCTGGGTTGATTTATAATTAAAATGTCAGTATATCTCATATCACCATTAACGTTCGGAGAAAAGCACATCTTTAAGAGTGTCGGGGCGCAGCAGTTATTCCCAGGGCCGTATCCTCTGCCGAAATAACTGCTGAGCTTGTGCATCCAGTCAAAACAGAAGATAGAGCTGGGCGAGTTATTAGCCAGCTAGTGCAAATCTATGATCCAAAGAAAAGGAAAAAAAAAAGAGCGAAAGCATTGTGAGTGAAGTATTTCTACAGAGTTTACTGTTTCATGAAATAACCATGACTAGTAGTAAGCATTAGGTACAGGGATGGACTGGCCATTGGGACTACAGGGAGTTTCCCGGTGGGCCGATGGCTCAGTGGGCCGGCTTCAATGACAGCGGACCGCCGCCCTCCTCCGCTCCTCTGTCTCTCCCTCCCTGCAGCGCTCACTGGGGGGGAACAAAGAAGCAGGGGAGGACCAGAGGAGCAGGAGGGACGACAGAGGAGCATGGGGGGAGGGGACAGACAGCTGATTCAATAGCTATGGCCTGGGAGTTTCTCACTTCTGCCTAATCTTGTCCCATAAGGGGGCACAAAACTGATTCTTTGCCCCGGGTGAAATAATGTCTAGCTTCCCCACTGGTACTGCCTATAAGAGTACCAGTACCAGCCGTTCTACTCTAATAAAGTATAACAGCTAGTGGCTAGTGAAGGGAGAGAGGGGGCTTGGCTGGCCGGGGGGGGGGTGCGGGTTGTTGTCCGGCCACCATGGGAGAGACCTGTTAAAGTGGGCCAGTCTAAAGTCCAGGGCCAAATTGTTTTTGTTCATTAAAATCCATTAACCACTTAAGGACCGCCTCCTGCACAGGCTAAAGTGGTCTGATGGTCTGATGTGCGTACACACCATCGGACCAAAAATCCGATCAGGCCAGAACGCGGTGACGTAGAACATAACAACGTGCTGAAAAAAACAAAGTTCAATGCTTCCAAGCATGCGTCGCCTTGATTCTGAGCATGCGCTGGTTTTTGGTCTGATGCTTTTGCGTACTAACCATCGAACCTGTTCGACGGACAGGTGTCCGCCGGACAGATTTTAAAGCAAGTTTTAAAACTTTGGTCCGACGGACAACGGTCCGATGGGCCGTACACACCATCAAATTGGTCCGATGAAACTGGACTGCACCGGTCTGATCGTGTGTACGCAGCCTAAGAGCCCATCTGTGGGTCGCACGCGTGCGACCCGGTCCGAAGCTCCGTGACTGCGCCCGTGTGACCTGCGGACCCGATCGCCGCCGGTGTCCCGCCATCGGTCACAGGAGCTAAAGAACGGGGAGAGGTGAGTGTAAACACACCTTCCCCGTTCTTCTCTGTGGTAGTGCCACTGATCGTCTGTTTCCTGATATAGGGAACGACGATCAGTGATGTCACGCCTACAGCCACCCCCCCTACAGTAAGAATCACTCCCTTAGGGCACACTTAACCCCTTAGCGCCACCTAGTGGTTAACCCCTTCACTGCCATTGTAATTTTCACAGTAACCAGTGCATTTTTATAGCACTTTTCGCTGTTAAAATGACAATAGTTCCAAAAATGTGTCAAAAGTGTCCAATGTGTCCGCCATAATGTCGCAGTCATGAAAAAAAATCACTGATCACCGCCATTACTAGTAAAAATAATTTTTTATAAAAATGCCATAAATCAATCCCCTATTTTGTAAACGCTATAAATTTTGCGCAAACCAATCGATAAACGCTTATTGTGATTTTTTTTTTTTTACCAAAAATCTATAGAAGAATACGTATCGCCCTAAACTGAGGAAAAAAAAATTTTTTAAAATGTTTTTTGGGGATATTTATTATAGCAAAAAGTAAAAAATATTGAATTTTCTTCAAAATTTATGCTCTATTTTTGTTTTTAGCGCAAATAATACAAATCACAGAGGTGATCAAATACCACCAAAAGAAATCTCTATTTGTGGGAAAAAAAAGGACGCCAATTTTATTTGGGAGCCACGTCGCACGACTGTGCAATTGTCAGTTAAAGCGACGCAGTGCCGAATCGCAAAAAGGGGCAAGGTCCTTAACCTGCATAATGGTCCGGGTCTTAAGTAGTTAAAGTGTAATTAAAAAAAAAATGTGAGTTGAAAATATGTAATACCCAATATTCTATTTTCTAGGGTCTCTGATTAAGAAAATAAATAATGTTTTGGGGGTTCTTAGTAGTTTTCTATCAAAGAAATGCAGATTTGTACATGAAGGAGAGGAATGTCAGTACTGGCCTGGACTGTCATTGGTTAAAGAAGGAGAAAGCCTTAATAATATGAGGATCTATCATTGTACTGCAAGGTCTGCTTTACAATTCAAATGACTAAATATGGTGTTAATTTGACGTGAAAATTATTTCTAAGGAGGATTACAATTTGTAATTAAGTGTGAAATTTGACTTTTTTTAAATAAAGAAAAAGTGTGTTTGAGTATATATTAAATATTTCCCTTTGGCCCTTCTCAGAAATATAGTGAGAGATAAATGAACCTCAGATGTAGACGTCGGTTCTTCACCGCCTGATTGGGAAACACTTGGGATATCCCTTCTGAAAACACTAAAGCCGCGTACACAAGATCGGTCCATCTGATGAGAATGGGCCGACGGACCATTTTCATCAGGTCATTGCTGAAGTGGCCTGATGGTCTGATGTTCGTACACACCATCAGTTCAAAAACCGATCGTGTCAGAACGCGGTGACGTAAAACACAACGACGTGCTGAAAAAAACGAAGTTCAATGCTTCCAAGCATGCGTCGACTTGATTCTGAGCATGCGCGGGGCTTTGAACCGATGCTTTTGTGTACTAACCATCGGTTTGGACCGATCGGTCAGCGGGGCATTGGGTCGATTGTAAAGCAAGTTTTAACATTTTGGTCCGAAGGACAAAAGACTGATGGGCCATACACACGGTTGCTTTGGACCGATGAAACTAAACTTCAGGCCATTTCATCGGTTTGGACCGTGCTGAAAAAAATGAAGTTCAATGCTTCCAAGCATGCGTCGACTTGATTCTGAGCATGCGTGGCTTTTTAACCGATGCTTTTGCGTACTAACGATTGATTTTGACCTATCGGTTAGGTGTCCATCGGTTAAATTTTAAAGCAAGTTCTCTTTTTTTTGACCAAAGGATAACTGACCGATGGGGCCCACACACGATCGGTTTGGACCGATGAAACTGACCTTCAGTCCGTTTTGATCAGTGTACGCGGCCTTAGTCTCCTTTCACACTTATATGACTTGTCCCACGATTTTGAACTCCAAAATTGTATGACAAGTCATTCTCCATTATTTTCAATGACTACCATTCATACTGGCACGGTATCGCGGCAAAATCGCGGTAAAATCGCACAACTTTGAAGTCGTATAAGTGTGAAAGGGACCTTAGGCTTCATTCGCACATGGGCGTTTCACCATGATTCTGCTCACAATCCCAAAACTCTGCTCAAAAATGACAAACACTACATTCATTTTTAATGGCTCCTAAACGTGAGTGTGATTTTGTCGCAATTCTGCCGCAATTGTCGTGCTGCAATCATGGCAAACCACAATACGCGAAGCTGACGCCCAAAAGAAGCTCCATTAAAAATGAATGGCACCTGAACAAGCGTTGTGCGTTTTGTCATTTTTTTGTACAGCGTTTGGGATCGCTGCGGTTGTGCCCACAATTTCAAGCGCCCAGGTGTGAATTTATTGTTGTCAATTTATTAGGGCGTTCCTGCGTCTCACGCATAGGGTAGCCGGCCCATTCACTTAAATGGGCTGCCCTATATGCGTTTGTCACCCAAAAGAAGCTCATGCAGCTTTTTGGGCGATGAGTTTTGCGCAACATTTTCATGCCCATTTTGCCATGAATGCCATACGTGTTTGTCGCACGACAGTCGTGCCTAAAAATCGCACCATGCTTAGGGTGCCATTAAGAATGAATGGCACCCAAACGCCTGTTGCATGTTTTGGAATCATGGGCAGAATTATGCCGATTCTGAACCACAAATCCGGATTGCTAGGTGTGAATGAGGCCTTACTGTTCTAATTTGTGACATGTTGTTTTCTCCAACACTACAAATGTGTGTTAAATCTGAGCTCCAAGTAAATGTCAAAGATCTCGTCATGACTACAAAAAATTTCCAGAAATCCCCATCTGCATTAATTTTCTTTATGGCTGTGTAGCGCCCCCTTACTTTCAGTATGGGCACTACGCTAAAGTTAGTTGGAATGGGAGAGCTACGTTGCTCCCATTCGTGATTTATTCAAATTATGACCTCTGTTGGTCCAGAAAAGACTCCTGGACCAATCTGCATTCTAGGGATGTGGTATCATCTCCGGCTAGCAGTTGGCGCCAGCGGGGTTTCTGGCAGAGCCAGTCTTCCCCAGCAGCCAATTAGAGGAGTTCTTCCCTCGCAGGGCATGCTGGGGAGGGGTATATCTGTGACAAGTGTCATGTGTTCTAAAATCTTCGCGGGGTCCCGGTGCTGGGTGCGGCATCCACCTTCAGAGTGTGCGCACCTATGGGCCCCGCCGACGCGGCCCTCCTGGCCAAGCTTGCAGGCTTCATCGAGCCTCAATCGGAGGCGAAAGAGGACCCCAATGATCCACTGGGTTCCAGGTTCCATTGAAATGGATCTCAGGCTGAGTGGCGTACTAATCGGTGATCTGGTGACCGGGGTGTTACAGGTACGCATTACTGTCTCCCGGTGCCCCGGGTTGGAGTCCATTGGAAGAATTTGCCCCTATTCATCCATTACAGATCGTTGTTACTAAGGGCTGGATTGCCCATTCACACCCAGGCCTGACACTGCAAGTTCATCCCTTTACTCTCATCAACCTTTTCTCTCCTAACTGAAGTTGATGTTGGCTGTGTTGGCCTGGAAATAAAGCCTTGGAAAACTTTATTGAATGTCTGGACCTCCGCTCACTACTTTGTTCCTGCATCACACCCCTAGACAACGATAGAGTCATGTAATGTGCCAAACCCAACAATCAACCAGCGGCTCCTTCGGGGGTAGCGCTACAGCTGTGTCTACAATTCATTCTGCTCTCTCAAAATCTTTCTTTGTAGCCACCTATTTAGATGCACTGAGAGCAAAGAGTGTCAGACCCCGTACACACGACCGAGCTTCTCGGCAGAATCCAGCGAGAAGCTCGCTGGGATCCATATTCTGCCGAGAAGCTCGATCGTGTGTACGTTTTCGCCGAGCAAACTGTCGAGCGAGGCGTCGAGCCAAAATAGAGAGCAGGTTCTCTATTTCCTCGACGGGCCATCGGGACTAATGGCTCGACGCCTTTTTCGACAGCCTGGTCGACGAACGCGACGGCCGGCCGAGAACCTCATCGGGCGGAACGATGGGTTTAGCCCGACGAGGTTCTCGTACATGTGTACGCGGCCTAAGAAGTGATGAGTGAAAGAACACACCCCTTGCACCCCTTTAGATGAGCACATTTCTACCTGCTGGTCACTGAATGCTGCTTGATTACTGTTCCAGTAGCAAATCTGAGAATCTAATCATGAAACTGAAGGGCAGACTGTATCACTATAGTCTACACAAGGGGTAGGCAACCTGGGACCCTCCAGATGTTGCAGAACTACAAGTCCCATCATACCTCTGGGATAAGGGGACCAGGTTTAAAAAATTAAATCCGGGGACATTTTTTTTTTTTTTTACTAGTCATGGCGGCAATCAGCCGCTCTTTTTCACCTAATGCATAGGATGCATTAAGGTGAAAAAATATGAACCTTTATAACCGCTTTAAGGCACACTGTCAGTTAAGACAATAGGCTCAATTCACAATGTTATCACAGACACTTATATTAAAAAAAAAACTGAGTTATTTTCAGTGCAGTCAAATGAAATTTAAAAACGACAGTCCCATGCCTGAAAATCCAGATCCTTATCCCTATGTAAAGCTTTGTGAACTGAACCTGATTTCTCGGATGTAACTTGCGCCCTTCTGAAGATGGCAGCTCCCCACCTGGTAAGACCTGCATATGAGCTTGGTATCTATTTAATAATTTGCACCGTGATTCAGTAAATCACAGATATAGATTAACACATTGGCTTGAAAAAAACGGGAGAGAAAAAAAAAGGCTGTAATCCCTTCCATCAGGAAGCAGATTTTAGGAGTAATCCATATGGGTTGACTAAATACAACCATTTAACCTTACTAAGTAGATGAAAGGCTTGGCTAGCTGTCAGGGTAATTAGAACAAGCTGTGAATATGCTCTCTCCTCTGCGGCGGCTTAGGCGAACGCGGTCTGTGCTACCTTGATTAAACCGTGTTTACAAACACAATAGGAAGTGTTAGGGGGGCGGCCGAGGTGCAGGCACGGCCACTAGTAACGACTTATGTTGGGCTGTGTTACTCAAGGCCGCTACTAGGAAACCTCCATGGGCCTTTCCGCTACCTTCTCAGCACCCTTCAACAAGACGAAAATTTCTCACTCAGGGCCAATTTCGACTTTCGAGCGTTAATGGGCAGCAAAACGTGTTACATGCGTTTCTGCGTCATTCATTTGGAATAGCACCCCAATGCACTAAGGCCTCGTACACACTATCGGACATATCCGATGAAAACGGTCCGCGGACCATTTCCATCGGATATGTCCGATCGGGAGTTTGATCCGATGGCGTGTACACACCATCGGATCAAATTCCCCGCGGTGACGGTGACGCGGCGGTGACGTTGACGCCGCCACGTCACCGCCACGTCACCGCACCAGGAAGTTAAACACTTCCGCGCATGCGCCGAATCCATTCGGCGGCGGCGGCGCGGCGGCGGTGGGGGGCGACATGTCTGCTGGTAAGTGTACTAACCAGCAGACATGTCGGGCGGACAGATTCCCACCGGATAGATTTCAAAGCATGCTTTGAAATCTGTCGGGTGGAGAAATCTGTCCGCTAGCCCATACACACGAGCGGAGATGTCTGCTGAAACGGTCCATCGGACCGTTTTCAGCGGACATATCCCCTCGTGTGTACGAGGCCTAAGACAATGCACAATGTATAGCTCCCTTTTATGAACAAAGTCCCTCTGTCCCTCTTTCCTCCTCATTTGTCCCTCATTTTGGTCTGATCTCTATAGTGTATAGAAAATTTACTTTTTATCTTTCAAAAAGTGTTTCCCAGTGCCAAACCTTTCATCCAATTTCTAAATTGCTGCATTTGTAAATTTCAAAAGTGGGTTTAGTAGTGGTAAAAAATAAATAAAAAAGCACTTGTGAGTTTAAAGTGGTTATAAGGTCTCCAAGATTTTCACCTTAATGCATTCTATGCATTAAAGCGGTTGTATACCATCTCACACAATATTGTTTTGGAACTTAGCCCATAACACAGGCAGCTGATCGCTGCCTGTGAAAGTGTAATCACCCCTGTAATTAGGTGTAAAATCGTCTTTTTATTTATGATGACGTCACCGCGCGCTTGCGCACTATTCACCCTTATTCCCATACAGGGACAGGAGAGAAGCATAGGCGTGCGCACAGGGTGTGCCAGCTGTGCCCAGGCACACCCTAATCACCCTGTGCAGCACAGATTCCCCCCGCAGCACTTCTGGCTTCCCTACTCTTCTCTCCCACCAGCTGTTACTGCAGGGCTGTTTAATATGTAAGGGGCTGGTAAATATGTAACTTACCGGCCCCTTCCCTTTCATCGTGAGTGATCGGTACTATGTGTTTGATCTTTGCGGTGCACACCCTAATGCAATAGGCTGCGCACACCTATGGAGAGAAGAGAGGGCTTGATCTGCTCCTCCTCCTCCCACCCTTACCCCTCTGTCTCCTTGTCCACCCACACTCCGATCCCTGGTGTTCTGTGTCTAAGGAAAGGTATGTGTGGGCTGGAAATCTGAAGCTCAACAACCCACAGATACATTGTGGATGAAAAGTGTCGATGCCTGAGCCTCCATCCTTGGTTGAGTGAGCTGACCATCCAATGTCTGTGACGGAAGTCTCCCCCTTCCCTCACTTCTCTCTGCTGCCTCCGAGCCAGTGAGTACACTAAGCATAGGTGTGCACAGCCTATTGCATTAGGGTGTGCACCATAGGTGTGCGCAGCAGCTTTGGCATTAGGGTGTGCACCCCAAAGCTCAAACACACTGTACCGATCACTCACGATGTTCATTCAGAAAGGGAAGGGGCCGGTAAATGGCATATTTACTGGCCCCTTCCCCCACTCATCCTAAAACATCCACAGCAACAGCCAGTGGGAGAGGGGGGAAAGCCGCCGGTGCTGTAGGGGGAAGGAGGGGGAGCCAGGTCAGTAGGGGGAATCTGTTCTGCAAAGAGTGATTAGGGTGTGCCTGGGCACACCTGGCAAACCCTGTGCGCACGCCTATGGTGTGCACCATAAAGCTCAAATACATATGTATACAGTATATACTGCCAGTGTCAGTAGAGCAGTGGGCAATGTCAGTAGGGCAGAGTACAGTGCCAGTAGTTTTTATTTTTACAATTTTATTTTATAGTATTCTTTACAATTTTATTTTTAGTATTTTTTTTAGAATATTATTTATATTTTTATTTACAATTTTTTTCCCCTTTTTTTTTTTTTTTTTTTTTTTTTTTTTTTAGGAGACCCACTAGGGTCTTTGGTACAATATCACAGGTCTAAACAGGGGGCATCTGCAGCACACAAGGTGATTAGGGTGTGCCCAAGCACACCTGGCACACCCTGTGCGCACATCTATGATACTAAGGTAAGAGGGACTCTTTGGTATCCTAATTTAAGGGGGAATGCTGGGAAAACTATGATGTAAGTGGGAGGTTTGGTGAGCAGCAACCCCTTTAAAGTTTTCCTTTACACCAGGGGTCTCCAAACTGCGGCCCTTCGATTGCCTTTATCCAGCCCTTGGGGCACTATTCATCCCACCAATATGACACACCATTCTGTCCTCTAATACCAATAATGGGGCATAATTTTTGCCACTGATATCAACAATGGGGTCCTAATTCTTCCACAGACACCAACAATGGGGTCCCAATTCTCCCACAGACACCAACAATGGTGCACTAGTCCTCCCCCTAATACCAAAGATGGGGCACTGTTTACTCCCACTGATGCCAGAAAAAAATTCTATTCCCGCTGGCCACAGTCCGGTCCCCCTAAAATCTGAAGGACAGTAAACTGGCCCTTTGTTTAGAAAGTTTGGAGACCCCTGCTTTACACCAGAGTCCACAGCGTTCCCTCTTAAAGAAAAAAAAAAGTTTAGCTTTAAGTCAGGGTCCATCTGGAAGTGGAAGCCCCCTTTTAGGGGACCAATTAGTCTTTATAATAAAGCCATTGCTTGGGATGAATGTGTCTGAGCAGGAAAAAGATCTGGCTGTGTATTTTAGTGTTGCCCCTTTGCGGTCTCTCTTTCCTCAAAGCCTTCTGGGAATTTGATAAATAGTCCTCTCAGAGTTCACTGGCCCCGCCGCGAACGCCTGAACTTCAGACAATGTGTAAGTAGCCGGTGACTGACGGTGACTCGGTCACGCTCATTAACCTTCTTTTCAGTCACTGCAGGCCACTTTCACAAATGTCACTGCCAACAGCTGCAGAGGACGCACAACAATACGGATTAGCAGCTTGTTTGGAGATTCCGGCTACAGAGCGCAAAGAAAAAAGAACGCAGGAATTATCGGCATTTATATACCAGGAGAATATTACAAATTCCTTTAAAACGCAGTAACGCGATTAATATGTGCATATAATTCCGTGTAATACTATGAACTTCACACGTATGACAAGTGTCTAAGTGATTCAAAATCACAGTCGCAGTCACAGTTGTGCTTGATGTACGTCTCCAACACTTTTTCTAGAAGTCTGTAGAAGTCTTTCTTTTACTTAAAGGGTCAGTTCATCTTTTACAGAACATCTGTAAGCTGAACTTACACTGGAAGATAACTTTAGATGTAGGCCCTCTGGCTCTGCCACAGCTTGGACCTCGATGAACAGTAACGACTTAGTAGGACTTTTCTTCAGGGGGGGGGGGGTGAGAGGTGATAGCCTTTTCTCCCCAAACTCATGAAATCCCTTCTAAAAGAAGTCCCCACTGCTCTGCAGTACACACTATTTATCAGCCTCTCCAGCCACCTACTGGGCCACCCCTCCCAGGGATTGTCCGGTTTTTAATATATCGCCTTGCTCATCCACATGCAATTTTTTTTCGAGATATACAGTCTTGAAACGTGTCGAGTGTTGCTACATGCTGTATATGTTATAGGTTCTGATCTGTGAACTTACACTGGAAGATAACCTTGAATGTAGGCCTTCTGAATGTAGGCCTTCTGGCTCTGCCACAGCTTGGACCTCGATAAACAGTAACAACTTAGTAGGACGTTTCTTCAGGGGGTGGGAGGTGGTAGCCTTTCCTTCCCAAACTCATGAAATCCCTTCTACAAGAAGTCCCCACTGCAACTACTGGGCCACCCCTCCCAGGGATTGTCCAGTGCTCAACAATTAGCTTGCTCATCCACGCACTTTTCTTGGCCTGTTGGGCTGCATGCTCGGACAAGGGTATGTTATGAATTTTGGGGGGGGGGGGGGGGGGGGGGGGCTTTTGCAAAAAAAAAATTGAGATATAGTCTTGATACGTGTCGGGTGTTGCTACATGCTGTATATGTTATAGGTTCTGATCTGTGAAGTTAGACTAGAAGATAACCTTGAATGTAGGGCCTCTGGCTCTGCCACAGCTTGAACTTCGATAAACAGTAACAATTTAGTAGGACTTTTCTTCACGGGGTGGGAGGCGGTAGCCTTTCCTTCTCAAAATCATGAAATCCCTTCTACAAGAAGTCCCCACTGCTCTGGAGTACACACTATTTACCAGCCTCTCCAGCCACCTACTGGGCCACCCCACTAAGGTATTGTCTGGTGCTCAATAAATCGGCTTGTTTTTCCCCCTGCTTTCCAGGACTGTTGGACTGCATGCTCTGACAAGGGTATGTTATGAATTTTGGGGGGCCTCATGCTAATTTTTATTTTCGAGATATACAGTCTTGAAACGTGTTGGGTGTTGCTGCATGCTGTATATGCTATAGGTTCTGATCATGTGTATAGCACTTTTTTTCATTGTATAGTCACCGCCTTATATGTATATTTTGTACTTTTTATTATGAATGATGCTTTCTATGCTATTGTCAATTAATTTAAATACTTTTATATTGAATAAAGCTATTTGGACACATTGCTGCAAAAAAAGTCCCAAAACTTTGGATGGTACTCTTTTATTCTTAACAAGTTTTTTTTTTTGGCTAGAAAATTACTTAGAGCTCCTAAACATTATAAAACATTATACATTTGTTTCTTCTAACACCCTAGAAAATAAAATGGCGGTCGTACTTTCTGTTGTGACAGCTGCCGTATTTGCGCAGCAGTCTTACAAGCGCACTTTTTTTTTGGAAAAAATACACTTTTTTGACTTGAAAAAGAAGACAACAGTAAAGTTAGCCCAAATGTTTTTTATATTGTGAAAGATAATGTTACACCAAGTAAATTGATACCCAACATGTCAAGCTTCAAAATTGCGCCCGCTAGTGGAATGGCGACAAACATTTACCCTTAAAAATCTCCATAGGCAACGTTTAAAAATGTCTACAGATTGCATATTTTGATTTACAGAGGAGTTCTAGGGCTTGAATTATTACTCTCACTCTACCGATCATGGTGATACCTCACATGTGTGGTCTGTTTTTATATGTGGGCGCTGCTCACGTACAAGTTTGATTCTGTACGTGAGCTCGTCAGGACGGGGCGCGTTTAAATAAAAATAATCATATTTATTTTGTCTTTTATTTAACATTTTTACACTGTTCTTTTTTTTTATTGTGTCACTTTTATTTCTATTACAAGGAATGTAAACATCTCTTGTTATAGAAAAAAGCATGACAGGTCCTCTTAGGCCGCTAGCAGACAGGGCTAGCAGACTGGTTTGTCCATCAGACAAATTTCAAAGCATGCTTTGAAATTTGTCCACTACAAACCTGTCCGTCGGATCTGTCCGCTGGTTAGTACACTAACCAGCGGACAAAACTGCCCGCGCATGCGTCGAATGGATTCGACGCATGCGCGGAAGCATTTTATTTCCAGGTTTGGTGATGTGGCGGCGTCAACGTCACGCCACGTCACCTTGTCCTCAGATCGAGGGGATTTTCGTCCGATGGTGTGTACACGCCATCGGACCAAAATCCAATGAGACGTGTCCACTGCAAACCGTCCGTCTGACATGTTTGAGCGGACATGTCTCATTGTGTGTACGCGGCCTTAACCACTTAATCACCGCCCTATAGCCGAAATACGGCTATAGGGTGGTTCCTGTACTCTAACAGGACGTCCATGGACGTCCTCCGTTAGAGTCAGGTGTGCGCGCCCAACCGGGCGCGCACACGCGATCACCGGTGCTCACCGGGTCCACGGGACCCGCAGCACCGATGATCGCGGTAAGGAGCCAATGGCGGCGGCTCCTTACCACGTGATCGCGCCGTCCAATGACGGCGCGACCACGTGTGTAAACAAATCTGACGTGCGTACGGGACCCGCAGCGTCAGTGATCTCGGTAAGGAGCCAATGGTGGCGGCTCCTTACCACGTGATCGCGCCGTCCAATGACGGCGTGATCACATGTAAACAAACCGCGTCACTTGCTGACGCCGGTTCTTCCCTCCTCTCGCTGTACCGATCGGTACAGCGTGAGAGGAGAGCGCGGATGGCTGCAGCAGTGTGGGATGGATCTGTGACTATTGCAGTCACAGATCCATCCATCCCTGCTCAGCCATCCCTGCATTAACTCCTTCCTTCCCTGCGCAAAACTCTGCATACCCCCCCCAATACTCTGCATACCCCCCCCAATACTCTGCATAACCCCCCCCAATACTCTGCATAACCCCCCCCAATACTCTGCATACCCCCCCCAATACTCTGCATACCCCCCCCAATACTCCTCAATACTCTGCATACCCCCAATACTCCTCAGTACTCTGCAATACCCCGCAATACTCCGCAGTACCCCGCAATACTCCGCAGTACCCCGCAATACACCGCAATACCCCGCAATACTCTGCAGTACCCCGCTATACTCCGCAGTACCCCGCTATACTCCGCAGTACCCCGCAATACTCCGCAGTACCCCGCTATACTCCGCAGTACCCCGCAATACTCCGCAGTACCCCGCAATACTCCGCAGTACCCCGCAATACTCCGCAGTACCCCGCAATACTCTGCAATACCCCGCAATACTCTGCAATACCCCGCAATACTCCGCAATACTCCGCAGTACCCCGCAATACTCCGCAATACTCCGCAGTACCCCGCAATACTCCGCAATACCCCGCAGTACCCCGCACAATACTCCCGCACAATACTCCCGCGCAATACTCCCCCGCGCAATACTCCCCCGCGCAATACTCCCCCGCGCAATACTCCCCCGCGCAATACTCTGCAATCGTTTTTTTTTTAGGCTTCCCAGCCTAGAGGGGAGATGTGGGGTCTTATTGACCCCATATCTCACTGTAAAGAGGACCTGTCATGCTATATTCCTATTACAAGGGATGTTTACATTCCTTGTAATAGGAATAAAAGTAACCAAAACATTTATTTTTGGGGAAAAAGGTGTCAAACTAAAATAAATAAAGTAAAATGAACAATAAAAAAATAAAAAAAAAATTACAGCGCCCCTGTACCCGTGTGCTCGTATACAGACGCGACCGCACACGCAAGTCCCGCCCACATATGAAAACGGTGTTCAAACCACACATGTGAGGTATCGCTGCGAACGTTAGAGCGAGAGCAATAATTTTGGCCCTAGACCTCCTCTCCAACTAAAAAGATGTAACCAGGAAAAACATTTAAAGCGTCGCCTATGGGGATTTTTAAGTCGCGTAGTTTGGCGCCATTCCACAAGCGTGTGCAATATTGAAGGGTGACATGTTGGGTATCTATTTACTCGGCGTAACTTCATCTTTCATATTATGCAAAAACATTGGGCTAACTTTACTGTTTTTTTTTTTTTTTAAGCACAAAACTGTTTTGTTTCCAAAAAAAAACGCGTTCGAAAAATTGCTGTGCAAATACAATGCGAGATAAAAAGTTGTAACGGCCGCCATTGTATTCTCTAGGGTCTTTGCTAAAAAAGCATATATAATGTTTTGGGGTTCTATGTAATTTTCTAGCAAATAAATGATGATTTTTCCATGTAGGAGAGAAATGTCAGAATTGGTCTGGGTATTCCAGAACGCCTGATGGCGTTCCCTGCATGTTGGGCCTCTGTATGTGGCCACGCTGTGTAAAAGTCTCACACATGGGGTATCGCCATACTCGGGAGGAATAGCAGAATGTGTTTTGGGGTGTAATTTGTGGTATGCATATGCTGTGTGTGAGAAATAACCTAATAATATGAACATTTTGTGGAAAAAAAATTAAAATAAAAAAATCTTGATTTTGCAAAGAATTGTGGGGAAAAAATGACAACTTCAAAAAACTCACGATGCCTCTTTCTGAATACCTTGGAATGTCTTCTTTCCAAAAAGGGGTCATTTGGGGGGTATTTGTACTTTTCTGGCATGTTAGGGTCTCAAGAAATGAGAGAGGCTGTCAGTACATCAGATGTGATCAAATTGATCAATTTTCAGTAATTGGTACCATAGCTTGTAGACCCCATAACTTTCACCCAGACTAAATATTATCCAATTTTTTTTTTTTTTGTTACCAAAGATATGTAGCAGTATACATTTTAGGCCAAATTTATGAAGAAAAATTACTTTTTTGCAAAATTTTATAATAGAAATGAAGAAAAATTCATTTTTTTACAAAATTTACGTTCTTTTTTCATTTATAGCGAAAAAAATAAAAACCGCAGAGGTGATCAAATACCACCAAAAGAAAGCTCTATTTGTGGGAAAAAAAGGACAAAAATTTCATTTGGTTAGAGTGTTGTATGACTGAGTTATTGCCATTCAAACTGTGAGAGCACCGAAAGCTGAAAATTGGTCTGGTTATTAAGGGGGTTTAAGTGCCCAGTGGTCAAGTGGTTAAAGACCTCAGATCTCATATTTGGACTACAATGCAATAAAATAAAAAAATTGTCATTTGGGAAAGAAAATGGCTCTTTAAAAACTATGGGCGGAAGTAACGTTTTGACGTTGCTTCCGCCCTGCTATGGTCATCTTCCCCTCACTTGTATCCATACCCAGGAAGGAGAAAGACCTGATTGCCTCCACCGCTACCGACGGTTCTGGTAAGTGTTAGGCCACGTACACACGATCAGACCGGTCCGATGAAACTGGTCTTAAGACCAGTTTCATCGGACCAATTCGATGGTGTGTACAGCCCATCGGACCGTTGTCCGTCGGACCAACGTTTTAAAACGTTTTAAAACTTGCTTTAAAATCTGACCAAAACGATGGTTAGTACACAAAAGCATCGGACCAAAAACCCACGCATTCTCAGAATCAAGTCGACGCATGCTTGGAAGCATTGAACTTCATTTTTTCAGCATGTCGGTGTGTTCTACGTCACCGCGTTCTGGCCTGATCGGATTTTTGGCCCGATGGTGTGTACGCACATCAGACCATCAGACCACTTCAGCGTGGTCCGATGAAAACGGTCCGTTGGACCATTTTCATCGGACCGGTCTGATCGTGTGTACGTGGCCGCAGGGGGCCTGTCATAGTGGTAGGGGCCATCTCCCGCTACCAATAATGTTGATTTTGCAGTGAATCCCCCTCAGAGACCACTATTATCGGAAACTGGACCACAGGCTAAAGACAAGGATACCGGGGTTAGGCAGCTAGGTGCTGCCATAACAGAGATATCCCGCTTCAAAATCTAGCGTATATAGTCGTGCGGCGGTGCGGAAGTGGATAATTTGGGGTGATTGCAGCCTCAGATTTCCCTAATCCAGTACTGAGTTTGTAACAGAGAGTGTATAACAGCCAGGCAACTGCCATTTGTAGAGTGAAATTCAGCAGTGCTAGATGTTCCTCTAAGGAAAGTTTTCCTTACTCACCCCAGGACACTGTAGTTCCTTTTTATAGAATGACGTTGTATCGCTTGTATCTGTGGACATGGAGACCACTGGCGCCTTTTTACACCTAACCCTATTCAAAATTTCTTATGAAAAAATGGAATGTTTTTTCACAATCTTGTAAATTTTTATTGCTTACCAGCGGTAACTGTATAACCCGTCTGTATGATAATTATCGGCACAGGTGCGTTTCTATGACTTTGTAGTGTACATGGAGAGGTTTACGGCTTGCTAATAAAGCTATGTTTTTTTTTTTCTTTTTTATGAGGCCTCTGAACAGAGTGAATCCCATGTCAGCTGATCACACGAGGCATCTGTGCATGTTCTCTCCTCATTAATGCGCAACACTAGAGTCTTGTCTGGTGACGGTGCCCCTTTCTGATCTCCTCTGCTAATGCTGTCTAGTATCTTTTTACCCTTGTATGTTTACAGCATGCAAGGGAGGCTACATGTCAGTGCTCTCCAGGATATGCTACAATTGCAAAATATCCACTCAAAGTAGGGTGACCAGACATCCCCAGTTTCAGGGGACAGTCCCCGGATTGAGGACACTGTCCCCGGACCAAGTCTGTCCCTGGTTTTGTCCCCAGATTGGATTTAATAGGGGCAGGGGCAATTTCAGTGCAGTGCAGAATTAAAATAAAAAAATTAGAATTACACCGCCATGCCTACTAGCATAGGGGGGTTGTATTTTTCCCATTATCTTCGCCCCTTTCTGATGATCATGTGCTGGTCGGAGCGGAGGGAATATTTCTTCAGTTTCGGGCGCATGCCCATTCAGCGTCGCTCGCATGTTCTTCTGCTTTGGCTCAAATCCTGACCAGCCACCTGCCTATCTCCTTGCCTTCCCTGGCGGAGTGATCTTCCTCCGCTCCCCACCCAGTAGTAGCCGCAATGCTGTATCCTGGCCTAGGCCAACAAGGCCCAGGCCTAGGGCAGCACTTTGCAGGGGGGCAGCACGGACAGTGTCCCCGCTGGCTTGCGCTATACTGTTAGGCAAATCAGTTTAGCGCCCCCATAAATTGTCCTTACTGCTTCTAGTATGTGGGCGGTTGGCATTTCTGTAACTGTGGGGGGAGGGGGGCTTCGCTTTAAAAAATTTACCATCCCTGTCCCATTGCAGAGATTTCCCTTCCTTTCCTGTCCCATAGCCAAACAGGAAGTGAGAGGAAATCTCTGCAAGTTAAGGGAATCCATTGCCCCCCACCCCCTAGGCCATCAGAACTAGTGTCCCCACTTGAAAAGGGTGGGTCTTAAACCGCAAGGGATGTGGCCTTGACAGGAAGGGTGGGTCATATTTAAATTAGGGGGGTGCACAAGTTTAGTCAGGCCTAGGCAGCACAAAACCTAAATACATCCCTGAGTAACCGGGGCCCGAAGTGTAATGCCACGTACACATGGTCGTTTTTTGTGATGAAAAAAAAAAAGACGTTTTAAAAAACGTAATTTAAAATGATCGTGTGTGGGCAAAACGACGTTTAAAACAACGTTTTTAAACCCGCGCATGCTCAGAAGCAAGTTATGAGATGGGAGCTTCAATGGAACAGAGTGCTGTCGAAAGTGTCTTACGCAACCGCGATTTGCAAGAGCATTTTCAGAAAATGATGGTGTGTAGGCAACGTCGTTTTTTAAAATGAAGTTGGAAAAACGTTGTGAGAAAAAACGACGGTTTTTACAAGACAAAAAACGAGCGTGTGTACGCGGCATAAGACTTGAGAGGCTGTGAGGAGGCGGCGATGGGCAGAGAATCGCTGATTGTTGCCATTACTAGTAAAGAAAAAATATGTCCCCGGATTTCATTTTAAAAAATCCGGTCAGCTTAACTTAAAGCGGGGGTTCACCCAAAATTTTTTTTTGAACATTACATTCAGCCGAGTTGTGAGAATGACATTAGGCTGTTTTTTTTTATTTCATTGCCGTACATACCGTATTTTCACCGCCGCTTCCGGGTATGTAATCTGCGGGTCTGGGCGTTCCTAATTGTTTGACATCCTTCCGACCGGCGCATACAGCGCGTATTAACGTAGACCAGTTAGGCTACTGAAAGGTCTAATTTAAAGGAGTTGTAAAGGAATTTTTTTTTGTTTGCTGAAATAACTGTTTACAGGGCATAGAGACATAATAGTTACCCGATTCCTTTGAAAAACGATAACAATCAATCATATAATGTACCTGTAATTTTTTTGTTTCGTTTTTGCACCTAGTTTCGTTTTTGCATGTTATCCTGTATCTGTGCTATACAAAGCCATAGAGCAGTGATGGTTTGGAAAACGAAACTAGAAGCTCCCAGTACTGTGGTCATCAGGAAACAGACAACCAGGAAGTGTCCAGAACAGAGGAGAATTACAGCAACATCAGAGCAAAAACGAACAATGAGGACATGAAACCAGGACTGCAGTAAAGTAAAGGAAGCTATTTAGCTAAAAAAATCCTTTAGTGACCCTTTAAGTTAACCGTGTGTCAAAACTCCTATCAAAATTTAAAACACGCTGCTTTTATCTCCCATCGGGAAAACCAGGGCTTTTTTTCAGCAGGAACGTGAGGGAACGCAGTTCCGGCACCTCCAGCTCTGAATGTGTGTAATGATGCTCTGCGGTGGGTAGGGGGTGGAACCAAGAAATAGTGCTCTGCAGTGGGTAGGGGGTGGCACAAGGAATGGTGCTTAGAGGTGGGTAGGGGATGAAACCAATGAATGGTGCTTGGAGGTGGGTAGGGGGTGGAACCAAGGAATGGTGCTTGGAAGTGGGTAGGGGGTGGAGAAATGAGTGGTGCTCAGAGGTGGGGAGGGGGTGGAGAAAATGAATGGTGCTCGGAGGTGGGTAGGGGGTGGAGAAAATGAATGGTGCTCGGTGGTGGGGAGGGGGTGAAACTAAGGAATGGTGCTTGGAGGTGGGGAGGGGGTGGAGAAAATGAATGGTGCTCGGAGGTGGGGAGAGGGTGGAGAAAATGAATGGTGCTCGGAGGTGGGGAGGGGGTGGAGAAAATGAATGGTGCTCGGAGGTGGGGAGGGGGTGGAGAAAATGAATGGTGCTCGGAGGTGGGAAGGGGTGGAGAAAATAAATGGTGCTCGGAAGTGGGTAGGGGGTGGAGAAAATTAATGGTGCTCGGAGGTGGGGAGGGGGTGGAGAAAATGAATGGTGCTCGGTGGTGGGGAGGGGGTGGAACTAAGAAATGGTGCTTGGAGGTGGGGAGGGGGTGGAGAAAATGAATGGTGCTCGGAGGTGGGGAGGGGGTGGAGAAAATGAATTGTGCTCGGAGGTGGGAAGGGGGTGGATACAATGAATGGTGCTCGGAGGTGGGAAGGGGGTGGAGAAAATGAATGGTGCTCGGAGGTGGGGAGGGGGTGGAACCAAGGAATGGTGCTTGGAGGTGGGGAGGGGGTGGAGAAAATGAATGGTGCTCGGAGATGGGGAGGGGGTGGAGAAAATGAATGGTGCTCGGAGGTGGGGAGGGGGTGGAACTAAGGAATGGCGCTTGGAGGTGGGTAGGGGTGGACACAAGAGGTGACTCAGAAGGAGGGAGTTCCTGCACCTATTCTCTGAGAAAAAAAGCCCTAGGGAAAACTATTACCAGGAGAGAGTCAACGGCAAGGAAAAAACAAGTAGGCAAACACCACACAACAACAGAATAGAGATGGATCGGTAATTCAGTTTTTTTTTTCAAAGTATATATTTATATTCAATTGTCACCAGCAATTTACTTGTTCTGTCACTGTTTTCATTTTCCACGGCTCGTATTTTTTCCCCCCTTTTATTCTTGCAAGATATAATGGCAGTGTTTGATTATCCAATCATAATAAGCCATAAAACTGAAGCAGTATAGATTTCCCTTAAATTTGAAAAACGGAAAGCTATTAACTCACGAGGCACTTTAAGAAGTTAGCCTATTCAGAATGAATTCAATCCAGGAATGGCCCGCAGCCAGCGGTCTATGGCGATATTGCAGGATCCTGTTTTAAGATGGCAATAACTCAACTCCGCTCTTTTCTTGTTCTCCAGCATTGCGATGAAACATCTCACGGAAAGCAAAATACATTCACAATATTTCCGAGAGACATGACTTAGGACCAGTCAACCCCACACTGTGGATTTAGGCTTTGGGGAGCAAGATTAATCGTTGTGTTGCTTTGGAAAATTAATTTTCGGAGAGTTGGGTTGATTAAATTCCTACATATAATAATAAACAATTTCTGGCACAAATGAGCAATAGGTAGCTGAATGGTGGGGAGGTGGGTCCTACTGCCAGGAGGTGCTTAACCAGCATCTAGATCAGGGGTCTCCAAACTTTATAAACAAGGGGCCAGCTGACTGTCATTACACTTTAGGGGGGCCGGACTGTGACCACTGGGAGAAGAAAATGTCCTGGTGTCAGTGAGAGCAAACAACGACCCATCATTGTTGTCAGTGGGAGGAATCGTACCTCATCGTTGGTGTCAGTGGAAGGAATGGTTCCCCATCATTGAAATCACTGGAAGGAATAGTGCCCAATCATTGGTATCAAAGGGAGGCATAGTGCTTCATCATTGGTGTCAAAGGGAGGCATAATGCTCCATCATTGGTGTCAATGGGAGGAATAGTGCCCCATCATTGGTGTCAATAGGAGGAATTGTGCCTTATCATTGATGTCAGTGGGAGGAATAGTGCCCTCATCATTGGTATCCATGAGAGGAATAATGCCCCTTCATTGCTGTCAGTGGGAGGATTAGTACCCCATCATTGGTGTCGGTGAGAGGAATAGTGTCCTGTTATCGGTGTCAGTTGGAGGAATAAAGTCCCATTATTGGCGTCAGTTGGAGGAATAAAGTCCCATTATTGGCGTCAGTTGGAGGAATAGTGCCCCGTTATTGGCGTCAGTTGGAGGAATAGTGTCCTATCATTGGTTTCAGTGGGAGAAATAGTTCCCCATTATTGGCACCAGTTGGAGGAATAGTGTCCCATTATTTGTTTTCAGTGGAAGGAAAAGTTTCCCATTATTGTTATTACTGGGAAGAATAGTGCCCCATCGGCGTGCGCAGGGGGTATGCCGGATGCACCTGGGCCCACCCTAATCACCCCGTGCAGCGCAGATTCCCCCTGCTAATATTTCACCAAAGCTTTTAAGAATTTAAAAAATAAAATAAAAAATATAAATACAATTGTAAAAAATAATACAAAAAATAATAATAATAAAAAACTACTGACATCATCCACTATCCTACTACATTTTAAAATGTTTGCGTTTTGGGTTGCACACCCTAATGCTATAGGCAGCGCACGCTTATGGCCCCCATCACTGGTGTCAGTGGGAGAAATAGTGTTCCACCATTGGTACCAATGGGAGGAATAATGGCCCAATACTGTTGTCAGTGGGAGAAATAATGTTCCACCAATGGTATTAATTGGAGGAATAGTGCCCCATTACTGTTGTCAGTGGGAGAAATAGTGTCCCATCGTTGGTGCCAGTGGGAGGAATTGTTTCACATCATTGGCGTCAGTGGAAGAGAATCCCCATTTACAGACTACTCAAAAGATCATTTGTGCAATGTCATTGGCTCTGCCCTGTGGCCTTGGTCCTGGAACTATGCAGGCCCCATCAAATTAGAGGTCAGTCCATCACACCCCCAGTAACCCCTAGCAACCTTTGGAGGAACCCTCCAGGCCATTTTATGTGGCCCTCACACCTCTCCTGCAGCTGCAGGAGAGCTCCAGCCCTTCTCTAGTCCTACTTCCCACCAGCAGCATAAGGTCAGGGTGTGCACTGTGATGCAAGGAAAGGTGGGGGACGCAACTTCTGATGGTGGGGCGGCTCTTGACATCTAATGTAAGGGGAGGGGATGCGCTGGACATCTAATCTTACAGCTACAACCGCCCTTTTGAGGACAATCATAATGCTAATGCGGCCCACAATGAAATTGAGTTTGACACCCCTGCTCTAGGAGGTTGTTGCTCAGTCAACTCCCAATGTAGTTTGCCCTGACATGACTTCAGAGGAAGTTTTCAGAAGCAGTATAAGAACCAGCAGGGGGAAATGATCTTTGGGTGGTTGTGTGCTGCCCCTGACACTAATGCCGCGTACACACGCTCATTTTTCAGCATGAAAAAAAAAAAGTTTTTCAGCATGTCCAAAAAAAACAACGTTTTTTCCAAATTCATCATTAAAAACAACGTTGCCCACACACCATCGTTTAAAAAAAATGCTCTAGCAAAGTGTGGTGACGTACAACACGTACGACGGCAATATAAAGGGGAAGTTCCATGCGGATGACGCCACCCTTGGGGCTGCTTTAGCTGATTCCGTGTTAGTAAAAGACGATTCACGCTTTTCTGTCTGTTACAGCGTGACGAATGTGCTTACTCCATTATGAACGGTAGTTTTACCAGAACGAGCGCTCCCGTCTCATAACTTGCTTCTGAGCATGCGTGGGTTTAAAATGTCGTTTTAGCCCACACACGATCATATGGCAAGAGAATTCTTGTTGGGCAGTGTATTAGTGCTCGGGCAAACACATTTGGACCAAATTTTAATGGTTCAAAGAATGTCAGGCAAAATGGTCAGACCTTACGCATGTTCACTTCATCAAATCTGGCTGTCTTTGAAAAAAGTTTGGACACCCCTGGATTAGGGTGTGCCTGGGCACACCCAGCACGACCTATGGTTGGCTCTCCAGAAACTACACTCTGCCCATGCACAGGGCCGATCCTAGGCAGGGTGCATGGGGTGCTCCGCACACAGGCGCCGCAGAGGTGGGGGCACCGAAGCTCCAAAGTGCTTCCCTCCCTCCTCCTTGTCTGTGTCCAGACAAGAGTGCATACCTCCCGCTGTCCCCAGAATATGGGCTGGGTAACACAGCTGGACTAGGCTCCACTAATTAATTCTGTCCAGTGTGCATGGAGCAGTCTCCTGTTTGACCCACCCCCTCTGCGTGTGTCGGCTCTTCTCCCATCGGTGTTGTGATGAGAGGCTTCTGGGTTGGCTGGAGCTGCTGCCAATCATCAAAAATGACACCAATAAAGACTTCTTAGGGGAGCATCTCTGTGTTTGAGTCGTAGCCATAGAAACATGTGTAAAGGGGAGGAGTTAGTAAGATGACTACGCCCATGTGGGGGCGTCAGAAATATTTCTGCACCCAGGCATCTGTGACCCTAGGATCGGCCCTGCCCATGCATAGGCATGCAACTGCCTGACAATTATTCAGACCATCTAACCATTTTTGCCCTTGTACTAGTCCTCTACAGGCGCAAGTCTCCTGCCACATTGCTGCAGAAAAACTGTGCTGTCAAATTCACCTCTATATAGAACAAAGTTCATATATGTAACCCATTTTCATACTGTAAACACTTCTTTCAAACAATACATCCCCAGACAACAAAGGCCTGTGTAGTTAGAAACGAACTTTAAGGTTGACCTTTATAAAAAAGACATCTGTCAATGCTCCGCCGCAAACAACATCACAGTTGCAGACATCAAAAGTTGAAAATAAATCTGTCAAGCTCCCCCCCCCCCCTTTTTTTTTTTCTCAGGTATCAGCCGTCTGCGGATAATGTGCGCTTAATGAGGCCCTACGACTTATTGTTGATTCACATTTTTGTAATACGAAATGATGCTTTTATTAAAGCCGGCTTCATAAATATTTTATGAATATTTAGGGGTAATTTATTCCTAGTTGAAAATGAAGTAACTCTTTGGAGGAATGACATTGACACCTTCATAAATATGCAATTCGCATCTAGCAATCATATTATTTTACGTCTGCTTTTACCCACTGAACCATGCGTCAATGCCATCTTAGGACAAGGCATGGGAGTACGAAGAGAAAAATACCTTTACATGATGTTTTTTATTTTTACTATGGTGCAGTCACAAACTTGTTTTACTGTCATGAGTGTCAGAAAGACTGAGGTTAATCGACACTCCGAACAGCCGGCATGGTGGATGTCAACCCGTAAAATGCAACGCTGCCGATAGGTTTCTTGACATTACTATTTTAATTGAAAATCAGTGTTTTCTGAAACGTGAAACTGGCAAGTAAAAAGTAGAAAAATCAACAAGGATTTAGCCAAGAGTAAAAAGGGACTTTTAAGTTGCTGGGGGATGGGGTTGTAGACTGTATTTATCACAAGTAAAAAAACAAAAAAAATAAAATAAAATATGTTTTTTGTATAACAAAAAAAAAAAGTTTTTTGTATAAAAATGTGTTTATTGTATAAAAAAAAAGTTTTTTTGCATAAAAAAATAGGTTTTAAACTCTTTGATGACAAATGATAACTTATAAGATTTAAACCAGTTCAGACTTCACAGTTTCTAGGCCGTAAAGTGTCAAAAAACAGTACAGTGGTGAACCATGTCTAAAGTCTCTGACCCTTATCCAATAAACATAAACCACTTGCCGACCAGGAACTTTTTGTTTACAAGATTAAATCAGTATTTATTTGCTAGAAAATTATTTAGGACACCCCAGACATTATACTTTTTTTTTTTTTAGCAGAGAACCTAGAGCAGTGGTGGCCCGTCAATCAGGGGCGCACGGGCACCGACACCCCAAGCTAGTCATTAAAAAAAATAGTCCTTTAAGTGTGTCCAGGTGGCAGACACACAGCTGTCTATGGGACGCTTTTACACCTTGCAATCAGCTGATTGCAAATGGGAAGCTGATTCGTTTGCATTTAGGGAGTGTTCGGGGCGCAAGCAATGCGCCCACAAACACTCCCACTCTACAATGATTTGTCCCTTTGGCTCCTGTGCTATTTTTGATTGGCGGGGACTGGAGAGCGGTGGACGATGCTTTTTGTGGCACCACTGTGTCACTTCTGGTTTACCGGCCACCACTCACGGCGCTTCAGTAAGTCCTGGTGCCACAGGCCTCAGGCTCAGTCTTTACTCTTCACTCAGTCTCTTTACTGTACGACACTGACAGCCGTGGCCGCCCTTTCGCACTGCACACACTTCCCAGTGCTTCTCTGCTCTCAGTTATTCTCCACTGGGCATAGGCCAGGGCGGATGACTGAATGATTGCACGGCTGGACTGGCTGGATGTCAGTCAGTCAGTGGTGACTGGTGAAGTTTTAGGATGTTGGGGCTCCAGACCCGTCCTTCCTTTTTGACCACTCCCACTTCTCAAAAGCCACACCCCTTATATAATCCACCTACTCTGTCCCCTGTATTCCACTTGCTTCCACCCATAGTGTCAGGAGTATACATTTCAGCATCACAGTACAGAGTAAACAGCTCAGAATCACAGGACTGATTATATAGCTCAGTCTTACAGATCGGGGTATATAGCTCAGCCTCGCAGATCAGGGTATATAGCTTAGCCTCACAAATCAGGGTATATAGCTCAGCATTACAGATCAGGGTATATAGCTCAGAGCATTACAGATCAGGGTATAAAGCTCAACCTCACAGATAAGGATCAATAGCTCAGCATTACAGATCAGGGTATATACTCCAGAATTCCAGATCAGGGTATATAGCTCGGTCTCACAGATCAGGGTATATAGCTCAGCCTCATAGATCGAGGTATAAAGCTCAGCCTCACAGATCGGGGTATATAGCTCAGCCTCACAGATCAGGGTATATAGCTCAGCAATATAGATCAGGGTATATAGCTCAGCCGCACAGATAAGGGTATAAAGCTCAACCTCACAGATAAGGGTATATAGCTCAGCATTACAGATCAAGGTATCTAGTTTAGCATTACAGATCAGGGTATATAGCTCAGTCTCACAGATCAGGGTATATAGCTCAGCCTCACAGATTAGGGTATATAGCTCAGAGCATTACAGATCAGGGTATATAGCTCAGCTTTACATATCAGAGTATATAGCTCAGCCTCACAGATCAGGGTATATAGCTCAGCATTACAGATCAGGGTATGTAGCTCAGCATTAAAGATCAGGGTATATGGCTCAGCCTCACAGATCAGGGTATGCAGGTATACATCACCTGTCCTGTATACAGCTAGCTATATACACCACCTTCCTTCCTGTATATAGAGACCTTCCTCCATCATTACTGACTGCAGATATACATCATCTGTCCTGTATACAGCTATATATACAGTAACAAGACAGATGATGTATATCTGCAGTCAATGATGATGGAGGAAGGTCTCTATATACAGGGAGGAAGAAGGTGGGTGTATAAAGCTGCATACACTACACAGGACAGATTGTCTCACGATTTGTGTATATTATCTGTATAGTGTATACAGCTATATATACACACATCCAGGAAGACTGACAAGTGACATGTCCTGATTGACCCTCGGTAGTCAGTACATGAAAATGCTTTTAACATATACCCAGTTTTATCTCTCTACTCTAAAGATCACCCCATCAGTCTCCTTGCACATAACTGATCTACTAACTGACATAGTATGGAAGTCAAACTACTTCCTAAAACTTTCCCCTCCTGTGCCCCTTTCCCAGACTTTCCATCAAGATTAATAGTACAGCTATTTTTATTTCTCCTTATACCAGGGTGGAAGATGTAATCTTGCTGCCTTCACTTAATTATGCCCCAGTGACACCACTAACTAATTACACCAGCCTTTCTCAACCTTGTTTACCCCAGAGAAACCCTTGAAATAATTTTCAGGTCTCAAGGAACCCTTGCGAAAATTAATTTATCAGGAGTCAGTGGGAACAATTTCCCCTTACAGTAGTGGCCAGTGGGAAGAATATTTCCAATTGCATTGGTGGTCAGTGGAAGAAGGTCCCCCCTTATATTAGTGGTCAGTGGGAAGAATGATCCCCCTTATATAAGTGGTCAGTGGGAAGAATGTTCCCCCATACATTGGTGGTCAATGGGAAGAAAGTTCCCCTTACAGTGGTGGTCAGTGAGAAGAATGATCCCCCTTACATTGGGGGTCAATGGGAAGAAAGTTCTCCCTTACTTTGGGGGTCAATGGGAAGAAAGTTCCCCCTTACAGTGGTGGTCAGTGGGACGAATGTTCCCCCATACATTGGGGTCAATGGGAAGAAAGTTCCCCCTTACAGTGGTGGTCACTGGTCAGTAGAAAGAATGATCCCCCTTACATTGGGGGTAAATGGGAAGAAAGTTCCCCCTTACAGTGGTGGTCATTGGGAAGAATGATCCCCCTTACATTGGTGATCAGTAGGAAGAAGGTTCCCCCTTACATTGGGGGTCAATGGGAAGAATGCTCATCACTGCTTCATACCTGGGAGTGCGGACAGCCTTTCTTGAACTATTGACTGTCCTGGTTGACCTACCTCTACAATTTTGTCTAACAGGAAGTGTGTTATTTGTAGGACCACCAGATGAAAAAAAAAAAAAGAAAGCTAATGCAGCCACCGCATCCAAGGACCGGTGAGCTGAAATATATTAATAATTTGGTTTAGGGTTTAGATACACTTCAAGGCACCAAAAGTTGTGTGCTTACCAGCAAAGATTGTCTCCTGGGTTCACTTTACTCTACCCATTGTGGGACCCCCTATGAATCTTTGCCACGCAAGCTTATATGAGGCTGCACATCTGATCGGCAGTGTTTATCTTTGAAGTGCAGAGTGGTACTTTCTGTAAGGATCCATTTGTTGCCGGGGATAATGTAGTCGGCCACACATTTGTTTTCAGAGTAACCTTAGAGGCTGCTTATAATATAGCAGAGAAGATCAATAGCTCATGGCTGATATCAGCTGCCTGCACACTGTTTCTCTATGGAAATTCAACAATATCTGATCACACTGTATGGGAAAAGTGAGAATAGGGACTCTGGTTACATTACTGCTCATGATGATAAATTCAGCGTGTTGTGACTTTTCTTTCAATACTATACATATACTGGTTCTAAAAAAAGTTCCCCATGCAGAATATCTGCTTTACATTGAAAGCTGACCTGTAGCCTTTATCTCAGTCTTGCACAGTTGTACCGGCTCCTCTCCTGGACTGAAATAATTTACTCTGATTTCACCGCACACTGTGAGCTTCTCAAAGTGTGCATTAGGTCACCTCCATTACTAATGAAAACGAAATGCGTCAGTGACATGGGTTATCAGGAGAAGCCAGGGTGGAGGTTGCTTTCTATCTCATAAGTACCTGGAGCTGCTTATGGTCTACCCAGGACTCTTTATATTGCATAGGGTGCTGTGATGTTCTCAGGAAGCTGTGTACAAGACCTTGCTGGCTCCTCCCACTAGCCAAAGAGAATAATGTTATTGCTCTAAAATAAGCTATTGTCAGGAATCTGTTGCCCGACAACGGTGTGTGCACATGCGCACGCATGCTGTTGCACAAATTAGGCAGCAGCAGCTATCCTTGTCTGTGCGCCGGCGCGCACATGTGCCAATGACGCGCACGTGCACTGGGGGCGCACGCGTGTACGCTAATATGGTTTTGGCGCCATTTCCCCTTTAAAAACCCACAAGCAGTTGCCGCTGTACCAGTATCGCCAGCTTCTGGTTGCTGATCCGCTGCTCCTGCTTCAACCCACCTTGGTTCCAGTCGTTCCTGAAGGATCACCATCCATCGCCTGAATACCACCATCACTCTGGCACTCCTACCTCGCTGCGCTCCTGAGCTTGCTGTCCCCACTTCAGTAACTAACGAGCCAGGGCTGTAAGAGAGGCCTTCTACTGCAACTAGGCTCAGATTACCAGGTACGCTCGTACATAACAGCTATGTAATGAAAATGGGGCGTGCATGTGCTTGCTCTAAGGCTGCATTCACATCTAGGCGACAACATGCCTGTTGCCCGACGCTCGTGCCGCTGGAGGGGAAAATTCCCATTGATGTCTATAGAGATGGTTCACATCTCTGAAACGCCGTACGCCTGTCGCCTGAAAAAAAGTCCCGGACCCTTTTTTTCAGGCGACATTGGCATTCGGCCATAGACATCAATGGAGAGACTTTGTTAAAAAAAAAAAAATGAATCGAATGGCGGCAAGTAAAGCCGCGTACGTGGCGTTACTTGTCGCCTAGATGTGAATGCAGCCTCAATCCGGAAGCAGGCAGCGACGTACTGGTATATCGCTTTCCCTGCACTGGCTACCCATCCGTAATACATTGAGGGCCAGGCGGTCCGAAAGTGGATAATAATAATAATACAAAAAAATATAATAAATAAATAATAATCTGATAAAAGAACAATGAAATATAATTTTCAATTCCTTTTTTAGTGCTTTATTCACATACTTATTAAACAGGCCTGATAACTTCATCCAGAGGTAATCGGGATAGTTCTCCGCTATGATGTCTTTCCATTTATTGGAGATAACTCTTAGAATTTTACATGAGGTTGTAGAGTGTATCTCATTCATTGCACAGAACTTCGCGTCTTTGTGTTTTTTTTTTCTTTTTCTGGCTGATGAAGGATCGGGATACTTAATAGTAATGACCTTGAAAATGTATTTTTTTTCTCTTTAAGAAGACGTTTTATAGCCCTGTACCTAGGAGGAAGCCTTATCATCTCTACCCAATTCTCCTTATATCCATATTTCACCCTAGACTCATTTCTAGGTTCCTGGCAGCAAAAATTGAGTTTTACAACAAGGAAAATTCTTAGTGGAAGCAGAGATATAAAATAATTAATGCCAGTAATAGAGTAAAACAGAACGACGGCCGGGGAATGGCGCAGTGTCAGTGATGGGGATGAACTTTCATCTATATACAGTTATTTAAAGCAGATGTAAACCCAATGCTCTAAAATTTCATAGAAGCTTTAACAAGTTAGTAAGTTAGAAGACATTTTCGGTCCTTTTAAATGTGTAGATTTCATGACAATAATACCAGGTGATCTTGCCATGAAGGTCCTTCATCAGGCTCTTTCTGTTATAAGGTTATGGCTTAAGGATATGTGTTCCTGTGCTGTTGCCAGTGGCGTCGCTAGGGGGTGGCTTTTGGGGCTATAGCCCCGAATCTGGGGCCCATCGCCCTTTAGTCTCTTAGAGACAGCCGTGGCCTCTCTGCAGCCAGGCTGCGAGTGTGGCGGCAGCACCGGAGAGCAGGCAGGTAGCATGGGAGAGCCGGGTGGGCGAGAGAGCAGAGAGGTGAGATCATCTCTCCACTGCCCTCCCTGCATCAGCGCTGCTCCACTCTCACTGTGCAGCCGTGGGCAGCAGAGAGATGACATCATCTCTCACTGCCCGCCCTCTCTCTGGTGACCCTGATGAAAGGAGCGGCTCTCTGGGTACCCTGAGGTAAGGAGGTTAGGGTTTACATCTACCTTAAAAAAAAAAACTGCATTGCTTTAGTAGAGTATAAAGTTAAGCTGTAGCTTAATGCAAAAAGATGCTACATTATTCCTCCATCATCAGAGTCCCTGTAAACCTCACATTAACTCTCCCTGTAACTTTCATTATTCATGTAATCCTAATACTAACACTTCCTGTAATACTAATACTGACACTTCTTGTAATAATAACACTAATCCTCCCTGTAATCCTGATACTAACTCTCCCTGTAACCCTAAACTAACCCTCCCTGCAATCCTAATACTAAACCCTCCCTGTAATCCTGACTCTTCTTGTAATCCTAATACTAACCCCTCCTGTAATCCTAATACTAACCCTCCCCCATAACCCTAACACTAACCCTCCCCATAACCCTAACACTAACCCTCCCTGCAATCCTAATACTAACCCTCCCTGTAATCCTGACTCTTCCTGTAATCCTAATACTAACCCTCCCCATAACCCTAACACTAACCCTCCCCATAACCCTAACACTAACCCTCCCCATAACCCTAACACTAACCCTCCCTGCAATCCTAACACTAACCCTCCCTGTAACCCTAATTCTCCTTGCAATCCTAATACTAACCCTTCCTGTAATCCTAATACTAACCCTTCCTGTAACCCTGACACTCACTCTCCTTGTAATCCTAATACTAACCCTTACTGTAATCCTAATACTAACCCTCCCTGTAACCCTGACACTCACTCTCCTTGTAATCCTAATTCTTACCCTCCCTGTAATTCCTAACTCTTCCTGTAATCCTAATACTAACCCCCCTGACATCCTACATTAACCACCCTGTAACCCTAACCATTCCTGTAATCCTAATACTAAGGCCTCTTACACACGATAGGTTAAACAGAGGACAACGGTCTGATGGACCGTTTTCATTGGTCAAAACCGATCATGCGTGGGCCCCATAGGTTATTTAAGCATCGGTTAAAAAAAAGCCAACTTGCTGTAAATTTAACCAATGGATTCCTAACCGATAGGTCAAAACCGATCGTTAGTAGGCACGACCATCGGTTAAAAATACACGCATGCTCAGAATCAAGTCGACGCATGCTTGGAAGCATTGAAACTTCATCTTTTTAGCAGGACGTTGTGTTTTACGTCACCACGTTCAACCCGATCGTTTTTTTTTACCGATGGTGTGTAGGCGCGACGGACCATGAGTCAGCTTCATCGGTTAACCGATGAGAACAGTCCTTTAGACCGTTCTCATCGGATGGAATGATCGTGTGTACGTGGCTTAACACTTCCTGTAACACCAACAGTAACCCTCCTTATAACCTCAATACTAACCCTCCCCGTAATCCTAAAACTAACCCTTCCTATAACACTAACCCTAAAATATGGTTAATACAAGTTCTGTTCCTGCAACTGGACTGTGTGTGTTTACTATCGCGGCACTGCACTGCACCTCACCACAAGCTAAAAAGATCAGTGGTGCCAGTGGGAACTTATCTGAGAGGTAGAAGTTGCTCATTGTTCAAGGAACCCCTAACAACCTCTTGAAGAACCTAATGCTGCGTACACACGATCACTTTTCGGCATGAAAAAAAAACCTTGTTTTTCAGCATGTATAAAAAACAAAGTTTTTCCAACTTCATCATCAAAAACGACGTTGCCCACACACCATCATTTTTAAAAAATGACGAGGAAAGCACGGTGACGTACAACACATACGACAGCACTCTAAAGGGCAAGGTCCATTCAAGCTCCCGTCTCCTAACTTGCTTCTGAGAATGCGCCGGTTTAAAACGTTGTTTTTAACGTCGTTTTAGCCCACACACGATCATTTTTTACAACCCAAAAAACATCATCTTTTAAAAACGACGTTAAAAAATGCAGCATGCTCGAATTTTTTTTTTTTTTCGTTTTTCAGAAGATGAAAAACGATGTGAAGCCCACACACAATCATTTTAAATTACGTTTTTAAATTTTTATTTATTTTTTTAATCCAAAATGTGATCGTGTGTATGGGGCATTAGGGTTCCGTGCAACCCTGGTTGAGAAAACCTGCCATAGGGTGTAAAGTAATGATGAGTTTGGCTCCATTTGTCCTGAAATTAGAAATAATCCTCTCGTATTTGTGAGGCAATGAGACATAAATATGTTGTGTTCTAAGGAGGCTTTACTGGTTCAAAAGATTGGCTTTAAGGTTTCCTTAAAACCTTCTCACTGTAATATTCACGGTTATACTTTCTCGAAGAGTGAAACCCCAAAACAAACTTCATGGAAGTCAAAACTAACTTTAAAGAGCCATATTTGCCAGCGCCAGTGATAAACAGAAGCCAGTTGCTCTCTACCGAAGTCTCAGGAGGTTCCAATTCTAAAGATAATATTTAGATCTGAAAGCTATATTCTGTGACAAATGGGGGATTATGGGATTTTAACAATCCCACTTGTGTTTTTTCACCAAACATTCCCCCCCCGGAACACTGGTTTGTGTCATGGCTTACTGTTCACTCTTTATGTATTTTTTCAGTGGACACCTATTCTAAAGTGTATGTAAAGATATTTTTAATTTTTTTGGACAGTCATGAAGTGTTGGATCCACTGTCAGATTTATATTGTGTCCATGCTAGTGAGAATTATTATTATTATACAGGATTTATATAGTGCCAACGGTTTGCCCAGTGCTTTACAACATGAGGACAGACAGTATAGTTCCAATACAATTCAATACAGGAGGAATCAGAGGGCCCTGCTCGTTAGAGCTTACAATCTAATGCCGCGAACACACGACCATTATTAATTTCATGAAAAAAAAACACGAAATTTTTCTCAATGTGATTCCTCTCAAGCCTGTCTTGCATACACACATTCGTGAAAAAAAAAATGCTCGAGCGAAGAGATGTGACGTACAACACGTACGTAGGGGAAGTTCCATTCGAATGGCGCCACCCTTTGGGCTGCTTTTGCTAATTGTGCCTAACTCATAACTTGCTTCTGAGCATGCACGTTTTTTCCCCCCTCGTTAAAGCCTACACACGACCGTTTTTCACGACGTGAAAAAGGCAGACGAGAAAAAATAGTGCGGGTTCTAAATTTTTAACAGGGCATTTTTCTCGTCTAGAAAAATGCCCTGGAGCATACAGACGACCGCTTTTCACGACCAATTTAAAAAATTGCATTTTCTCGTCGTGAAAAAACGGTCGCGTATACGCGACATAAGAGCGAAGGTCAGGTGATACAAAAGGTAATAGCTGTGGGTAATGAGCTGATGGAGAAAATAAAAAGTACAGTTGTTAGGTGGGCAGGATAGGAAGAGGAAGGTTTTTTAGGCATCATCTAAAAGCAAACAGAGATAATCAGACAGATTGGGGTAGGGAGTTCCAGAGGATGGAGAGGCTCTGGAAAAGTCCTGGAGGCCAGCATGGGAGGAGGTGACAAGGGAGCTAGAGAGCATGAGGTCTTGGGAGGAAAGAAGAGAACAATTTTGTTTGTGCATTGAGACTAGGCTTGTGATGTAGCTGTGTGATGGTTATTGTTAGTATTTTGATTTTAATTTGTCGGGTGGGTGGCAGCCAATGGAGGGATTGGCAAAGAGGAGTAGCAGACACTGAGCAGTTGGTAAGGTGGATGAGTCTGGCAGAAGCATTCATAATGAACTGAAGGGAAGGTAAACCAATGAGAAGGGATTTGTAGTAGTCGAGGCGAGAGAGAGATGACCAGGGTAAACATTAGAGCTTTGTTGTGTCATTGGTTAGAAAGGCACCCCAAACTCGAATGTAATTTCGCCACGACTGTTGCATGGCAGGATCGTGCGGCAATCATGGCAAACTGGGCCTCTTTTCTGGTGACAAATGCGCATAGGCCAGCCCATTTAAGTTAACGGGTTGGCCCTATCAGACACGCAGAATTGTGTGACAATTGTGCTTTGAGAAACACGTAGCTAATTTCTGCTACATGATATATGAACGGGACCTTAATGACCCATTTCCATTTTTGTGGTGCATTACCATGCATTATGTCACACTTTAATGTGCATTGCGTCAAGCCATTTACAATGAATGGGCTGCCATGCACCCGTAGCGCAAATCGGACATGCGCCAATTTTGGCAACGCAACACTTTGCATTGTCTTAGTGCGTTTAGATGGCATATAAAAGTAGGTGCTAATTGACCCCCCACTCTGGGACATCACAGACCCTCTGGTTCTTCACGGACGCACAGCCCCCAGGAGCGGTGACAAATGAGGTGCTACCTGCAGCACGACATATGCTTGGGAGCGAGGCCCTTGTATAGGATTTCATGGCCAGTCATTTACACAATTAGAAAATAATCATAATCGAAATCGCAACAGACACGGCTATGCGTGAGCTGGAACAAGCAATTTATTCACAATGGGCCTCGCAGGTTTTTTTTTTATTTTTTATTGCTTTTCTGAAATCCAATGAAGCGAGCTGTCGCTCCGATTCAGGAGACTGAGCACTGATCAAAGTTTTCCTCCCCGCAATGACAAGACCTCAATTTCCACATGCTGGTCCAGAGCCCGGCTCCTCCGTCTTATTAAAAATGAAAACAAAACATTGGAGATGCGTAAAGAGGCGCAGAAGGATGGAGGGAGAAGAAGGATTCATCATTGAAGGAAATCTGTCCAGAAACATAGAGGCTGCCTGTTCTTCAGGGACACAGAAAGTTCCAAAGTTTCGAGGCTCAACATAACTTTTAGGCAATTTTCAGAAGTCGATAAAAATTTGCCAGACCAGTATTCCTCCTATTATGTTTTTTTTTTTTTTTTTTAACCCTTTTGCTGCTGTAGCCTGTCCTAGCTAGATGCTAGCTAGGTTAGTAAATGTAGTCCTTTAGTTCCTCTGTATCAGTGGAGCTGCTTGTGATTGCTCTGGTCTGCTATGAGTTTTACAGTTTGTGAGTTTGACTGCTTCCCCCTGCCTTCTGGATGGTTCTGGAAAGTAGTCTAAATATTTATGTGGTCCCAGCCAATCCCTGGGGGGTGCCCAGTAGGTATATGGGAGGGAGCATAAATAGTTTAAGGTCTGGAGCAGATGGGGTTCTTGTCCAGGAGGAGAATCCCAGTCTGAATGGCTGCTGCCTTTCTGGGCAGTCCAGCTGCACTCCTACACTTGTCCTACACTCAGTGGCGTAGCGTGGGTTGTCAGCGCCTGAGAGAGGCAAGAAATTTGCGCCCCCCCCCCCACGACATTTCAGATAACTCCAGTCTCGTCATATGATCCACTGTGTGAGACAGCATGGTTGTAGGGAAGAGGAGAGCGTGATTGATAATGACCTGTTGTTGGTGCTCCCTCCTCTCCACACTCGTGACAGCGCCCCTCTAAATTTTAGGCCCCCCTTGCACCCCCCACGCTACCCCACTGCTACACTTGTCCTTCGAGGACCTATTCGAGGACCTATTCTACTGAATTGTGCTTGTGCTGATAGAGGGATTTTCTTGTGAAGACATGTCAGGTTGATATTGGAAAGAACCATACAAATATCCAAGACACTTGTGAGTACAGACAGGTGTAGGAGTGGATGCTAGCAGGTAAAGAACTAGCTTGGTAACCTTTGGGACCACCCAGCGGGCCCTTTCGGGGGTGAGCACTACACTGCTCTCCCATGTACCTCCATGGTGAGCGCTAGGATGAAGAGCTGATAGAAGAGCAAATATGAACCCAGAAGCACTCAGCTCTGAGAACTTCCAAGTTCAGAGTTGACAAACTCTAGCCATTCTGGCTGGGGAAGAAGCCGATTGAGGACAGTCGTAGCCATTTAAAGTGATTGTAAAGGTTCGAATAAAAATAAATAACAAACATGTCATACTTACATTTTTATTTACAAAAATTTTATTTGGAAGTTTAAATGTAAAATTATAATACAATGCTGATGAAGTCAAGCGACAATAGATCTAGGAATGCTCATCTTTTGTGCGCTAAAATCAATCGGACTGTATTTTTTCTGAATATATAGATTTGATAAAAAATTACTACAATATCGTTTTGCATAAAAAATTGCAGCCAGCATTTTACTCAATAGTGACCCATTCAAGTGAATAGGGCTGCATCGCAGGCGCATTCAGTTCACCGCGGTTTGCTTTTCTGAGGGGCAGCAGCCCGTAATGGGTTGGTATACATTTAAACAGACCCTATCACAAAATTAAAACATTGCAAGTAAAAAAAAGATACAAATTAAGTATTTTAAATGCATACTTGCAGACTTTTTCTTTTCCATAAATGTTTTTTTTTTCACTTGCAATGTGCCTCTGAACTTACTAGAATATTTGACTGTCTTTACAAAGAGTAGCAAAGACCCCTCCCTCCTTGGAAAGCCTTAAATCTTCTCCTCGGTCTGGGGATGTCTAATTAGTGAGAAGTGAAGTGGAATACAATAGAGTATTACTTGACTGACAGCTCTGAATGTGGTGGGGTTACTGATATCACATCCAAGATGGCGGCACCCAGACGCTATGAATCATTATTTTTTTGCTGCCATTAGAGTGGAACTGATGATTAAAGGAGATGTACAGCCAAAGCTTGTTAGGCTGCACTTCTTCTTTAGACTCCAGTTCATTCTGCACTCCTGTGACCCATTTTTAGCAGACAGTGGGCTGAAGTACGCTGACATTACAGAGTCGTTCCATGCCTGGACTGGCACCCAGCTCAGGCTCTCAGCAAGCCGCTGAGAGGCTGAGCCAGCCGATCCTATCTTCTTCACAGCAGAGAGGCAGGGTGACGCTTGAGGAAGATACTACCGTGAAGATTGGAGGAGCTCAATAAATTGACATGTCTGTCCTGGGTCCGGGCACCTTCATTCCGGGACAATACAATGTCCCAAAATGAAATAGAGGACATAGCCACCACCTACTAATTAATAACTACATTTCCAGAACTGGTTGCTAGGGCTGGCGCTGCCTGGCAATCAGTGACAACTTACTGTCAGACAGTGAGACCCGGAGCGAGGCCTGTGCCTAGTGCAGCACTGCTGTCCCCACCCACCTCGGCACCTCCTCCTTCTCCAGCACCCATCGGCAAGCAGTAGGGACTGGTGTGATCTTCACTCTCCAGATAGTGATGCCACTCCTTTCCTTCTTCCCACGTGGCTAATGCAGAGGGAGTGACAGCAGCACTGCATCTGGTGGCAGGCTATGGGCGGCAAGCGGCACTGCATCTGGTGGCAAGTGGCCCATTCACCTGTGTCCCCATCAACTCCGAGACTACATTTCCCCTGCCACCCCCCTCATCTTTTTTAAGGAAGGTAAGAGAGGGGGTGTGTCCCTGAATGGCAGTTTGGAAATGTGGTCACCCCTAGACAGCATCCCTGCATATGCAGATGTGGCGTCTTGCTGGATTTCTTTTCCTGCATGGCCGTCCTTCTGTTGAAGTCTCGGAGTCTGTCAACTGAACTTGCAACTACCTAAGGGTGTCCTGGCCCTAACCCTCTCTCCCCCAAAAAGTTTGTTAATAGAAATAAACGCTCTTCTGCATTCAAGAAGTGTCTGGCGCCAATAACTTTAACTACTTTGCACCCACCGCCCATGCCTCAAACCCACCATATACAGAAGGATGTCAGCTGTTTTTGGCCCTGAAAGTTCTCATTAGACTGAAGGAGGCCTGGGATCTTGCTACACTTCTCTTTTAATACCTCTTCACTGGCCGGTGCTGGATGACGTCACTCCTGCGCATATGCAGAAAGCTGTCATCCCGCACTCAGAGATTGGACTAGCACTGTAAACTAAGCTACTCATGCAACTAGATGTCTTCAGTCTGATGGACAGCATCATTCAAACCACTGTCTTTTAACCTAGGTCATCCTAGACTCCCCTTTAGGCTCCATTCACATTCGCTTTCCTGAATGCAATGCTCGCCGTGTTAGTGGTGCTATTAATTATTGCCGAAATACCCACTGATAAAACGATTGAAGGTAAAAGGTTCTAGAGCTTTTTTGGTGCATTTGTTGTGAGTAGGGCAGCCCATGTAAGTCCCTGCAGTGAGCTCCATGACCGTGCCCGCGGACTCGATGTCCACCGGTGTCCAGCGATCAGGTCACAGTGCGGCAGAACGGGGAGAGGCCAGTGTAAACAAGACTTCTCCCCATTCTGCCTAGTGACAGGACAGTGTTCGCCTGCTCCCTCTAATAGGGAGCAGAGATCAGTGTCATGTAACAGTAAGCCCCGCCCCCACACAGTTAGAACACAACCCTAGGACACACTTAACCCCTTCCTAGCCCCTAGTGGTTAACCCCTTCACTGCAAGTCACATTTATACAGTAATCAATGAATAAGTTAACCACTAGGGACTAGGAAGGGGTTAAGTGTGTCCTAGGGTTGTGTTCTAATTGTGTGGGGTGGGGCTTACTGTGACACGACACTGATCTCTGCTCCCGATGAGAGGGAACAGACGATCACGGCCCTGTCCTTTATAGCACTGATCGCTGTATAACCCCTTCCTTTCCAGCCCATAGGGGAATCACGTCATGGTGATCCCCTCGCCGATGAGACTGGACGTGATTGCCGCTGGGCACCCGTGATTTCCGGCAATCACGTCAGGAGTGTGGATCTGTGTGTGTAAACACACAGATCCACCTCCTGTCAGCGGTGAGGAGACTGATGTGTGTTCCCAGTACAGAGGAACACACATCGATCTCCTCCCCCTGTGAGTCCCCCTCCCCCTACAGTTAGAACATACTTTAGGACACATTTTAACCCCTTCAGCGCCCCCTAGTGTTAACCCCTTCCCTGCCAGTCACATTTACACAGTAATCAGTGCAGTTTTATAGCACTAATCGCTGTGTAAATGTGAATGGTCCCAAAAACGTGCAGATCGCCGCCATTACTAGTAAAAAAAATAAAATAAAAATGCCATAAATCTATCACCTATTTTGTAGATGCTATAACTTTTGCGCAAACCAATCAATATACGATTATTGCGTTTTTTTTTAACCAAAAATACGTAGAATACGTATCGGTCTAAACTGAGGGGAAAAAAAGTTTTTTTTAAAAAAAATATTGTGAGATGTATTAAATAAAAAGGAAAAAATATTGTGTTTTTTTTTTAAATTGTCGCTCTTCTTTTGTTTATAGCGCAAAAAATAAAAACCGCAGAGATGATCAAATACCACCAAACGAAAGCTCTATTTGTGTGGGGAAAAAAACATAATGATTTAATTTGGGTACAGTGTTGCCTGACCGCGCAATTGTCATTCAAAGTGCAACAGCGCTGAAAACTAAAAATTGGTCTGGGCAGGAAGGGGGTGAAAATGCCCTGTATGGAAGGGGTTAAATATGAATGATCCCCAAATAGCGTCAACAGTGTTCGATGTGTCCGCCATAATGACGCAATTACGATAAAAATCGCTGATCACGCCATTACTAATAAAAAAAATCCCCTATTTTGTAGATGGTATAACTTTTGCGCAAACCAATCAATAAACGCTTATTGCGTTTTTTTTGTAGAAGAATATGTATCGGCCTAAACTGAGGAAAAAAACATTTTTTTATGTATTTTTGTGGGATATTTATTATAACAAAAAGTAAAAAATATTGATTTTGTTTTCAAAATTGTCGCTCTATTTTTGTTTATAGCGCAAAAAATTTAAAACGCACAAGTGATTCAAATATCCCCAAAAGAAAGCTCTATTTATGAGAAAAAAAGGGCGTCAATTATGTTTGGAAGCCACGTCGCACAATTGCGCAATTGTCAGTTAAAACGACGCTGTGCCGAATCGCAAAAAGTTGGCAGCCAAATCCTCCGGGGCTGAAGTGGTTAATGAAAAATCCAGGTAACAATGTATTAATGATTCCAGAGCTTCATTCATTTAAGGTTTTTAATACCGTCTTTTTCATAAACTCCCGAAACTCGTACACATTTCTCCACAAATCCTGATAAAAGGTCTGTTATATGAACATGCAATTATTTATTTTCTGGTCCTGACAGGTAAAATAGAGGAGGCTGAGGAAAGGTAACAGGATACTCTGCCCTACAAAGCGCTGAATGTGACATCTGAGGCCGAGGTGTCTGCCACAGGGGGGGATTTGTACTCTCCGGACGCAGACAAAAAATATTGACTCATCTCAAAATGATGATGACGAATCCATATAAAAGTCATCAGGTTACCTGTCATTAATGTAATTATTGCCGGTAATATGTACGTATGTCACTCTGCTTAGACAGATGTCTGAGAGGTCGATGGGACAACAACTACTCGTCCTGGAGGGGTCGGTGGGTTATTGTGATTTGTCTTAGGGTGTCACAACTGCAGTGGTTTATGGGTCTGATCATGTGACTTTTTATGCGTCTGCGGTCATGTGACCTTTACATCACCATAACCCTTCATTCACCTCTTCCAGAATAACCCTTGTTTGACCTCTCACTTTATAACCAAATCATTGCATGGACGTCTACGAAACTCTAAAGAGAAGCTCCAGGCAACAAGTGGAATCGATCTGTGAACTGCTAATGCTAAATGCAAACATTGCAACCGTGCTTAACCTCTTACTGACTGCAAAATGCATATATGCAGGGGCAGGGCGGGTGGTCCTTAATACCCAAGTGCTGCACATAGACATCCATGGGGCTCCAACGTTCTGTGCTGAGAGCGCACTCACTGACTGAGTCTTCTGAGTCAACATCTCAGTCCAGGTAGTATTGTAGATGACCCTAGATCAGTGGTCTCCAACCCCCACAGCACCAGGGACCAGTCTCAGTGATTAAAACCCCTTCATGGACTGGGAGGTTGGGTTGGGTTGGGGGGGGGCTGGGGTGGTATGTGTGTTGCCTGTCACTAGGTAGGGGTGGTGTGTGCTGCCTGTCTCCTCCCTTGTGTGAGTGCCGTCTGCCATCTTGGGTGGGCTGGAGTGGTGGGAGTGCTGCCTGTCACCATCCTTGTATGAGTGCCATCTGCCACCTTCGGGGTGGGCTGGGGTGGTGTGTGTGCGCTGCCTGCCACCTGGGGGGGGGCTGGGGTTGTGTGTGTGCAGCCTGTCACCTCTAGGGCTGCGTACACACGATCAGACCGGTCCGATGAAACTGGCCCGAAGACCAGTTTCATCGGACCAAATTGATTGTGTGTAAGGCCCATCTGACCGTTGTCCATCGGACCAAAGTTTTAAAACTTGCTTTAAAATCTGTCCGATGGACACCTGTCCGTCGGACCAAAACGATGGTTTGTACACAAAAGCATCGGACCAAAAACCCGCACATTGCGCAGAATCAAGTCGACGCATGCTTGGAAGCATTGAACTTCATTTTTTCAGCACGTCGTTGTGTTCTACGTCACAACGTCCTGGTCAGATGGGATTTTGGACTGATGGTGTGTACGCACATCAGACCATCAGACCACTTCAGTGGTGGTCTGATGAAAACGGTCCGTCGGACCAGTCTCATCGGTTTGGTCTGATCGTGTGTACGTGGCCTAGGGGTGCTTGGTGTCGCCTGTAACCTTGGGGGTGGGGGGTGCTTGGTGCAGCCTGTCACCTTAGGGGTGGGGGATGCTTGGTGCCAGCTGTCCCCTAGGGGTAGGGATGCTTGGTGCCGCCTGTCACCTTGGGGGTGGGGGATGCTTGGTGCAGCCTGTTACCCTGGGTGGGGGGTGCTTGGTGTCGCCTGTGACCTTGGGGGTGGGGGGTGCTTGGTGCAGCCTGTCACTTCCTGTAGGTGTGCAACTTGTCACCTCTCTTCTGTGTCCTACGTTGTTCTCTGTCATCTGAAGGGAGTCTTGCCGTAACCTGTCACCTCCAGGGGGGTGGGGGCATGTTCCGCTTATCATCTCTGGGCCATCTCTGGGCCGACATGGATTCCTTGCTTGGTGTGCTTCTGTACCTTTAAGGAGGGGTGGCTCCCCTTCAGTCCACCTGCCTCTATCTATCCATTAAAATGCATGTGCCTCCATTGTGAGGACCACAGAATTATGGGGTGCCTTGGCGGGGCTCTGTGGCTCACGCATTCGTTTGCAAATGCGTGCCGACAAAACCCCTGTTTTTAACGCACATTGTTAGACAGGTTAATTGGTTGTTCTGCTAGCTGGTCGGTAAGTAGGCTTGGTTACTCCCTGGGCATTCCCCAGGTTCTTGTTGTTATTCCTCTCCCCCTACCTTTCCATAGGTATGGTGACCATAGAGAGGGAAGGGAGTAGTGGTGCTGTGAGAAAGGGAGTGAGCACCCTGTGGTGGTGAGAAGGTGGCAGTGCAGGTATACTGGCTTGCTCGCCTGCTTTTTCACCCAACGCTGCATAACCCAGTCCCCAACAA